>OV815279.1:7986464-8360327 GCA_929108145.2 Limnephilus rhombicus
TCATGGTTTGAATTCCCCTCTACAACTTTTACACAGCCTTGGTAAAAAAATATCTAAGCAGTATGAGTGTATATAAGAGTGTGATAAGAATTTGTATTTAGCAACTTCAAAGGTCGCATGCACCAACTATTTGAGATATGTATGTAGTTTATAAATTATGCATATCAACGTTTTATAAAAATAAAATTATAAGTATCGTTTTCGTTATTTGTTTTTGGGGTGTTATGCCGTGTTGCGCTACCTCTTTCTTTAGCCAACTTTTCGGACATCGTTGCAGTGTCCATCATCAGGGCAGATCCGGCAGATCCGGTAGATGTGGTAGATGTAGACGTTGGCTAAAGAAGGAGGTAGCGCAACACGGCATAACACCCCAAAAACAAATAACGAAAATGCTTTTGGCCGTGAAAATCTTAAAACTTATAAGTATCGTTTGTTCTATGGATTTTGCCAAATTATCTATCTTTATGTTATTTATGTTTTCTATTTCCTATCTCCTTTGCATTTTTATTATTATTATTTCTCCCTGTTATTATGTAAAATCCCTTTGGGCTTTTAAATGACAAAAATAAACAAATATTTCGTTAGGTAAATAATTTAACCCGAATGTTTTTCAATAGTTTTTATATTGTGCCGTTAAGGGACATAAACCGGATTCAAGAAATCCTAGAGGCCGTCCGTTTCTCCTGCACTTTCTTCCTCAAATAATCTTTTTTTTTTAAATATTATGTCTTTTTAGGGAAAGGAAGGCGAGGAATTTCTGGGAATAAAAAAGGTATGAAGGGTGGGTAGGAATCGTGGGTTCATTGTGTTCAATAGTATGTATAAATCCATCCCTCCCACTGTGGTGCAAGAAAATAGGTCGACAGAGTCCGGCTGGCGAGAAAAAAAATCTCCCGATCAGGCCCGCCACGCAATAGGTCGGCAAAATCATCCCCATGAACCCGGACACCCCTGCTAAGTAACCAAACGTTTCTAACCACGTGGGGTGACATATGGCAGCTGTGTTTGTTATCCAATAAATGGTTCCCGGGGCGGCGGTACCCCCATAGTATGGGGCCGATACCCGCCTCCCAAATTTAAATAAATAGTTTATATATTTTTAACGTTTCCCTAAAAGCTTCATTCTCCATTGTGCATTTTCACCCGATGTGGCGGTCGTCGCATCCTTCATTGCGAGGACTGTGACGTCATAGGTCAGCACCGCGCATTCCTGCCGAAAGCGGCCGTAAAACGAAATCGATTGCTCACGGCTCATACCGACCATACCCCGGTCATACTCCACCATACAACGCCGGGCCAAAATCCTCAAAAAAAGGAACAACTAGCCCCGGATGCACAGAGATCCGGATCGCTAAGTTTTCTGGACAAAATAAAATTTATTTAAAAAAATAAAATAAAAAATTATTTGATATATGCTTATGGGTCCCTACTCTTCATATCGACGATACGCCGATATCGATATACCAATATCGAAAAACTCAATATAACCTATCGAAATATCTAAAACAATAATCTTTTTTCAAAGGCAGAAGCCACTATAACCCAAAGCAGAAATCCGCTGCAAGGAAGCAGACTGTCAAAGTTACTATTTAATACATAGTTAATTAATAAATAATTACGATAGCTAGTACAAAATACTGGAATTAATATTTTTTTAAGTAAATTTATAAAAAAAACACACTTTATATACCTATCGAAATTTTGTGATTATACACATAGGTAAGTATAAAAAAATATTTCTATAAGCTTTAAAAAAAGAAGAAATATCGATATATCGGCCTAATAGACCGATATATCAATATCGGCCTAATAGACCGATATATCAATATCGACTTAATTCGATATTTATCGTTATCGATATATCGATATTTTTAAAAACCTTGCATCCCTAGTTCTGCGGTATCCCTTCCCGCCATAATTTTTTTTTTATATTATGTATGTATTACTAGGTACTTTTCATGACGTGATATCTCTTTTCAGAGGTTTTCTGTTTTACCTCTGTTCGGTTTTGTCTAATTACCCCTTTGAGATGTAACGATTCGGATTATATTATTACGTTAGCGTCTTTAAGTAATATTATACCATTGTCATAAACTTCCTTTGGCCACCTAATGTTTCAATTCTCACTTTGTGGGGTGAGGTGGTGGAACGAGGCGGCCTGGGCAGATGAGGTAGCGGCTCGTTAGTTGGTTTCACACCTTCCCCCGGCCAGAGCGAATCCCGCCAAAACAACGATATTCCCGCCAAAGCAAATCTGGCCAAAATGGCGGAACCGATCGTGGGGATTACCGCCGGGGCATAATGTGTAATAATTTTGCGATTCCGTGCCGGGCCCTGATTGATTCCGCGGCACGCTATCGGTGGGGGTATCGATAATGGCTGCCAGAAAATTTGCCAACCAAACGAGGTTGTACAGAATTTGAATGCGATTGCTTTTTAACTTTTTTAAAGACAGTCATGGATTGTGATGGTAAACGCAATAAAACATAACAAAAAGAGGGACATGTCCATTGTCCAGTAACTTTCAGAAAACCATGTTTTTGTAACTAACAAATTTCAAGTTTGGGAAGAGCAGATGGACGCAACAAAATATCCCCGATAAAATATCTTACGGACAAAACATCCTCCAACTAAATATCTACTAAAATCTAACCTAACCTAACCTTATTTTAAATTTTACTATTTTTTAACAATAATTTATTGTCTTTACAGGATGTCTGTATTATTTTTGTCCAATTTTACCATTTTTGAGCAATAATTTATTGAAGAAGAAAATAATAACAGAAAAACAAAAAAAAATTTGGTCGCAACTGGGACTCGAACCCAGAACCTCTCGTCTATCCGGGACGTGCGTTTACCAATTCAGTTGCGAGCATTATCTTTTTCTGTTTTTCTGTCTTGTTCTCTTTCGTATTTCCGTTTGGATTATTATTATTATCTTCTTCAATGATATATTACATTGAAAGGATTAACCTTCAAAAGTTATAAAAAGAGAGTTTTTCTTATAAAATTGAATATTCATTTAGACTTTAGACTTTTATAAAAAGTCAATAGTTCCATATAAATAAAATCGGATATATTTATCCGTGACGCTATCCAGGTTACAAACCAATTCTTAGAATGATTGTTTCCAATAAAAAGGGTAGTTGCCTATGATATGGAAAATAAATTAGTTGAAGATAATATTGTTAATTCTAAAATTTGAAATATGAGATTGACTATTGTGACGGCTTGACAGTAGGGCGCAATGGCGGAATTGGTAAACGCCGTCCCGGATAGACGAGAGGTTCTGGGTTCGAGTCCCAGTTGCGACCATTATCTTTTTCTGTTTTTCTGTGTCTTGTTTTCTTTCATATTTTCGCTTGTTATTATCTTCTTCTTCAATAATAATTTATTGTCTTTCCTGGATGTCTGTATTATTATTGTCGTATTTTTTTGTTAGCTTGGGTTACGTTAGGTTAGGTTTTAGTAGATATTTTGTTGGGGGATGTTTTGTATGTAGGATATTTTGTCGAGGATATTTGGTCCCGGGTTGAAAAGTCGCGGAACCCAGATGGACTACCGCACAATTCTGTATTGGCACACTTCATTCGCATTCGTACAACATATCACACATACTTTTCTGTTGTATATAGACGTGACCGGAATTTCATTCACTTGGTTATGCCATGTCTTCCTGGAGCATCCGTACTTCTTCTTCCATTCACTCATTCGTACTTTTTTCATGTGGAACTGCACTCATGCTAGTCACATAGGACTGGTATGAAATCAATAATTATTCATCTCTGTTTTTCCGGCCTGCAGCCTGCAGGTTGGGGATTGTCCTAAAGATAGCCAACTACCTTTAAAGCTCTTTTTACGACAATTTATTGTCGGTATGGTATTTATTTCCGTCAAGATTTTCGTATTGTCGGTCAAGATTGCATAAGATTTTCGTGTATTGCCTATTTTTTTGAACGTGCCCTGTCCTGACGGTGAGTTTGCTCGGTTACCTGAATTACAACAAAATTTCCGGGCCAAATCTACTTCCTTCTCGCTCTGTTACATAATAATTTATGTGCATCTCTGTTCTCCACCTACCTGCTACCATAACTGTTCTATAATTTAAAACGCGGTTAATATTTTAATAAACAATTTCACTTTTTTTTGCTTGTTCTAGTTTGGCGGTGTTGTTGCGGGAGATCGTTTGGCTATGTACGCACTAGCGGCCAGCCGCATAGGCGGTCAACCGCGCGGCTAGCCGCCTACCGCGGTTGAATGTAGCGGCTGGCCGCCATGGCGGCTAGCCGCTAACGAACCGCTTCGCGCGGTTCAACCGCGGTAGGCATAAACTGCGTAGTATTGTCAGTAATAAAATGGACGCCGTCGAGGTCGCTAGTGTTATTTATTTGTACCATCTACGACAGCGACGCAAGACAAAAAATAGAAAATATTGGATTCATCCTTTACTGCAAACACGTAACGAATCTGGCCAGTTCGCAATTTGTTTTCAAGAACTGAAGAAGCATGAAGATAATTTTTTTGGTTGTGTTAGAATGAGTGTTGCGTCATTTGAAGAATTGCTGAAAGCTTTATACGATACCATTAAAGCACAAGATGATATATGTGGGTCATATGGGGGTCATTGGGTCTAGGAGTGACGAACGTATGAATCTATCCCTCCCAGTGCGGTGCAAGGCGATGTTCCAAAAGAGTACTGCTTGAGAGGTTACAAGGTATCTCTCAACTATTCACCGATCCGGCCTGCCACGCAGCTGGTGGGCAGACACACCCGCTGCCAAGACCCGGACCCGTGTACCCGGGCACACCTGCTAAGTCATCAAACGTAACGAATCAATAGGGTTAATTAATCAATCAATCTATGGATCAGGTGTTGGTTATCCAATAAATGATTCCCGGTGCGGCGGTACCCCTACCCACCTCCCAAATTTAAATTAATGCGTACCAAGATTTTTTTTGTATTATCGACATAACTTCGTTTGCAAAAATATCTATTAACCCTCTCATTGTTTGAGTTTCAATTCACTGTTCTTATATGCTGCTCCTTCACAATTCCAAATAGCTTCGCGTTTTTCAACGATAAATTTTTCGGTGTCAAAATGGCTAGTGGGACAACTCAGCAGCCGCTAGCAGCAAACTAAACCCCAACCGCCTAATGCGTACAGATATGGCGGTCAGCCGCGAAGCGGGCCGCGTTCAACCGCCGCGGTTCGAAATTTTCGGCGGTTGGGTGCGTACGAACATGAGCGGTTGCTTATTAAAATAAAAACGCGCCTGGCCGCTAGTGCGCACAAGCCCTTTTTGAAGTGAAAACTTCTTTAGCACCGTTGTGATTTGAAACTCGATGAAACGAAAAAGCGACATTAAAAAGTGACAAAACACATAGGTACATCTATAGGATTTAGCCATCGAGAGAATTTGATAGACTAATCGGTCTCCTCTTTATGCGTGTTTCGCAGCCTATCGGTCTCCTCTTTGAGCCGCACTTCGTAGCCTCCCCATTCTTGTCTACATTAGTTTTCTGAAGGTTTCACTTCTACCGCGTGTGAACTGCGCACAAATTTTTGTGTTGTGAGTTTTTCTTATACATTCGTCTTGACGGGACACGACAATATTGACGGCCAAATACCTTGCCATGCAAGACCATGGTTGTCGTCCTAGACAACTATTGTTCGGCAATGGGCAATAATAGGAAATTTATCTTGCTTATCTTTGACCGGCATCTTTATGAGGGAATAAGTGCTGTATTGAAATGTGTTTTTTTATTAGAAACTCTTAGAAAATTGTATTACACCACAGAATAATGATTGAAGAAGTGCACAATGAGTAAGGACATTCTTTTCTATATACATATTATTTTTTTTTATTACTTAATTTCTATTAAATTTATTATCAAGTTCTGCAAGTATTTTAGTTTTTTTTTTGTATTTTTGTTACAGCTGTTTCGGCTTAAAATGCCATTTTCAAACTGAGGGTAAACCACTTTGAGAAGATTTATTTATACGATTTTAAATTTCAATTTTTAAACACTAATAATAATTGCTGAGGCACTATCATGTAGGATACTTCGGAATCTGTTTGCCCCGCACTAAATTTTAAGGTTTTCTTAATTGTTTAATAATGTCGTTACTGCTAAGACTCATTTATGTGCGTTATTTTGTTTAGGTTTTGTAAACATACCAAGGAGTGGAGAATAAATCGTTTTCCTTTCTTTATAATTAGCGTTACATTCTAATTGTTCAAGCAATACTTTTATATATATAACATACTTTTCTATGTTTGACTAAACTTGTATGACGAGCGTCTAGTCGAGCTGCGGGTTGCTGCGACGCGCGACCCGCGACCGCGATTTCCCTCCTCCGCGCGGTATTCCCGGAATCTCTCGTTTCCAATTTGTTTTACAGCATGTCGCCATGTCCCCGTGTGTTATTTTTTCACCCGGTTATTACGAAACACACGCGAGATTGTGCCGCGATGTGTAATTATAGATTTAATATATTTGAAAGCCGAAGGCGGCGCCGGTACCGTAATTATTATTTTACAACAATTATAGCCACGAGGAATAATAATTCGGAATGTGTTTTATGTTGTATGGCGCACTTGCGACCATGTTGTGCATAATTATTGCCGTCAATTAAGTCGCAATTAGAGTTAAACAGTCGTAACGGAAAATGTAATTACGATAGTTAGAATTATTTTAGTCACATTATTTGGGGCTTAATCACGAGGCATTAGAGCTTTTTGCTTCGTCAAATCGTAAAATGTCATTCCATAAAAACTTGTAATGCTCAACTCACCACTAGCTATTATTATAATTATTGCCTGTGGTCCTGCCGGTGAGAGCTCCGTCGCAACCTCATTTTTTGTTTCTTGCGTCGCGTCGTTTACATATGAGAAAGAGGGAGAGCTTACAACAGAGCTGTCAGCGAGCGGTCTGTCTTCAACGCTCTTATTAGACGTTAGACTTTCTTCTTTTCTTGCAGATTTCATTGTTGTTATCTCGCTTCAACTTTAGCTGACGAAGTTCCATTAAACAATCATTGATATAACTATTAGATGCTTATTATAATTGTATTTAAATATACAATATCCATGTATTATAAAATGTTGTGGAACGCCAGTAGCAGTTGACCTCTTACAATTAGACTGGAGTGAATACAAATCTCATACAGGCAATAATTGCGTCTCTGTACGAGGGAAGCGTTGCGTGTGTTAGGGTGAACGGTGGTTTTACGGGGTGGTTTGACATCACAAAAGGTGTCAAGCAAGGCTGCGTAATGTCACCATGGTTATTCAATCTATACATGGATAATTGTATGCAAGAATTGAAAGAGATGGGATTGGGCGCGAAATTGAGTAATCTGAAAGTATGTTGCTCGTTGTATGCTGATGATGCGGTGCTGATTTCTATCACTATGGAAGATCTACAGTCTCTCGTATCTAGGATGAACGAAGCATGTATGAAGAATGAGTTAATGATGAATGTAAGTAAGTCTAAAGTCATGGTGTTTGAAAGGGAGAGTACGAAAACAGTATGCAACATAGTTGTGAATGATGAATACTTGGAGCAGGTGGATGAGTTTGTGTATCTGGGTAGTATGTTTACGAGAGATGGGAAGGCTGAAAGAGATATTGAAAGAAGGGTGAATGCCGGTAACTCCATTAATGGTGGACTGAATGCCGTTGGCGCTAATAAAAAACTGTCAAAAAAAGCGAAGCTAGCAGTCCACAATGGAGTCCTGGTACCTACCCTGATGTATGGCAGTGAGGCATGGAACTAGCAGAGGAAGGATGAAAGTAAACTGAATGCTGTTGAAATGAGATCCCTGAGACGTATGTGTGGTAAAACAATGTATGATCGTGTGAGAAATGTGGATATCCGCAAAGAATGTAAGGCTGATGTAAACATAATGAGTAAGATTAAGAAAGGGACGCTCAGATGGTTTGGGCATGTAGAGCGAATGAACGAAGGAAGTAGTGTAAGAAGAATATACGACGCGAATGTGCATGGTAGAAGAAGTCGGGGACGCCCGAGGAAGACATGGCACGATCAAGTGAATCAGATACTTGAGTCGGGTCATGTCAAAAGTCAGAATAATAGAAGAGAATGTATGAGACGATGTATGAATGTGAATGAGGCAAAGAGTGTGTGCCAAGACCGAGTTGTTTGGCGGTCCGTCCTCTCTGCCTACCCCTGCGGGGAAACGGCGTGATGGTTAGTTAGTTAGTTAGTTAAAAGTATTCCCAAAACAAGGCTCGGTAATATAATTCCATTATTTTATACTTTTGAAGCACATACTTTTTCAGTGTCCTTCTTGTAACACTCGAAAAATCTGCTATTTCTTTCTACCAAAAACTTATAAAATTATTTTATGCACTCCATTATCCAGTGGGTGTATTGGATATCTTTTTCATCTTCTAAAATACCCTCCACACTTTTTGAAGTAAAACTTCTTTAACTCCGTTAGAGTGATTTGAAATTCGGATGAAACGGAAATGACGCACTGCGGCACCTGCGAAGCATCAAACTGCGCTCAAGACTCGTATTGGTTGAGATATAAAACTGAAACGACGATAGGTCTGCGCTCATTGGCGACTTTGTTTTTTTTACGGGTCGTCGGAATATAATGCGTAAACTCGCCACGCCGCGCCGAGCACGTCAAAAAAAAAACATTTTAATTTTTGTAAATCAATATCCAATCTTCAAACCACTTTAAAATAAACGGGCAAAAGAAAGCGACATCTAGCTACGTTGTAGTTTTTACTGTTAATTACACAAATTCCCTTAGGGCCTAGTTATCTTTGTGAATGCTGTGTGGAGGATCTTTTTAGGGAAAGAGAAGTTCTGGGTAGGAAAAATGTATGAAGGATGGGTAGGAATCTGGGGATCAATGCTTCCAAGGGTGGCGGATGTATGAATCCATCCCTCCCATTGCGGTGCAAGGCAATGTGTCGAGAGAGTCCGAGATCTAGACAACCAGTCTGTCGATCCCACCCATCCCTCCCATTGCGGTGCAAGGCAAAGTGTCGAGAGAGTCCGAGATCTGGACAACCAGTATGTCGATCCCACCCATCCCTCCCATTGCGGTGCAAGGCAATGTGTCGAGATAGTCCGAGATCTGGACAACCAGTATGTCGATCCCACCCATCCCTCCCATTGCGGTGCAAGGCAATGTGTCGAGAGAGTCCGAGATCTAGACAACCAGTCTGTCGATCCCATCCATCCCTCCCATTGCGGTGCAAGGCAATGTGTCGAAAGAGTCCGAGATCTAGACAACCAGTCTATCGATCCCATCCGTCACGCAGTATTTGGGCACATTCGCCACCAAGCCCTAGACAAACCTCACGCATCCCGAAAAATAATTTGATGAGGTTAGGTTAGGATATTGTAGGTACGTCTTTTTATTCCTCTTCTCCTAATGCCCTCCACACAGTATCCGTAAAAATAGTTATGAAAGCTTAGGTTATATTCGATTACATTGGGTTAGGTTACTGTATTCCTCACAGGTTAAATTACTAAGTTAGAGCTTATTAAATCTCTCCATGTCACTAAAAGTTTAACTACTCCTTCTGGCTGCGTGTCAAACGCCTTCGATGAAGAGCTTACCTACCGAGAATTCCGTCTCCATTATAATTACATTTAATATCAAAGTCCCTATCTTGTTCATTGATCCCCACGGTAATCATTAGTGACGTAATGTTCCCCACGCGAGGTCTCAGCCCGGACCTCTATTCTCTATGTTAATTCTGCATCGCACCTGTAATCATAGAAACAACACGGAATAATTATGTATTTTAATGGACTTAATATAATAACTTTAATAGTTAGTGTCCTACGGTGGTGCTTGGGGTTATTGAGGTAATAAACAAGTTATCACAATTTTAATTTCAACCCACTGTTAGGACGTATCAACTGAAATTTAACTTATTGGGTCGTAACGGTCTGTTCTAAAAATATATAATTAAACTTTGGCAAATGGACAAATAAATTTTCCTCTAATAAAACTACTCGTACATCCGATGGGGTTTTTTTAATGATTTACCTTATATTTTTATTGAATTTGTGTGATGACCTTGGCTACTACCGTCACAGCCAATATTATGATATTTGCTGTAACATTTCGTGTCATATAATAATCTTTGTAGTGTGGTGCGAGTACACAGAGCTCACACTTTATTAACCCCTCAGGCCTCTGACCTATTTTTTTCAAAAACTTAAAACTGAGTGATAAAAATGTTTTTAAAATGGCTCACCTTACGTTTTTTCTAACTAAAATGATTGATAGCGGAAATAAAACTAAAATCACACACATATCTTATTAGGAAAATCTATTAGAAACATTATCGTCAACTCACTTTTGTCGTTTCATATATAATTAATAAAAATTTCCCAAAGTTTCATTTTATTTTTTTAAATTGCTCACGGAAACTTTGGTGTCTAATTCTTTTGTGGTTAACTTATATTTGAATATAAAGTTGGTGATTTCTCTATCTAACTCTGTTTATAACTTGTTTCTGACTGTGATAGTAAGTGAGACACCACGAATTTTATCTAAATGAGTTGTTCCGAGAGGTAAACAAATTAGCCTGACGGGTTAATTGAATTCGTTAGCGAGATTGTAAGTATGCTGAGTCTGTTTTACGCAATTTTTAATGGACCCTACTCGGAGGAATTACCATCAATGACCCCCAACGCATCTGCATACCGACGAAAAGTTCAACGGACAATATCGGAAAACTCATTCAAATTGATGTCGGCAGCATGAAAGCAAGTCATTTTTCCTCCCTCATTTAAAGCTCCCGGGTCTCCGCAAGACCCACACTAACGATTCAATCCTGCAGCGCCTTCCTTAACCCGCTTCACAACATCTCCTAACGGGGTAGTGATTCAGTTCCCTCTACAGTAAGTAATCAATACAAACAACAAGGGAAGCTTTGTGAGTTGTCACTTAAAATAATATTTTTATTTTGAGCTTTTCTGGATATAAAAAAGTGATATTTTCTTACCTCTGGTAGGGCGCAGTAATCAGTCAGTTGAATTATCTGGATTTCCCAGTAGATAATAATGGCTTCTTCAATCTTTGCAAACAAAGGGGTTTGCAATTGGATAACTTTAATAAATTAGAAAAAGTGTTAACAGCCAATTAAAATTATAATTAGCGCCTTTTAAATTTATTTTCCTATTAATACGTACTTATATTTACAATAATTATTTTTTTGTTATTTATCTTGATTATATTTGCTAATGTATAAAACAATAATATATAAAAACAATTATTCCATATTCTAAAATAATTATTATATATAAATTAAACGATATTTTTTGATAGAACTTGGATTGAACCAATTATATGTTCTTATTAACGCCGGCTGGTTTCAGTTTTTATTAACAACGACCGTTCCTTCTTCAGGGCAAACATATAATGGCTTGATAATTACAAATCAGTAGTGCAATGTATCTAAGTGTTGTGGTAGGGGTGGAGGCGTGGCTAGGGATTAATGAAGAGTTGGAGGAGGAAACAAAACGGACATTGAAAGGGAACATATCTAAGATAGGACTATAAATAATATTTTTTGTTTATTGATAATGGACTAATTATTATTAAGGGATTTTTTTTATTTCTAAGGCTTCTAAGTTATCTAAGCATTTTCCTCTTGTATTAAGATGAAGAATATTTATCCCTTTTTTTTTTCAAAACTATGGATATTTGCAATGATATGGTTTTACGATACCTTTAATTATTTAAGTAAGTTTAAGTAAACCAAATTGGGAGGCGGGTAATTAATGCCGCCGCCCCGGGAACCATTTATTGGATAACCAACGACTCTGCCATAGGTCACCCCAAGTGGTTCGCTACGTTTTTTTTTTTACATGAACTCCACACAGGAGGCCCTGAGGAAAATAATTTCCCTCAGGGCCTATGTCATCTTTGGGGATGCTGTGTAGAGGTTTTTTTAAGGAAAGGAAGGAGAGGAGAGTTCTGGGAAGGAAAGGGGTTTAAGGGGAGGGTAGGAATCTGGGGTTCAGTGTGTCCTGGTCATCCGTCTACAAGACCTAGACACACCTCACCCCATGAACCCGGGCACCCCTGCTAAATCACCAAACGTAGCGAACCACTTGGGGTGACCTATGGCAGAGGTGTTGGTTATCCAATAAAGGTTCCCGGGGCGGCGGTACCCATTCCCGCCTCCCAAATGTAACTTAGTTTTTGGTGACTTAGTAGAGGTGCCCGGGTTCATGAGGTGAGGTTCATGAGGCTGGTTTCACCAGTTGCATGGCTAGCCGGATCGGGAGAGAATGGTTGAGGAAGTCCCTTTGACTTCTCCAGTCGTACTCTCTCGGAACATCGCCTTGCACCACTGTGGGAGGGATGGATTCAATTGTCTGTCTCTCCTGGACATACTGACCCCCATACTCCTACCCACCCCTATTACTCTTTTCCTTCCAAGAACTTCTCTCTTTCCTTTCCTTAAAACCACACAGCATCCCCAAGGATGACATAGGCCCTGAGGGGAATTATTTAGCTCAGGGCCTCCTTTGTGGAGCTAATGTAAAAAATAATAATCACTCTTTACATTTTTTTTTGTGCGTAGTCACTTATTTGTCCATCCTTGTTTGTCTTTTGTTATTTTTGTTAATTTTGATTTTATCCTGAGGAAGAAACCATTGGTTTCGAAAAATGTTGATAATTTTGATAAAGTGATCTGTTTTCATTCAGATAATAAATTGAATGTCGTGGCCCGACCTGCCACACATAGATACGATGATAATATCACATTAAGCCTCTCGAAGCTCTTCTTATAATCCCGTCTGAATTATTTAAACGGAATCATCCCCGAGGCTTATTACGACGACTATCAATTATAAATTACATACAAATATGCAAAGGCGGCTTCGTCATTAAGTCAAAACATATTAAAGCAGTCTATAATTTGGTAAACCACGGCGGCGTGTGGGCTGCTATTATTTCTGTTATCATTATCTGAGTCGAGTGTTTCAACAACTCGGCAATAGTACTAATGTGCCTAGCTTTTTGTGGAACGCCATTAAAATGTTTAGCATTTATAATCACATCTTGGTGAAATCACTCAAATTATGTTACTGGACATGTTCTGGACGAGTTCTGGGATCGGGCAGGTTATCCAGTTTGCATAATCTTCGTGATTTATAACAAGTCTTTTACTTACTTCAAATAACTTCATCTCTATCTCTACATATTATAAAACAAAGTCCTCCGCCGCGTATGTCTGTTCGCGATAAACACTAAAAGTACTGAACGGATTTTCATGCGGTTTTCACCAAATAGAGTGGTTCATGAGGAAGAATTTGGTATATAATTTTTCAATGTTTTGGATGAGCGGGTTTGCAAGCGGGCGATGTGGATTTGATTTGTATGCAAATCTACAGTTTTATGCCGAGGTTGATGAAATTTTACACATGTCTAAAGCCTGGGCATCGCCGGGGACTTCAGCTAGTAGATAATAATATAACTTTATAAATGTTTGAGAAAACAGTGGTGTATGTTTATGTCCACATGAATTTCTTCATTCCGTGTTCCGGGTTGTGGTCAAGGTAGTGCAATCGAATGGTCATCCGACAGTTGATCCTTGATATTTACTATAAAATTTCAATTTTTATTTATTATTTACCAATTTCAAATCGACTTCAAAAATACCTTTAATAATAAGTTGGTACGAATATCAAACGAATCTATATACAGTGTCGATTTTTTGTACTTAGGAGCTGGAATACACAGTATGTTGACAAGAAGATTTTTCCTTTATGCTTTTATTTTCATTGAATGAAAATATGTATTTTACTTATATGTAATAAAGTATGTAATATCTATTACAAAAAAGAAAATACAAAGATCGCAGCCCTACCCAATTATCGTGCAAAAGACAGAAACCAAATGGAATGATGTAAAACAACAGTTACTCAATACAAACTGGATAAGCCTACTGGAAAACCTTGATGCAAATAATGCCTGGAGTAAATTCACTGAATATATAACATACACCATCGTATCAAATACCAAATCAATACAAAAAAAGATTTCGCATAAAAACCAACATCTTAAGCCATGGATAACTCAAAGCGTTATAAATTGCATTAGAAAAAGAGATGAATTACATAGGAAATCTAAATTAAATCCTTGTGATATTTTTATACAACGATACTACAAAAGGTACAGAAATATTTGCAAAAATGTTATACGAACTGTCAAAGAAAATTATTATAAGAAGAAAATAGACGAATGTAACAATGACCCGCGCAAATTATGGAAGATCATTAATGAAATTACAAATGCAAAATCATCCCATTACAAGAACATGGAGGAATTAACAATTGAAAATACCCAAATCTCTTTCGCAAAGCATCCGGACAAAATTCTCGAATACGTAAACGAATTTTTTACTAATATAGGGTCACAATTAACAAAGAAAATCAGACAACCAATAACTAGCATTTTACCAGAAGAAAAGGAAAATATGAACCAGATAGATAAATTAAAGTTAACTGATGTAACCAATACTGAAATCAGAAATGCAATTGTATCCCTTAATATTAATAAATCATCGGGAAATGACATAATCTCAAATAAAACTAAAACAACTACAAAATGAACTGACCTTCCCATTGACATACTTGATCAATCTGTCTATATCTACAAATGTATTCCCTTCATGCCTTAAAAAAGCTACAGTTATACCCATACATAAAAGTGGTAACAAAAAGGATATATATAACTACCGACCCATAAGTCTCTTAAGCTCTTTTTCAAAAATCTTGGAAACTGTAATGAAGAAGCAAATTGTTCAATTTCTTGAACAAAACAAATTACTATCACCATCCCAATATGGTTTTAGAGAAAATCTGAGCACCAATGATGCCATAGAAAATCTAACAAGCATGGCCATAAAAAACATAGATGATGGGAAAAAATGTTTAGCTTTATTCATAGATCTTCAAAAAGCTTTTGACACAATAGACCATAAAATATTACTAACTAAACTAAAAAAAATAGGAATGGCCGAATCAACAATTAACTTATTGGAGTCATATATAACAGGGCGAGAACAACAAGTACAAATTGGCAAACAAAAGAGCAAACTTCTATCTTTAAACTATGGCGTTCCTCAAGGAAGTGTACTGGGACCGATTCTGTTCATTATCTACATCAACGATTTAACTAACCTTACCATTAAAGGAAACATAATCAGTTTTGCTGATGATACTGTTTTATTATTTCAAGAAGAAAATTGGACTGATACATTTAATGAGACTGAAAAAGGGCTTAGTGCACTTCAAAATTGGCTTAAAATCAACTCCCTTACCCTTAATATAAGCAAAACAAAATATATAACATTTTCAATGAACTCAAGGGGCCAACCAATAAAATCACTAGAACTAAAATTACATGAATGCCATGGAAATAATATACAATGTTACTGCCCCGTCATCGAAAAAACACAAAACATAAAATATCTCGGAGTAATAATTGACGAAAATCTTAGATGGGACCTACACATCAAAGGTATTGCGGAAAAACTCACAAGCCTTATATATTTCTTCAAAAATCTAAGAAACGTGCTAAATAAAAAGGATATGAAAAAGTTCTACTATGCGTTATGTCATTCTCGAATTGAATATGGAATCATAGGATGGGGATCTGCTGCAAATACGTACCTACATAGCCTGAATACGATTCAAAAAGGAATCATAAAGACCATATTGAAAGTACCAATTAGAACGCCATCAATTGAAATTTTTAATAACTTTGACGTACCAAATGTACAACAAATATATTCCAAAAATATATTATTGAAGCTCTTCAAAAATAATGAATCCTCTACTAGACCGTGTATGCATAACACTAGATCGAATAAAAATGATATAAAAAATATTCCAAGTTATAAAACCACATTTGGACAAAGAAACTATACATACTTTGCAACAAAACTCCATAACATCCTCCCCCAAGACATAAAACTAATAAAAAATCCAATTGAATACAAATCAAGAATAAAAATATGGCTTAAAGAGGTCAATGAGAAAACCCTAGCGAAGACGCTAAAAACGACATAGAAGACAAATGAACTATATTTAAATAACTTTAGTCTGCCTCGGCACAGGACCCCCTAGTGAGGAGGACTAAGAAATACAATATTTTGTACTTAATTTCACATTGCATTTTGTATGTAAATTTTTTTTATATAGTATTTAAAAAAAAAAAAAAAAAACTTTGTTATTAGACGGTACATCCTCTCTGCACATCCCTTCGGGTCACTAGTTATATTTTGTGGAATTGGGTGTACCGTATTTTCCCTAACCGGCTGCCCAAATATATTTTATTTGATTAATTTGAGCTATTTCACCATTTATTCTTCTGAAATAATAGTTATATAGTAGAGTAGAAGATACTCTCTGGTTTAAGACCATTTAGAATTTAAACTTTGCTTGAAATGGCTTTAGCCATGTTTAGTGACCAGATTTGAATAATCAGATACTTCCCCACATTCCTCTTCCCATTTCCTTCCCCTCCCCACTACCTTCAGCCTCACAACATACGCCAATTGGGGATGCCATAGTCTCACTGGCTCCAGACAGGAGCAGTTGGGACTCTTGTGCAGTATTCACATTAAAAATATATATTTTTAAACTTATTTTTGTGTAGTGAAAACATTTTGACTGTGGTTCTTGTGCTTTTAGAGCTTTAAAATTGTTACATCTAAAAATATTTAATTCCAGCGCCAGCACAGGAAAAATCACAGGATATAATTAATTTTAATAAAGAAAAAATAAATGAGAAAGATAATAAAATTATTTAAAAAACATGCCACGGCCGAGAACGGAAACAAATGCTTGGAAAGCAACAATTTTGATCATTACTCCACCAACTAGTTTAAGAACGGCGCGGCCGTAATTCATTACATTTACTAAAAATAAGAATGATGAATATTTCAATTTTATAGTGTTATGTACATCAAATCCGAAATTATAATTTTTAATTATAACCTAATCTGAACAATTCCTTAAGGTCAAATTTTAAAAAACGAAGGCTCAGTCCTGCACCGAGGCTTTCAATCGTCTTTTGAGCGTTACCGCGCGTTCTTTTACACTATTATTTTTTGAAAATGCACATCTTGTGTTGCAACAACGGAAAATAAGTAGCCAGAAGCTGCCATGGACCCTCCAGACGAAAGTAATTATCGTTTTTAATTTATGGTTCTTTGTTATATTCGAATGCAGCCGAGTATGAAATGCAAACAAAAGGTCCACCGCCTGTACGTTTGTTATTAACACACCGAGGTCGGCTACTGCATTCGTCTTTTTATGCTTTCAACGAAATCACAAAGCAGAAAATAAAATAATGAAACATTTACAAATAATATCAAATAATTACTTTATTGGAAATATATTGATTGATCAAAATATATCCAATTTATTATTTTTTGTTCGTAAATTACGTTACTTTAAAACGCATTTATGTAAATGTAGTTTATCTGTATGTGTGTAACCTGTTAACGACATTGTCTTACTTCTAAGGTATGGTTTAATTGTTTGAGTTGACTTGTTACTTGTCTCGAAGGCTCTGTAGATTGTTGTGTAGGTTGTCTGGAGGTCGCAGACTGATTAATTTTGTGATTAAATTAATCAGTTCTTAATCTTTTGATATTTGTATAGATAATTATCATGTACGAGTATTTTAGTTAAGTTTTTTGCCTGTGCCTATTAAATATTATAATGTGAAAGTGAAATATTTTTGAGGTATTAGAGTTGTAGAATTGATAATTGCATGTTAGCTAAAAACCGCAGAGTCTTAAGTATGAATACTTTTCAAGATTACCCTAAGAAATTTAAACATAAGAAATTAACTTTTCAAATGTTGAATCAAATTAAATATTCCGGTAAAAAGTATAGGTAGGTATATATTTTGCAGGTACTTACTTTATCGTTTGTCTAAAATCTTGGCTAGATACGTTATTGCTTGTTTTTTATATGATTACCTCTCAAGAGTCCCAGCTGCTCCCGTCTGAAGTCAGTGAGACAATGTCATCCCCAATTGAGGTATGTTACGATACGATACCATAGTATCTTCCACTCTGAAACGTGCCGCAAATACAGGGTGTCCGGGGGTAAAGTGCATTAACTTCGGGAGGTGATTCTACATGATGGTAGGAGTAAAAAAGATTAACAACTTTTTCGAAATTCCAACTTTCTTTTTCCCATACAAAAAGACGTGCCTACTAAAAATCCTTAGTGTGAGGTACGATCTTACTTGCTAAGAGCCTGCCGGGCGCCCGACTAGATTGTGATTGGCCCGTATCGTAACAGCGGAAAATAATAAATCTGGACCTCACACGCCGGACTAATTTTATATTTTTACCTCAAAACTACCCCTAAAAGTTGTAATTTCGAAAAAAGTTATTTATCTTTTTTACTTGTACTATCATGTAGAATCACCTCCCGAAGTTAATGCACTTTTTTCCCGGACACCCTGTATGGATACCATATATTATTTTTAAATTTATTAATTGTGAAATAACACAAATTAATCAAATAAAATTTATTTGCGCACGCCGGGATTCGATCCCACGACCTTCGGATTATAAGTCAAGAGCCTTACCCCTAGATCAAGGCGGCCGTCATTTTTTGACTCAATCAGGTCCAATTTTTAACATGATTCTTAAATTGAAAACAAAATCCGAGTTGAAAAAATCAAAGAGTTTGATGAAATTTTGCACACTTGACCTTCAAAACAAGGGGAAGGTCACCGTCTGCTATTTAAATAAAATACTTATTCCCTTTTCCCATCCCTTAAAGCAGAATAAAGTCCGGGCAAAGCCAGGAACTCCAGCTTGTATTCTATAAAGAAGAAATTAGATGAATGGTCGAGAGTTTTCAATCATTTGGTCCTACACACCTTTAGATCTTCACAATGAATAATAATAATTATTATTATAAGCAATAATTATCAGCCTGAAACACTCATCCACATTGAAAAAATCTTCCGAGAAAAGATACATGACGCCAACGGGACTTGAACCCGTGCCCTTCTGATTGCCGGTCAGCTAAAAAAAATATTATTAATTATTATTATTGCAAAAACTAAATTTGGTTGTTTTCAGGTGGAAAAAATATAATAAGCAATAATTGTTGAATGAAACACTAGTATATATTGTTTCATTTGGCGGGTATAAGATAAGCCGCCATAGCTCAATTGGGAGAGCAGCTGACCGGCAATCAGAAGGGCACGGGTTCAAGTCCCGTTGGCGTCATGTATCTTTTCTCGGAAGATTTTTTCAATGTGGATGAGTGTTTCAGGCTGATAATTATTGCTTATAATAATTGTTACCCTTTGTGCTATGCATAAAAATCTTGTCTTAAACGTTAGTTTAAAAATTAAAAAAAAAAAAAATTATTATTATTTTTTTTTTTTTGTATTATTATTAAGTTAAAAGAAATATAATATTTCGCTTTCTTAACTTAAATACAGAGCATATACAGTATGGTAGTACAGGTATAGAATGTTTTTGAAAATGTTCGTGTTTTTCTACCGTTAAATAATGAAATATATTTCGTAAGAATAGTAGCAAGTAACTTCTCTAGTCGTGCACAGACTCGTAGACTGTGATTATTTCCGTCATCAAAATGTCCATCTTCGCTACCAATCAAATCCACAATCGACTCCTGGCCGTATTGCCTCTGATAATAATATCGAAATAATTCATATCTGCTTCCAGCCACCGGGATGATTTGAGTGACATTTCACCGTTTAAGGACATCGCTGGTCGCTGGCCCTTTGTGAAGGGGTTCCGCCTCGGGAGATGTATGATTGCCAATGCATTTTGTCAAACGGCGGTCGACGCTTCTCGAATTATTGTCATGGGAAAGTATTTAGTTCGGGAAGAAGTCTCACTCTGAGCTTGGGAAGAAATTCATTTCTCAAGCTTTCTTCTATCTAGAAACATCGGAGCTTGGGCTTACTGTCACCCTTGTTATCTAGGTTTTGTTTATTTTATCTTTCAATAAACCGGTTATGTGAAAAAGTTGTTTTAAAGAGAAATATTCACCTTTTTTTTCTTTACTTCACAATTTTGTAGAAAAATGTGTCCTTACTAGGGTACTCCGTTCTAAGGTCACATTGTTCATGTATTCGTGTTTGAAATATAAATAAATACCTATGTTATAATAATACAAGAGGAAATTTATAAAGTTATATCTAAAATAAAGTACAATACAAGCATTAATTTTGCAAAATTGCTTATATTCATACATTCTGCTGTTGACATAGCCCGACTCAAATATTTGACTCACTTGATAATGTCTACTTTCTGGGGACTTTCCTGACAGCTTCCATCGATTTTTCGTAAATCACGTATGGTTTTACCGTTTAACCCCTCAGGGATCTCATTTCTAACTAACCAGCACGCTTTTACCTGGCAAGGATAGGCAGAGAGGATAAACCGCCACACATCTCTGTTTCAGCACATTCTCATATCGTATGATACATATTATGTACTCTTCTGTTATTACGACTCTGATAATGCGAATCAAGTTTTTTTTCTTTATCCTTTAATGTTTATTGCTAAAATGTGCCTAGGTAAACGTGTTTACCCATTTTTATCATATTTTTTGCTATCTCAACCTTTAAAACTGTTTTTAATACCTGTATGCACTTAATCACATAAAATGTGTTGACGATTAATAAATAAATAAATAATTTTCTGTTGATCGTGACATGTCTTTCTCGGACATCCCCGACTTTTTCTACCGTTAACTTCTAATTCATGTATTCTCCTCGTTTCTTTGTGCGTCCGCTCTACATGCCCAAACTTTTATGTATGGCATTTCTACTGCATTCACTCTATACTCTCTCATTCTATAATAATAATAAATTTGGACAATTTATATAGCGCTGTTTTTGCGAAAAATCGCCTCAAGAGCGTTGTACAAATTAGCATGGATTTTACATTAGAATTTACTTAACTTAGGAGGCTAGATAACAACTCGTCTTGCATCTATCAAGCGCATGGATTATTGGAATTCTAGCCCCCCGATAAATTAAATTAAATATCTTTTTATACACGTATTTCAATTTACTTAACTATGTAGGGGGCTACATGACCACTCGTCTTGCAGCTATCAAGCGTATGGATTGTTGGAATTCTAGCCCCCCAATAAATCAAATAAAATATCTTTTTATATGTAGGTACGTATTTTAATTTACTTAACTGTGTAGGAGGCTAGATAACAACTCGTCTTGCAGCTATCAAGCGCATGGATTTTTGGAATTCTTGCCACGCAATAATACATTTACCTTATGTATTTGGTAATCTACTTAACATCCTAAGTCTAGCTTAATCTAACTTAATCTAACTTAATCTACTTAATCTAACCTAACCTAACTTAATCTTACTCACACATACTCAAAACCTATATTTAATAAATCTGCAGTCCATAACAACAATTGCAAAGAAATCATAAAAATAACGTGTAATCAACGATATACTTCACTGTATGCTCTCTCATATATCTCGTTCAACGTAACGCGTAATGTGTGGTTCCAGAACACCATTATGAACTACTACTGCTGTTTTCATTGACAAAATATTATTAGTTACTACTACCAACCATCATTATCCCTTTGCTTGTGAACTTACTTTCTAGAACACAAATACGCGCACTTTAGTATCAAATTTAGCCCGTTTATATTTATTATTTTGATTTAGTCCAAAGAAATTTACAATTACATTATTTTGTATTATGAATTGCTAGTGCAGTTGTTTTGTTGAATCTTCAAGAGATCGCTGATTATACTACTTACGTACTTAGCTTCTATCACGTGATCATAATGATTAGCCTTACACACATACAAAAACTAGCACGTTAGCGGATGTTTTTTTATAGCGCGACAGTTGCCCGGAGCCAGTGAAACCATATCACCCTCAATTGGGGAATACTGTGAAATTAAAATAATAATTGCTTCTCATCGTATATCTGCTCACAAGTGAAAAAAAGTTAAAAGGTTTTTTTTTATTTACAATATGTGCCTTAAAGCGTTGCAAGTAACTTTAGGCGATACTGAGAGTATTTATATATGACTGAACCCAAAGTCAAAACTTTGCCACGTACCTCGTCTTCTTTTGATTTAAAAGCAATCAATTTGTTGTAATTATTTATTTTTAGTTTTTTATTGATTTTTTTACATTAGTTCCACATAGGAGGCCCTGAGGAAAAATATTCCCCTCAGGGCCTATGTCAACTTTGGAGATGTTGTGTTGAGGCCATTTTAGCAAAGGAAAGAGGAGGTTCTGGGAATAAAAAAGATATGAAGGGTAGGTGGGAATTTGGGGGCAGTATGTCCATGAGTAACGGACGTAGGAATCTATCCCACACTGCGGTAAGGTGATGTTCCGAGAGAGTCCTGATGGAGAGATGAAAAGGTTTCCCTCTCTCTCGATCCGGCTTACCACGCGGTTGGTGGGAGCCCCCAAAATAACTGTCACCAAACATGCATTCTTACATTACCATTACATTTATTTATTTATTACCATTAAACAATTATTACATTACCATTACATTTTTTTGTTATATAGACCTCATTATGTACCTATTATACCTGTTCTAAGGTCTATACATTATTGTTTTTGCATTATTCTTCAGGAATTTTCTAACTGTGGTTAATCAAATTTATTAATAATTTATAAGTTATTATTTATTTATTTTTTTTATATTGTCATATAGCCCAATCATGGATTTGTTCCCCTACCCACCCACTCTACACTAATACCTACCCACCCAATCTACATTATTAACTAACAACGGCTCCACCCCCTACCATAATAAAACATTGTTCGAAACTGTCAAATTAGTATAAGCTTTCCCTGACGAAGGAACGTTTGTTCCGAAACCGGTCGGATTTGCACACTATATAAGTGGTTTTTACAAAGTTATATTGTTGCATTTTTTTTTTAATAATTTATTAATCACCACCTTTTTGTCTTTTGTTCTTTTTAGTGTTATCTGGTTATCTTTTAGTGGTTCGCTACGTTTGGTGATTTAGCAGGGGTGCCTGGGTTCATGGGGTGAGGTTTGTCTAGGTCTTGGAGGCGGATGACCAGGACACACTGAACCCCAGGTTCCTACCCGCTGCTTGAACCCTTTTCCTTCCCAGAACTCTCCTCTCCTTCCTTGCCTTAAAAAAAGCCCTCCACACAGCATCTCCAAAGATGACATAGGCCCTTGGGAAATTATTTTCCTCAGGGCCTCCGAGGAGCTCATGTAAAAAAAAAAAAATTCATGACGAAGAAAATTTTGGTTTTGAAACGTGTAGATAATTTTAATTAAATAAGTGGTGTTTTACAGGGTGATTTGTTTTCATTTAAATAAATAAGTTGTTCATCCAAAGTGAATGCTTTATTTCCAACATTTTAGGTATTCTTTCTCGAAGATTTAATGATCTGACGCATCTAATGTAAATCGCTAACCAGCGTAATTAGGACCTAGTCCCGAAAGCGCCGTAAAACCGAAGTTCTGGGGGTCAAGCGGGAGAGCTTTCAGTTCGCGCTTTATTCCTTTGTCATTGTCTCGCCGTTTTGGCCGATGTTTCGACCGCTGTAATTGCGCTTGCCCCATCACTGCCAAATAAATCTTATTTTTTATTGAATCGTTATTTCCCCGGCCGTTTTGTATTATTCTCGTGTCGGGGAGTCTCGCAGTCACCGGGCATTTCTGTATTTACATGTATGTAGGTACTGGTTCGAGTTATACTGCCGTGTTGCCAAGGTTGGAGATGCCATTTTGATCTCGGTTATTATAAACCCAATCGCTTGATATATGGCTTATTACATTTACTTCAACTTTTAATGGTTCGTAAAGCTCGGCGACGGGTTTTGAATTGTATTCAAAGTTTAAAATATGTAATGCATTTAGCATTTTATTGCCGTTATTATATTACGTGAAAAAAGTAACGCCTTTTTCGCTAGCGGGTTGCTTTTTATGGTGCCACTTACAGACATGGTAGTTGCGAGGAGCTTCCTTTGGCTTTTCTGTGGGGTGCTGACTTGTTGAAGGATTGGATTCTGTCGGAGCTTGTAGGTACATAGAATATTGGTGGTCAATCAAACAAAATGTTAGGTAAATAGTAGGTACCTCCTTATGTAATTTTTTGATAGTTAAAATAATTTTCGTAGCACAATTTTTATAGTAGGTATCAAAATTTAAGGAATTGGTGCTTTCTTTAAACATGACTTCTTCTTGAGTATCTAAGGATTTTTCTTCATATCGGTGTAACTTTAAATGTTTTATCAATGACTAGCAGACCCGGCCACAGGTTGCTGTGGCTAACGAAACACAACGCCATTACCCAACCTTTATAAAATCCACACCACCCGCTTGCCAACTGCCCGCTGCCCGCTGCCTGAATTGAATATTTGAATTTCTCGGCTTTTCTCTACTATAATAAGCATGTATTATAGGTATAAACCTTCCTCTTGAATCACTCCATCCAATGGTGAAAACCGCATGAAAATTCGTTGCGTAGTTTAAAAGATCTATGCGCACATTCATTTTGAGCGACTTCATTTTATACTATGTAATGATGATTTAATATTATCTATAATTAGTTTACGTAATAATAATATTGTGTTAAATATAAATGTAAATAATTTGAATGCATTCAATAACAGTAGTAACGTTGTTATTAGTTTAATAATAATCGCTGAACAAATATTCATTTCAATAAACAATCAATTATAGCAATAGTATTACATTTAAAAGGTTTAAGTTTAATCTTACAGAATACAAATTAATAGGTGGGTATAGGTACCGCTGCCCCGGGAACCAATTTTGTTGTATAACCAACACCCCTGCCGTAGGACACCCCAAGTGGTTCATTAAGTTTGGTGACTTAGCAGGGATGCCCGGGTTTATGAGGTGAGGTTTGTCTAGGTCTTGGCAGCGGATTCGTTTTTTAGAAATGCTTGTATTTATATAAAAAAAGAATATGTATTGACTTATTCTCCTTTGACATAATTATAAAGAAACACCGTAGCTACAGTTAAACTATTCCCTCCAGAGACTCAATCCTCCCACCCCAAACGTATTTCAAACACAGTGATTTGATCTAGAATCTAGATGAATTTTCCATCATATGTAGCAGATTGGGCTTCCCTCTAAGCCAGTGGTTCCCGACCATTTTTTGGCCATGGACCACCATGACATTTATTTGTTCTCATAGGGACCACATGGAACAAAAATGAGCTCTTCTTGGACTTCTTCAGCTACCTCTCCAACGCTAATATCAAAAGGGTTACGAATCAGCTTTAGGACTCCTTTCGAGTCGGTTTTGTAGTAAAATGAACAAATGTTTCGCTGATCTCATTTTAGATCTCGCGGACCACCTGTAGTCCATAGACCACCGGTTAGGAACCACTGCTCTAAACGGACTAGGACCTTCCCTTCTGAAGGAACTCAGAGAATTGTTGTGTTTATTGGGGGTTTGTGTTAGGCCTTCGTCTGTTCGATAATTTTTGTTTATCAAAGTGCGCGTCGGTCGAGTTACAGTTTACGTAGTATTTTTTAATTGTGTGCTGCATTAAAATATTTAACTATTTTTCAATAGGCTATTTAAGGGTTTATTTTAACTGTTCTTCGAACTTTGAACATTGTGGCAATGTCACATCTGGATAAGAATTACCTTTGAATGTTTTGCTTACTTGTGAAGATGTATTACGAAGTTTTTTGTGAATAAAGCATAACGAAAAAATATTCAGCATCATGCTGACCATGCTGCAGTGAAAGCCTTCCCTGTTGTAGCCAGAACGTTAGGCAGATATTTTTTCTGCTGTATTACAAGATGTTGGCTCAATTTCACAGAACGATACATGTTGTATATAGGAGTAATATTCGTCGATATAGTTTGTTGCAAGTGGATGCTATAGAACTGCAGTCAATACGGCTACAAAAGAGTTGTAATTTGGTGTCTTGAATCACTTCTCAAGCGGCTTTTACAGTGGATTGTATGTTAGTTACACGCAAACGAGCTCATTTTGCGACTATTTTTTAACTGCATCGACTAGACGGCAAAATTTCACTGGAATTTTTTGGAAAATCCTTAAATAAGTGTGAACAACCTCCTATCCCGATTCAATCATCTTTGACAAATGTAAAAAATGAACAGGATTTAAGGACAGCTCAGCTGTATATATGGAAAATATGTAAAACCATTGACTGATTGATGATTCCAGATTCCGCAATGAAAACTTGTAAAAAAACCGGTAAAATTGTACATTCCAGGTGGCTCATAAGAAAGAAGCGGGTTCTTCGGCTTTAAATTTCTACCCTAAAACCATCAGAAAATTTGTTAACTTTTAACGACAGTTTACGCACCTATGTGGTTCAACGTTAAGACCAAACCAATATGTATTTCCAGAGTTAGACATTTGCATTAAACAATATTGCTTTCACGATATTTGTCCAGTGATTTTAAATATATTATTAATACAGTAATCCAGCGCAATGGTTTTTTGGATATTACAAACATATTGTTAACCATCTTACCCGACAACCGAAAATGGTTAAGAGAGTTGGCGTTAAGAAGAATATTTGAAGCCCGGCAAATGAAAACGCAATCAGACGTTATTCGTATCTTCAAAGTGCCTTTTTGATTTTTCGGTAGATAATTATATCGGTGTTATGAATTGGGATAATGTAACCGAGTCACCGCTCATCAAATTTGTTAGGGACGAGACAATTTGACAAGCCATTACCGATCACACGATAATTGTCGATTTCATGGTAAAGAATTTTCCTAGCCCTCTCAAGGCAAAGAGGAATGTGTGAAAATTGTAACAAAAGCCTCAGTTGCTGTCAGTGAACCCTTGAGACGAGATGACTTAATAAAAACAAGGTTATAGTCACGAAATCTTATGCCACTTTTTGACACCAAAATGCAGTACCGTTCATAACAACTTTTGCAATTTTCAAGTTTTTCAATGCGGTAAATAATATGTGTACATTTTTTATTTCCACTATTTGTTCCTTTCTATCAATCTATGTATGTATTATCTGTAAAATAAATGGTAAAATACAAATTTTATCTGTGTTTTATTTCGCGTATATAAGCTATAAATACTTAGGTAAAATCGTGAAAATGATAAAATACAAAGCTTTGGCGATGTCCAGGTTTTGCGAATATATTTTTCTTATTATTTTTGTTGTAATTGTTAATATATCGAGCATCTTTTCCGACTATGCCGTTTCGAAATTCTAAAAAAAAAATCACTCCAAGCTACTCTACCTACCCACCCCTCATTCCTTTTTCTTTCACGGAATTTCCCCTCTCTTACCTTTCCCTAAAAAGACCATCTCCAAGCATTACTCTTTCAACGGAAGCAATCTTCCGAACAGGCCCTCCATTGATATGCTTGGTGTAACCCTAAGTGACCAGCTCAGGTTGGGGGCTCCATCGAAGCCAGAGTAAAGTTAGCCTCCCAAAAACTGGGCGTACTGTACAGGGCCCGCAGATACTTTAATAGTACACAACTGCTAACCTTATACAAATCACAAGTACGCCCCACGGTTGAATTTGGCAGCCATCTCTGGTCTGGAGCTCCAAAATACCTGAAAAATACCCTCGACTCTGTGGAGAAACGGGCGGTCCGTTTGATAGATTCTCCCATCTTAACAGACGGATTGCAATCTTTAGAGCACAGGCGTCGGGTGGGAAAGCTATCCTTGTTCTACCGGTATTACAATGGAAGATGCTCCGAGGAACTAGCATCATTGATCCCTTCGGCACCGGTGCATAGTCGGGAAACACGCCAAACGCGTGCCCAACATTTGTACACGGTTGACATTTGTCACATGAGAACGGGTCGTTTCTTCGACTCGTTCTTGTGTTCATCAGCTCGGCTGTGGAACGATTTGCCGGCCTCTGTGTTTCCCCCCTCCTACAACATGGGTCTCTTCAAGACCAATGTTCATTCCTTCCTCTCCTCAAAAAGACCCTCCACACAGCATCCCAGATGACATAAGCCCTGAGGGAAATTATTTTCCTCAGGGCCTCCTGTGTGGAGTTAATGTAAAAAAAAAAAATTTAAAAATTTAAAAAAAATTAAAAAATAAATTAAAATAAAAATTACCCTTACAAAGCATTCCCAAAAATTATATGAGCCCTGAAGAAATTTGTTTACCTCAGGACCATCTGTCTGGAGCTAATGTAAAAAAAAAAAAAAAAAAACAGAGTGTGCAATTCTTCGATAGAAGTAAAACCTTCAGAAAACTAAAGTAGACAAGGGTGCGAAGGCTATGAAGCACAGCAGAAAGAGGAGACCGATAGTGTATCATTCTCTCGCAGGCTAAATCCTGTAGATGTATGTGTTTGTCTCTTTTTAGTGTCGCTTTTTCGTTTCATCGAATCAAATCAATTTCATCGAATCAATTTGAAATCACAACGGTGCTAAAGAAGTTTTCAATTGATAAAAAATTTAATTCTTCATTTGCCTAAAGCACTATGAAACAAGATGAAAAGCAGTAAGAAGAAGTTTCGTTAGACGATCTGAACATAAATATTAGTCCCGCTACTATCTTCCACCATTTAACAACCAACAACCAATAAAATTTCATTACCAGCCGCAATTTAATTCGTTCAGTAAATTTCTATAGTTAAATTTCAAGTAAAATACTGTGAATACGCCATTACAACAATTGCCAAGGCACGGCACGTGGGGTTCCACGACTTTACATCCCGAGACAAATTTTGTCCTTGGGTTATTATGTCTAGGGATATTTTGTCGGAGGATATTTTGTCGGAGGATATTTTGTCTGGGATATTTTGTCCTTCGGATAATATTTCGAGATATATTTTATCGGAGGTTATTGGGTCGGGGATATTATGTCCTTGGGTTATTATGTTGAGGGATATTTTGTCGGAGGATATTGTGTTGGGATATTTTGTATGTAAACGCGCGGTACCCTGCACGTGGTGCATCCTTTGCAACAGCGTTTCAATGGACGGGTAAATCAATAAAATTAACGACAGCCATCGCATACCCGTATCACAGACGTGATTATAGTAAACGTCCCTTACATAAACGGAGGCATCGGCGGTAAGTATATGCATCCCACATATCGGCAACGCGGAAAGCCTGCATTTGTTATCGAGGGCCGTGTTTAGGGGCCATTTCTCTGCCTGATTGTTAATGTCGCCTGATGGTGCAACGGGTCCATGTCCTAAATGGTAACTTTACGGAAATGGGGTTTGAATGTGGTTAAATTTGCAGTTTGACTGTGTACAGACGTATAGGAATAAATATGTCTATATGAAATTTTTACTATTGGACGGGTGTTTATTTGTCAAATATTTTTCGGGGAAATTTTTTTCACAATGCTGTGTAGGTAAAGACATTGTACAAATAAAATATCTTTTTACTGTTTGATCTCACCTCATACTATTTTCTTTTTTTTTTATCACTCACTTCACCGTTTTTTTTTTCACACTCACCTCGCAATGTTTTTTTTGTGAATACCGCACACGAATCCGAACTGCTCCCAACCATCTGGAGCCAGTGAGACTATGGCATCCCCAAGTGCCGTGTGATATGAGGCTAAAGGTAGGGGGGAGGGGAAGAAGGTGGGGAAAGAGGAAAGTGAGGAAGTATCTGACTATTCAGATCTGGTCATCAAACAATGCTAAAATCATTTCCAACCATTTTCGATTCTGAATTCTGAATCTCACTCTGAAACCTGAATTATATTATTTATTATTTTAAATGAATAAATTGTGAAGTATTACAACTTCGTCAAATAAAATGTATTTGCGCACGCCGAGATATGAACCCGTGACCTTCGGATTGCACGTCGAGAGTCTTATCCTTCAACCACGGTGGCCGCCATGAGTCAAACTTACCTATTATTAATAACAATAATAACAACATTTAAATTTATTGTATACTTATATATAAATTTATTGTACATTTCTACAATCTTTCTTCAAAATACATAGTAGACTTAATTTTAATTAATATTGAAAGACATACTATATTATAAGATTGATACTATTATAGATACTACTACCTATAATTTAATAATATTTAATACCTTTAATAAAATGAAACAATGCAACTTTGTATAAACCACTTATAAAATGTGCAAATCCGACCGGTTTCGGAACAAACGTTCCTTCGTCAGGGAAAGCTTATACTAATTTGACAGTTTAGAACAATGTTTTATTATGGTAGGGGTGGAGCCGTTGTTAGTTAATAATGTAGATTGGGTGGGTAGGTATTAGTGTAGAGTGGGTGGGTAGGGGAACAAATCCATGATTGGGCTATATGACAATATTTTTTGTTTGTTGATAATAGATTCATTATTTTTAAGGGATTTTTTAATTTCCAAAGCTTCTAAGTTATCTAAACGTTTTCCTTTATGATTAATATGAAGAATATTTATCCCTGTGTTTTTTTTTCAAAACTATGGTTATTTTCAATGATATGGTTAGCGAACTCAGAAAAATTATTATTATTAAGACACCTTAAATGTTCTTTGATTCTGATTTCAAAATTACGAGTTGTTTTTCCAATATAAAATGAGGGACAATCATTGCATTTTATAAGTGGTTTATACAAAGTTGCATTCTTTCATTTTATTATAATGGATAACCACAAAGTAATAGCTACATTCAAAAATATTTAATACCTTTAATTATTTAATGTTTGTGAGTTCATCTATTTATAATTTTACCGAATTTGCATAAAAAATATAATTTCGCACAATCTCGTGAATTACACTTGAAATAATTTTAAATAATTACTGTTATTTTAAAATGTCAAAGGATGACTTCATAAATATTTTAAAATGTTTAACGCACTTAGTAAAATTCATATTGTGTTATTCTTGTATTCCGACTAAAGCAACACTTTAATTACGTTATATTTTTAATTACTTTCTAAATTACGTTCTACTTTCCAGAAAGCGCGCCTAGTAAGTATAATAAAAACCAATCTATTTTAATCGCAATAAACAAATAAAAAAATCAAAAAGATCAGGTTCCACCGAGATTTGAACTCGGATCGCAGGATTCAGAGTCCTGAGTGCTAACCGTTACACCATGGAACCGACGAGTTTACCGAGCGAAATATCAGACTATATTATATTTATAGCACTTTCACGACACTGATAGCTAGCTACGTAAGTACTACGTCACGTATACTTTCTATTTGCTGTCAGGTCGATAATCACATCATGATATAGGTCTTTGATTTTATTCATGTTTAATAAATTGTTACTCTAACGCGTTTTGCTGTATTTATATATTATCATCATGTTTATTATATAGCTTTAAACTAATTAATATTTATTTCGTAAACATAAACATCATATAATATTCGACGGTTCCAAGACAGTTCAAAAATAATCAGTCGATATTATAAAATGCATTTATTCGTCTATTATAGTGTCTACGTACTCCAAAAACTTTATCCAGTGATTCCAGAGTACTTTTAGTAAAAACGAGGACGACGTTTCGGTCTCCGGTGATTTTTTTATTTATTTATTTCTATTTAAGAAAATAAAAATCGTTCACGTGTCGTCACTGGTCACTCAGCCGAGTAACCTCTCAACCCCCTGACCTAACCAAATTACCTATGAATTTTTTTTGCGTTTAATTCCTTATTATTAATTAAAATTAATGTTATTATTAATTTCTGCAAGTATTTTAATTTTTGTGGCAGCTGTTTCGGCTTACAATGCCATTTTTAAATTAAGGTTAAACCACTGACCTTATCTGTCCATTACCTAAAGATTTTTTATGTTTTAGGCGAGAAAAGGATACCCGAAACCAAATTTTTGTAATTTTTTCAAAGTGGAACTTCTTTAGCGCTGTTAGTGACTTAAAATTCGGGTGAAACGGAAATGCGTCACAACTCCGTTCTCCGTTCTACACAAATACTTTGTTCTAATATAATGCGGTAAATTGGCACCTCGGCGCGTGCCTTCCATAGCGTAGTTGGCAAGGTGCCTGAAAGTCTCAACGTCCATAGAGACAGACATCTAGCGAACGGGGGTTCGGATCCTACGAAATCTAAAATTAATATTATTTTTTTTTTAATTCAATATCCAATAATAATATTTGGCAATATTCAAACCACTTTAAAAAACAAACATAAGAAAAGAAAGCGACTTTCTAGTTTCACTTCTACCGCGTGAGAATTACACAATCAGATTTTTTTTTCCTTTATCGGTACCCAATCAAAAGATTATTAGATAAAAACTTTTGTATTCGCGTCAAAGCTTCGAAGCATTTAAAAATATAAAACCTCACAGCAAGCGATTTTTTTCAGATTTTTTAGAAAAAAAACCAACTTCACACTCGAATTACTCGAAAACGAAAGCTGATCTCGAAAAGTTATGTCACAAAATAGACACCAAATTTGATGTTGAATCACAAATTTCCCGCTTGTACACCAAATTTCGGACACATATATTTTATACTTACTACTTTTTAACGATTAGTATATCTTTTAACGATGAATGAATTATTGATTTCCAAATTTATTAATAAATCAGAATATCATTTATTCCTTCATAAAGCTAGGAGATTTTTAGAAAGTTTTGCTATTTCTTTATATTTGTTCTTTCCAATCTTCCGCCTCATATTATTTTTTAAAAAAATGTGTGTTTTTTTACTTATCTCCCTTTGTTTCTGAGTTACACGTTACACAGCTATTTTCGGCCTAGTCTCTGGGTAACAATGCCCGCAGGAGAGTAATCTGCTAGCCCTGGGCCGAAACCACTAAAATAGTCAAAGTGATAGCTGAAATACGAATATGAAATGTAACGAGAAACATTCAAATTTATTCGTCCCATCCAAATGAAATTTTTAGCCAGTGCACTTCATCACATTTTTTTATATTGGATCTAATTTGTTTCATTTTTACACGTTTGGAAATCCATGCATAACAAGCGATTGAGTTTTCTGTTTTTTTTATGCGTTATCCTTGTAGTTTCTATGAGGTTTATTAGTTTATATATTTTCTGATCTATTTTTATTTTTTTATTTGCTTATTTGTTTATTAAGACAAACGAGGTAGGTACTTTATAATACAAGTTATAAGGTATGTTAAATTAAATTATTTCATGGTTTTGTACCTATTACGTAAGTCCATAAAATGTCATTTGGTAGTATCGCCTGAGATATGAACGGGCCTTAAAACTTAATTAGTGAATGAATGATTAATAATTATAAAAAGGAAGAAGGGAGGTGGGGGGGGGAGATCTGGAGACATTTTAAAATCAAGAATTATATGCTCACTAATTGTAATTGATTCATAAGTTTAAAGAAAAAGTTATGTGTGAGTAGTTTTAGAACAATTTATATCATGGCAAGAAATTTAATAAATGAGTTTTTTATGTTTGCAAGGAATCATGAAAATTGTCTAGGTGTAGTAATTTTTTATAGTGTGATTGCGTCAGTGATTGGTGAGTTACTTGCTGCATTAGTGTTGTTAGCTTCTATATGAAAAAGGAAAGTGTGCCTGTACGCCTCTTTGGGACATTTAAACCAATGACTGATAATAATTCAGGACTATCTATTTTATTATTTAGCGGTTTTTATTGAAACAACAGATCTGACAATGTGCGTCTGTTTTGTAAACTTAACATGTTATTTGTAGTTTTGTTGTATTTCTTGAGTACTTAAATGTTTCAAAAAATTATTTTGTATACTTTCTACTAAATCTATGTATACTTGTATGCCTTATACTAAGGATTCCATACTATGGACGCATACTCCAGTGGACTTTTGACCATTGAACGAAACAACATTTCTAGAGTCTTATCACTTTTGAATACTTTACATGTTATAGGAAACCTAGCATCTTGTAGGATTTTGATATAATTTGTTCGATATGCTTATCAAAAATTAATCTGCCTTACTTTATTGAATTCCAAGCGTTGCGAGTTGTCGATTTAGAATAATCAACATTACGTGAGGTAGGTATACTATTCACAGAAATATTAGTTATCCCTGGTCTTGGATTAGTAGAAAGTTAGTGAAAAGTTCCAGAGTAAGCTAAGCTAAATAATGTCGGAAGTTTCATATTTCTAAATGTAAGTTTCGCAAAGAATTATCCTTAAAATAATACAAAAAAAATCTACCTTCTCAACAAAATCAATTTTTAAATTTGTTCCGGTACCAAATATCGATGATATATTATATATATATATATATATATATATATATATATATATTCGCTGATTCCCTTTACATTCTAAAATGCAATTTAAACCAACACTTTGTGGAATCCTACAAATTATTGTAACATGGGTATAATATATTTAACGATTTGATTTGTTATTGTAATGTTTATATTATATTTTTTTCTATGTTATTGTTAAATATTACATTGTTTAAAATATTTCACGGTTTTCCACAAGATTATACAAGTGGTTTTTTTCTTTTTCTTTAAAAACTACTCTTATATTCTTAAAAGTTTTTTTTACTTTTATAACTTTTGGTATAAATTCTATGTATGTGTAATCCTCGATATCTTAAATATTATTTTCTAATCAATGTAAAAACCCCTACGGGCGTATAACAACAATAAATAAATAAATATTTAAGCAAGCTTCCATTATAAAAATGTGTAAAGAAAAAATACCAAATAATATCAAGAATTTTGCAAACTAATGAGAAATGGAAATTAATTTATTACACCTAATTTTAAAACAACTCAAATTCAAAACCATTATATTAGACTTTAAATACTATAATTACCTCTCTTCTTAATTGCGCCGTATCATCAACCAATTTTATTTTGTTTGTTTTATAATTTTTTAGAGAAAAATGTGTCCTTACTGGGGTACCCCGTTCTAAGCTCACATTGTACTAGTTTTCGTTTTTTAAATTTAAGTAAATACCTATGTTAAAATATTACAAGAGGAAAATTATAAAGTTATATCTAAAAGAAAGTACAATACAAGCATTAATCTTTGTTAGGTTGCAAAATTGTTCCTATATTCTTCCTTCCCATGTCCATAATCCATATCTTAATTTGAACAAATAAATAAAATTAAGCTTTTTAAATAGTAAAAATATTTTACACAAAACATATTATAGCATTTATATTCTTACCTGGATTAGAATCGTGGCTCCCTTATCAGGCACAAGAGATCCTCTTTTCTGATAGAGTTTGCATGACCAATGATGTTTAGTATTTTACATATTATATAGTATAATATGCATTAAATATATATTATTTTGTAAAATATGTATGTATTAATGTAACTCATATTATTTATATTTAAAAAAAAATCTAAAATTTCAAACAATAAAATTTTAAAAAAAAATTATGTTTGAAATCTTACTGAGGGAACAAGTGGGACTAATAACAGGATACTGTCACATCAGGTGTCACATTCAGTGGAATTAAGTGTAGAGTACCAATATCTGAAGGAAATTTTAAGAAGGCGAAGAAAAACCGAGTCACCTAAATCTCAGATTTCTTCAGACACATGGGGAGTTGAATATCATGGAGAACCAGGAGACATCAAAAATCACCCAATGACAAACTGGGCTACTGATGAATGAGTTTGGTTGTTTTGGAAATATCATGATGAGTTTACGGCCTGAGTGCTTACTGAAGCCATTCACATCATCCCTTATCAATAAAATAATTTTGGAACATGACCTCAAAATAATTATTGTAAAAAGGGGAGAAAATAAATTGAATATTGCAATTTATTTATTTATTTACGCCCTTTTTCGGGGCTTTTACAAATAAATGCACTGACCAATAATAATAATAAATGACCAATAGCGACTTAATCCTCCTAATCATTCGTAAAAGTGCACTTTTGATTTGAAAGTTTATTTTCTTGTTATGAAGGTAGAATATTTGTCTAGTAGAATACCCCGCCTTCCATGTACGCTATCCCTGTTACATGAACAATTGCCCCGGTCCAACATGGTACTTAGCGTCTAACAAGGGACCAGTCGTATTCTGCTCCGAGGGAATTTCCCACATAACGAATAATAATAACAAATATCATTGCAGTTATCAATTTTCGCCATAAATTGCCGGAATATGCAATCAACTACCCAGGCTTATATTTTGCAACAACCAAATATGGTAAAATTGGTATCACCGGTTTAGGGGTTTTCTTACCAATAAATCATTCATTCCTTTCGTTTTTATCATGACCTATAAGTTTTCGTCGTGACCTAGAAGTTTTCATCGTGCCCAAAATGTTTTCATAACAACCTATAAGTTTTCATTATGACTTATTAGTTTTCATTATGACCTATAAGTTTTCATCATGACCTATAAGTTTTCATCAAGAGCCATACGTTTTCATCATGCCCCAAAAGTTTTCATCGTGACCAATAAGTTTTCATCATGCTCCGTAAGTTTCCGTCATGACCCTTAAGTTTTCATCGTGCCCTACGAGTTTTCATCATGCCCCTTAAGTTTTTATCGTGACCTATAAGTTTTCATCATGACCTATAAGTTTTCACCCTGATCTATAAGTTTTCATCATAACCTGTTAGTTATGCCCCATCCACCGTTGGATGAAAGCCTATTCTTAGAGAAGTCAACTAAGTAGCAATCCCATCTTTCTTTTGGAGTTTTTTCAAACTGGATTTGTTAATGCGATTTGACTTATTTTGTGGCACCCACTTTCGATTCGATAACGATTTGATTTAGATTCGATGACGATACTTTACGATAATAATTACATTCCTTACAAAATTCAAGCGTTTTATCTATCGCAAAAATCTTGAATTCTGTAACAAATTTTCTATTATTAGGGCAAATTTCGCCCTGCATACTGCATTGCCGGTTTACTCAGTAGAATAGCACTCGTACTTGACCAGTAAATAACTTATGTTTCTAAGTGATGACTTCCTCATGAATCTTTTTCTAATTAAGTGGGTAATCGTGTGTAAATATGTCACTGTTAGTTTTTTTTTATTTACCTTGAATCCGGTAATTTTTGTTTTTAAACAAGTAAACGTGAATATTTTTTTAATCGATATGTTGCGTTGCTTGAAATGACTTTAGCCATGTTTGGTGACCAAATCTGAATCGACTGGTACTTCTTATTCTACCCTTTCATCTTATCCTTCCCATCCCTACTACCTTCAGCCTTGCAACATACCCTGATTAATTGAGGAATTCAAAAAAAAACTCAACAAATGCTTTATCCATTTTCACATACTCCGTATTTTTGAAAACAAAAATATTTGTCTAAGTTTTTTGCTTCAAGAGATAGCTTTAGTTAGTTTGATTTTATTTATTTTTATTTACGGTATAAATACAAACATTTTTTCGTAAAATCGGATTTAAAAACAATTATATGATTTGAATGAACCAAAATGTACAATTTTGGAAACAAAATGTAAACTAATAAAATAACTATTTTCAAAAAATGTGTAATATGCTTTTTCTTTCAGTACTATTGAAAATAATTAATAATCGATTGTTTTCATTAAATTTTATTTTTTCAAGGCACAGTCGATAATGTCTACATCTCAGGGGTTGTTGAACGTTTTGCGGATAACTTACCACTAATGAATTTTGCGCATACTTAGACGTACGGTGTACTGAATAAAAATCGTTCGATCTGGTGTTGCGTTCAGCGCAACGAAAGGTAAACCTTTCTAATAGATATGACGAATCGAAAATACAATTTCATATTTTGTTTCGGTTTTCAATTTTCCGTTTTACTATCAGTTCAAATATATTTTAACAATTCAGTTTGCATTTCATTTTACCGGTGTGCACTTATTTATTACCGTTCAGGGGCCGTCCTTACGAAGGACTATGATTATTGCTGCAAAGGGCCGGCCGTGAGATACAAGATATAACTTAATGGGCTCAACGATCCTTCGTCCCTAGTCCTTAGTCCTCTGGCCTGGAGCTCTTGGCAGATCCGACATTGCCGATAAGTCGCCGAACAATCCTAATTGGTCAACCGAGTATTAGAAGAACTACCTAATGCACTATTTCATGAAAGGTATTGTATTCATAGTGGAAAGCAAATAATGTAATAGAATAAAACGATGAATTTTACTTCTGGATCTATCCCAATTTCTTTACCACCCGGTGAAGAACCCTTCAAAATCTAAATAGCTTTATATAGTGGAGGTAATCCACCTCTTACCCGTCTTGGTATAAGTAACTGATGGTTACTCCTTCAAGGCTCTCGCAAAATTCTATTTTTTTTGTTAAACGAAGCTACATTTATTTATTTTGAACGAATTTAGACCTCCAGTGTCCATGCATACGTTGTTAGTAAGCAGTATGCAAGTGCTTAACAGGAAAAACAAAATGCAAAAAATAGGTTAGTAAGACAAAGATAAATTAAACAGGGCAAAAGAAAAACTCATTCATGAGGCTCCATGAGGCGGCATTGCATCTGTAAAAACCCGCAAGCACCTGCATAAAATAGAGAACATAAGTAATACAATAAATCTCAAATCAATTGGCAAGTCAACAAAAAAATGTGAATGGCTTTCGGTCTGATCATAAACTACACTTAGCTTCCGTGTCCCTTAGCCAACCACTCAGTGAAGCCTCAAAGATTGTTAACTGAATATTTGGGGTAAAATATCCGAAGACTAATAGAAAATTCAGCTTATATAAAATACTCCTTCTTAATAATACTTCTTGCGCGGTACTCACTTTGTGAATTTGAATGCAGAAATATTACAAATATTATTTAAAGGTTACTTCGTTAAATACAGACAAGTAGTTTATTGGTGAAATGACTTTTACTAATGTGGGCAGTTCTCTATCTGCTCTAGCCCGTCTGATAATTTCTATGTTGATGATCATGTCGGTCCATGGGACTTTTAGCATTAATGAGGTTTGAGACTTTGTGTAAAGTCAGGAAAATTGAAAATCTGGGTCACTTACTTCGAGGGGAGTCACTTCACTGGCTCCAATTAATATTAAAAGGCACGATAGTGGATCGCCGAGGACCTGGTAGGAGTCAAAAGTCTTGGCTGCGAAATGTACGAGAGTGGTATTAGAAGTATGGAGGAGCTAATCCGGGCAACGCAAGATAGAGATACATTTTCCAGAGTGATCCGCCAACGTATTATTCCACGCTCATTCTCGCCGGGACTACCCCGTGATAGTGGGACAAACTGCCCCCGATATCTTTCTTTTTATATATTTTCTTTGGTCTTAATCTTACTTACACCTGTAAATATTAAAGATGCTGAACCAACAGGCAAACACATCTATGATGTGTCTTTATCTTGTTAATTACTGCAAATGTAAGTATGCATACATTTTTCTTTTATACTAACAATTCTGCACGCAGGGACAGTGGGGGGTCTAGATTCGTTTTAAAAATAAATGTAGCTTCCTTTTTACAAAAAATTAGAATCCTGACGTGTGCGGCTAAGGAGGTTAAACAATCAGTTTCCGCACACAGCCATTGGGAAAGTGGTGGGTCCCCTCCAATGATCCGCCAACGTCGCGTCGCGTCGTGGGGACCTGATAGGCACATGAAGAAGAAGATTGGTGAAATATGATTTTGGTTAGGTTTCGTTACATCAACTACTTCAGGTTTGTTGGCGAAACAAACGCTCAGGGGTTACTTTTTCATTAAAATAATGACTTTTCAGTTCTCCCAAAAAAGAGGAACAGAATAAGCCGGAGACAGGAGACACCCCAGTAAGGTATGGCATAATCAAGCAAATTAAGTTTCAATATCTTTCATCTGCTATAGTTTTTTTACCTCTGCTTATTCCTATGCATTGTGATTTAGGAGATACTTTAAAAAGAATACGAGAACTGAAAATCATGGTGTTAAGGGGCGCACTTGGGGATTCCTGACATTATTTGAAATGAAAAAATGTAATTAAATTTTTGTCCCGGTGACTTTGTGACGTCTTTTTTTTCAAAAATTTATTCTTCAAAATCAAACAAAAATCTTCCACATGTCGTCACTGGTCACTCAGCCGAGTAATCGCCAAACCCTCCACCGCCCCTAACTGACCTTACACCTACTGATTTTTTTAAATGTTTTTAGTGAAAAAAAGTCACTAAAAATGTCGTGTGGGAAACCAAAATTTTATTTACGTTTTTTAATCCAAATAATGTCAGGAACCACTGGTGAAAGTTAGTCAGGACCGTCCCTTAACACCCTGTTTAATAAAAAAATAAATCACAGTGTGCAATTCGCACGCAGTAAAAGTGAAACTAGAAAGTCGCTAGATGTCGCTTTTTTTTCTTTTGTCTGTTTATTTTAAAGTGGTTTGAAGATTGGATATTGATTTCACAAATATAAAATTTTTATTTTTTTGGATTTCGTAGGATTCGAACCTCCGTTCGCTTGTTGTCTGTCTATCTGTCCGCTGAGACTTGTTGAGCGCCTTGCCCACTGCACTATCAAAGGCCGGCGCTGACGCGCGAATTTACCGCATTATATTAGAACCGAGGACCGTCAAATAATACATTTTTGTGACGCATTTCCGTTTCATCCGATTTTCAAATCGCTAACGGGGCTAAAGAAGTTTCTAGAAACGATTTTTCAAAGCCTCTCTCATTGTAAAATTCTTCATGTTATGTAATTGCAACGAAATGAATTGAATTGCAATTAGTAGAGAACTGATTGGCCGTAATCTCTAATTCTCACCTGCATTTGTCACACGTTGTTCTTGCAATTGGCAATTTGTTGCTACCTTTGATATTGTCATTTTTAATAGTTGGCCCCATGTATAAACGTAAAAAAAAGATTAAATAATCTTAATTATAAAAGTAAGCAGTAATGCATTACAAAAAAGGACAGGTTTTTGTTTTTAGACATTGTTTGGCCCATTACTGAACGGTAAGGTACAGTGTGCACAATTTAAGACGTCCGGTGTGGAGGTCGTTAGCAGAGGCGTAGTGCGAAGATATTATACGCGATGTTGAGCCCGTTACTGTTGCTAGTTGGTTTCTCTAATGCAGCTTAGTTTTGATTGGAAGCTATTGCACGACCATCTTATGCTGTTGCTAATGCAGTGGAATCCCATACAGCTTGGCTATGAAATAACCAACTAAGCTTAGTAAACACACTTGCTCAACGGAATGTGGGTTTAGAAAATTGTTAGTAAAAGTGTATGTAGTCTAATCTCATGAGGTCTTAGTTTATTATTTGATGGTGTATATATCGAAGATGATATTATTCTCACTACCACCATTGGGTTTTACACAATGTTTTTTTCTTACTAATTTCCGCATGGAAACCATATCGAGTCCCATCTGAAAATCTACGCTCTCTGCGATCTTTACTTCCATTCTTACGATTTCATAAAGATAATTGTTGTGATTTGGAATTCGAACGAATCGGAAATGACGCATCACAGCACCTGCGAAGCATCAAACTCCTATTGGTTGAGATATAAAACGGAAATGACGCTAGATCTGCGCTCATTGGCCGTTTTGATTATGACCTCACTTTTCAAGGCTCCTTGGTTCTTCATTAGCTGAGATTGTTTTTGTAAGGTTTCGCTTCTACCGCTTGTTAACTGCACTCGATTTTTTTTACAATAGCTCCACACAGGAGGCCCTGAGGAAAATAATTCCCATCAGAGCTTATGTTATCTTTGAGGATGCCGTGTGGAGGGTCTTTTTAGGAATGGAATGAGGGTACAAGTTCTGGGAAGAAGAAGGGTATTAGGGGTGGGTAGGAATCTAAGGGTCATTGTGTCCAGGAATGACGGACGTATAAATCCATCCCTCCCACTGCGGTGCAAGGCGGTGTTCCGAGAGAGTACGGCTGGAGAAGTCAAAGGGACTCCCTGAACCATTCTCTCCCGATCCGGCTTATCATGCAGCTGAACCCGGATAAACCTTACCCCATGAACCCGGGCACCCCTGCTAAGTCACCAAACATAGCAAACCACTTGGGGTGACCTATGGAAGAGGTGTCCAATAAATGGTTCCCGGGGCGGCAGTACCAATACCATACCCGCCTCCCAAATTGTTGCTATTAGAGAAGAAATAATATTTTGGGACTGTAAAAACAAAACAAAATTGACAAAAAATGGCTATTGACCCAAAAAAAACACTTTGAATATAACCACAAATAAAATGAAAGGATCTTTCATTGCTGTTGCCGCCAACAAATCGTCAAAAATACAAGCGTGATTCACAACACCGTACTAATCAGTAATAAATACTTTTTATTTATTTAGTACTGTTATAATGGTAGTTTCTCAAGTCGGAAGAATTTTCGTTTTAGGTCAGTCAATATTACCTATTTGTAGTTTTTTAATCAATATTTTAATTTAAAAATAAATTATCCTGCAAAATTTCGTCATAATAAAGTTACGTAAAATAATGACAGACGACATCGTATAATGTCCGCCATCTTAAACTATACGAAAATCGGTAGCAAAATAGAACACATTCTTTTTTCATCCCGAATTCATATGAAAAGACGACCCACGTGAAAACAGGACGGTAAAACGCCCATTGGGTATGTTTTCTAAGTGCGTTTGCATAAATACGAACGTAAATGTTCGAAAAGAAAATGCAATGGAAGTTAAAATATTTAATATCTATTTCCAACTTTTTCAAAATAATTCTGTAATAATAGAGAACTCTAATCCAATTTTTTTATTTTTTTTATGAATAATGATCTTCTAACTTAAATACCTGCATTTTTATTTTTAGAGTTAGTTTTAATAGTTAAAATAATTGTCAAAGTTTTAATTTTTCAAGATCCCCCGAAAACCACTGTATGTATGGTGAATCGTGTGACGTCATCACTCCTGAAAAATTACTATAGGATCGGGCAATCAGCTGATCAACCGCCGCCATTTTGAATTCCGTTGTTCGACTTATTCTTCCTAGAAGTAGCATTACAATTTTTTTTTGTGCAGTAGTTTTTCAATATTTTCAATAATAGAGATAAACTAATAAGAGATACCTTTATTTTTGAAACATTATTTAGGCCTAAATAATGTTTCAATAAACACAACAACTAAATCTCTATAAACAGTATGTAAATAAACTAATAAATTAATACGATGGCTTGTGTCATGTCATACATTCCCATATAATGACTTCACGGTGACGTCACGACACGTCGAACAGTGACGTCACCACTAAAATTTCAATAATGCCAACTTGACGGAGTGTTTTTACGACCCGATTAAAAATGGACTTTTTAATATTTTTTTAAAAACTCTGCGTTTAATATTATTAAATAAAACTTATATATTCAGAATCAGCGTTTATTGGTCTATATGAACATATTTTTTAAAGCCATAATATTTTTCACTGGAGTTCCTTATTCTTCTGAACTTACATAAAAATTCTGGTTTGTAAAATTCAAGCTTTTGTTCAGTAACGTTCTTCAGAAAATAGTATTCCGGAAAAGATATAGGCAATTCTTTCAGTTTTATTCAATTTGGGAGGTTAGTATGGGTACCGCCGTTATTGGAAAACCAAACCCCTGCCATAAGTAACCTCAAGCGGTTCGATACGTTTGGTGACTTAGCAAGAGTGCTCGGGATCAGGTTGAGGTTTTTCTTAGTCATGGCGGCGGATGCCCATCTACTGCGTGACGTGAGAGCCTGGTTGAGGGAGAGATTTTGTCTTCTTCAGCCGGACTCTCTCGACCCATCGTCCTGCGCCGCAGATGGAGGGATGGATTCATATACTCCTGGATACATTGACTACAAGATTCCTGCCCATTCCTTAAATCTTTTTTCTTTACCAGAACTTACATTCCTTCCTTTCCATTAAATGAACCTCAAAGATGATGAATAGTATCGCCCGTGTTGTAGTACCGCCATTCAGAAACGTGTCTTTAAATGGCTTTAGCCGTTTAGGTGACCAGATCTGATTCCCTCCTTACTCTTCCTCATCTCCCTTACCTTCTCACTACCTTCAGCCTCACAACATACTTCAGTTGTGGATACCATAATTTCGCTGGCTCCAGACGGGAGCAGTTGGAACTCACGTCTGGTATTCACGTAAAAAAATGTATAACTGATATCAATTTTTCCCCACTCATCCTCCTCTTCCATAAAATAAAGATAAATAAGATGGATCAAAACACAAACTACTCGTTTTATTCTGGTTGATTGCGTACCAAATTTTCTTCAATTCTACCAGCCAAAAATAAATTAATATTTTTAAAAAAATGTAAAAAGGCCAAATGATTTTCTTTTGACACCCTAAAACCACATATTTAAATGCTTTTCCACTTGTACTCAGTACCTTTATATTTCCAGCCAATTCTGGTAGTTAATTCCATCTTTACGACGTCATAACCCGCTACACGGTGTTAATGAAATGGCATACAGTGTTTCCCTGCAAATAACACCCGGTATCGACTGATTGATTTTAATGGCGTCTTTCCCTCCATCTCTCCTCTTAACAACTTCCATAAACCATTAACCAGCTCGCTGTTAAAACCACAATGGCTGCTTGGGTTTTAGTAATTATTATTTACCTGAGATTTCGGACCCTATTTTAATTTCTGATAAATTTTGAAGTTTTTTTTTTCTTTTTTTTTTTTTTTAATCAACAAACAAGTCCTTCTCAGCCAATTGAATTAGCTTGTCAACAGGTGTTTATATTTTAGTTTCAAATACCTTTTTTTAAATTTAAAATTTACATATTATATCTACAGATTCAACATTTTTTCATACATAGCAATATCAATATTCTTCTTCTTCTTTCGTATGGTAGGAAGAAAAATATCAATATAAATATTTTTTCTGATAACCAATTTTTCACCATATATTTAACCTTATTCATAGAATTACATTGCTTTATAGTGTCAGGTAATAAATTAAATATCTTCGGTATGATGTATTCAAACGTTCTCTGTCCGTACTTATTGTTAAATTTCGGAACTATTAACCCGTCGTTGCGAGTGAATCTAGTGCTGTATTTATGAGCTAATTTCTCTTTATGCTGCGGGGTAAATATATGCTGAATTATAATTTTGTGCCATAGTATTGCCTTATCAGGAAAATTTTGGCACTCTGAAACAGCAACGGTGTATTTTGTCTCTGTTTGAAAATATTAGAGACGACTAATAATTTTACAATTGCGTTTTGTACAACTTCGACTTGTTTCAGATTGGTTATAGTAGTATTTCCCCATATTGTTAATCCATATCTTATAATAGATTCTGCCAGTGACATAAATTATTTTAAGAACTATTACATTGATAGCCCATACCTCTTAGAATGCTATAAATTGTTCGTACCAAACAACTACTGCCAGGGTCGCCACCACGACTTGCTCTGTATCCCACATGGCAGAACAGATGTTCTGGCCCAGCACAGCATGACAAGTGGTATGGTACTGCTAAATGATATCTCTAGGTCCCTTGACATTTTCAACATTAGTCTTGAACATTTCAAGATTAATTTTAGGCAAAAGAAAAAAAAAGTGAAAATTACCCACTTTCCAACATCCGTTCGAGCTGAAACTCGGCAGATAGACTCGTTGTCGATGGATTCTATTAATTTTATTCTATCCCAATGGTGGCAATCGCGTACACGCATTTACGCATTTTTCAGATATAATAATCTTTCTAAGTTCTACAGCTGGTCGCAGAGTGAGTTCTGGCGTATTGAAATACACATCCGCACAACTCGTCGTGTCTAAAATTTATTCGAAAACTCTTAACAACGCATACATAATTACGGATTTTTTTAATTTACGTCGAAACATAAAAAAAAATATTTTTGTCGGTTAATATTGTTTGCTACAAAATGCTATTCCATTTGTAGTTAGGTAAGCATATTCACACTTTTTATAACGGTTCTTGCTCAATGTATTTCCATTTTTGGATTATGGCCTCCCCTAGAGCTATCCAATTACATTTATTCATCGTTTGAATAAATGTGTCCTGTAGGCAAGCGCAAGTGACGCTGTGATTTGTGTGTTAAAACATTAAAAACTGTTCGATTTTCAAACGCCGCGTTTCCCGCCACGTCCGCCATCTTGGTCCGCAAGCCGTCAGCCTTCATTCAATGTCAATCACTCGCGGGGCTATAAAAACGGGAACTGAAATACTGGCTCTGTAAATCTGCAACCAATAAGTAGAGAGGACCTACGCACGCGGGGAGACCTGCCTTACCGAGTCGCCTAATATCACGGGAAAGACCGCCAGTGTGGCAAACGAGGAGCTAGAAGTTTCTGCATTTTTTTAACAAGAAGTATCTACTGTACTGCGTTAGTTGGTAGGTACTCGACATTATTAATTAAGTATGTCTTTGATATTATACATTTAGTTTCCCTTTTCAGTTAATGAAAATTCTGACACCTGAGTTAAGGAAATCTGACAAAATCAAAGCTCCTGGTTTATAGGCAAATTACTTAACAAAATAATCCCTCGATGGTGGCTGTAATGGCATCCATACTTTATTTAAGGAATGTTGTGATGCAAGTGAAAAAGAAACGTAAAGAAGGGGGCTTTTTTAAAAAAGGAAGAATAAAAAGTTCTGAGTAAGAAAAAGTTATGTGGGTGGGAATCTGAAAGTCAGTGTGTCCAGGAGTAACGGACGTATGAATCCAACCATCTCGGCTCAAGTCGATGTTCCGAAAGAGTCCTGCTGTAGAGATCAATCCTGCCTGTCGATCTGGCTTACCACGCAATTGGTGGACAGGTGCATCCGCTGCCAAAATCCAGACACCCCATGAACCCGGGCACCCTTGCTAAGTAACTAAACGTAGCGAACCACTTGGGGTCACTTGTGGCAGAGGTGTTGGTTATCCAACAAATGTCACCCATGCCAGCCTCCCAAATCGATAGTTTTGCAGATAGTTACTAAACATACGTAAAACTATCTCAAACGACAACACGATTCTTAATGGTGGTCTCCAGAACTATCTTGATTTTAGGTGTCTTTCTCTTTTAAAACAATGTTCATAAATACATACTAATAGATATTTTTTTAAACAGTTTATTTTACGTGCATATTTTTAAAAAGAATTCGTTTGTGCATACTTTTTGGTAAGTGCATAGGTACTTATTTACGCGCATTACAAATAAGTGGGTGCTTACGTGCAAAATTTCACGACCTATTTCATTTTTACAATTTCCCGCTTCGCATTAAAGTCCTCTTCTGGTGGCTGTCACCTGGCGGGGAAAATTTGAATTTCGAACGCACACCTTATCGACGCATTGTGCGCGCGCCCATTAGGCCGGTGTGCTGATGCCGATGCGCGCGCATCTATTCCCATTTGGGAAATCAGACCATGCGCGCAGCGTGATGAAACGTCAGCCTCAGCGGCCCGTGAGTGATTGAACAAGTATTGTTTCGTGAATATAAGATGAGGAAAGAATCGAGGAATGCCGGTGGCGAGGCGTGTTTTACATAAAACCGATTCACATTGCTCATGGCTCCGCGATCCGGCGTCTCTGATAGCGCCGAGCACTCCGCCATTAATGAGATGTCCTGCCGGTTGAGAAAATTCATAATTAGCTTTTGCGTTGGCGTCTGTCGTTTCTAGGATTGACGTTATGGGCCTCGTTAGGTACCCACTACCGGTCCTGGTCCGCCTGGTCCGGCTAAATGTGCATACAATAAGAAAGGGACACAAGGAATTTCTTGTAAGATCTGTGGAACTATTCTCTATCTTATTCTCTCATTTTCCCTGTTCTTGGTTCCTTGTGTTTCATGATGTTCTTATCTTGTTTCTAATGTTTTTGTTTTTATTTATTTTTAATTTGTGTATTTTTTCATAATATTGGGAAAAATGTGATCTTACTACGTTCCCTTTTCTGAGGTGACATTGTCGGTACAAGGTTTTTTAAATTTGGTAAAGTTTTTTTGTGTGAATGGATATTTTTTTAAATTAATACCTCACAATTTTGTTCCGGTGAATTTAAAGTTTTTTTCGTTTATGAGGTACGTGTGATTAGACAGAGTTTTAAAATAACTATAATAATATTTTTTGTGTGAATACCTCACAAGAGTCCTAGCTGCTCCGGTCTGGAGTCAATGAGAATATGACATCCCCAAATGGGGTATGTTGTGAGGCTGAAGGTAGTGTGGAGGGGAGAAGAAGATGGGGAAAACGAAGGTGGGAAAATACCTGGTTATTCAGGTTTGGTCTGAATGGTGGTCTTACACCAGGGCTATACTGACTATATCTTCCGCTCTGGAACGTGTCGCAAATATACTATTCATTATTTTTAATTAATTAATTGTGAATTAACACAAATTAATCAAATAATTTTTTTTTCGACGGGATTCTATCCCGCGACCTTCAGATTGCCTTTTTCATCCGTGGTCAAGGGGTAATAATAAGCGATTGATAATTAAATAGTTAAGTTCTTAGTTATGTTACTTGTAAATTATAATTATCTTGTAATTTATGATAGATAGAGATAATTATTATAAATTACTAGCTGTTGTCCCCGCCTATCTGAAGTTTTTCGAAATAAGACGTAGACAGTAATTTTCCTCTTATTTTTAACGTGTGCATATTTTCATCAAGATGAATCTTTTATTCTGCTTTAAGGGGTGGGAACAGGGGATTGGGGTGGTTTTTCGTAGTCTCAGTTAGATAGTGACCTTAATTTAAACATAAATTTCATCAATCTCGAAGTAAATTGTAGGTGAGCATAAAAAAATCAAAACCCGGTGTCCGCCCGCCCGCTACAGACACTCTTATTTGTAAACAAAAGATATATTAACTTAGCAGCTATTTCATACCATGAGTCATGTAACTTTTAACTTAACTTTTTTCAGAGCGTGAAACTTTTCTCAAAAACGGCGCTCAAGATTTGAGGAGCGTTTTCACAAAAAGAAATATCTACAAAACACTTCGTGAGACAGTTTGAAGTGAATAATCACACAGGGTCAATACTTTATGATAATATTTAAATGAAAATTCAATTAGCTGTTAAAGTGATGAATAATGAGAAAACATAATTCATTTCTGAAAGATCTACTCGATGAGTCCGAATTTTTAGAAAAGAGAGATATCTACGTATTTGAAAATAAATTTTTACAAAGCGAATAACAATGGTATTTTACTATATAAAAATTAAACAATACGACTTTGTATAAACCACTTATATAATGCGTAAATCTTACTGGTTTCGGAACAAACGTTCCTTCTTCAGGGAAAACTTATACTGAAGAAGGAACGTTTGTTCCGAAACCGGTAGGATTTACAACACTGACGCTCGCTTTCTAACAGCGCTAATTAAATTACTCATTAAAGTAATTGACCGATTCTGCGCATTAATTGGTTCACGCCTACTAATTAAACGCTCCGCCGCGTTCCATTGGTTGATGAAGTTCGTCCCACCGAACAATTATCACTCCATCCCACCGCCTGTCCAAAGCACTCGCCCGCTTTACAAATTTTCCGCGGCTATAAAGAAAAGCTGAATTAATTAAACCCAGATTCGAGGCAATAATAATCATTTTCCTGACTTGATTCTGCGCGCTTCGTTCTGCTTCCCCTCTCAGCTAGTAATTAAAATTTTCTCGGGGTTTCATTGGCGCGGCAATCAAGGGACGAGTCTCCCCAATTAAAATCCTCGCTTAAAACATTCGCTCCGAACGAAGCCGCGACGCCATTGGATGCCAGATTTTCCCGCAAAATTTTCCCGCAATTTTCACTCGGGAGTAATTAAAACATGGGGCGTGGCGAGCGCCGGAGAAAGGGTTGGAATATTCTCCGGGAAGGCTCTATTTACTGAGGATTTAAAATTAAACTTGGGCGTGGTTAGCTTGATGGAAAATCTTTAATTTATTTACCTAAGACTCTCTCGTTAAAACTTTTTCAGCGAGAAATTAAAAACGTGAATCATATCATTATCAATATCTACTTGTGTTTAGTTTATTTTATTGTCAGAGTAAAGTTGGATCTTTGAAGAAGATGAATTGTTCATTAAAACTTTATGATTAAGTCTACTGAGTCTAGTAAAAGCGTTGTCAATAGCGAGCAAAGTAGCCTGCCGTTTCAATGGAAATGCAGTGAAATAAATCACACGGTTCACTGGTCAATATCCAAGATGTGAAAAAGTAATAAATATACAATATAGTGCAATTTGTTTCATTGGGTAGGAATGCGTGGCGGTTACAATTTATTCTAATCAATAAAATTATGGATTCTGCTTGATGATTATACATATTGATTAGGCATATAATCTTAAAAGCTCTTTTTAACTCGTTAGATTTTAACTGCTTTAACAATTCTGAGATGATAAATTATACAGCGCTCTTTTTATGACGTATTTTATACGCTGAGTTATAAAATGTTATAATCAGCCTCTTCATTTTCGTATCACATTTTCGTCCCGCGAAGTGATGCCTGCAAACATCTCATTTTATTAAAAAAACAACTTCACGAAGTTATAATAAACTTTTCTTGAGTGCCGTATTTCGTTCCAGGAGAAGTTTTATTAAGTAAAATCCTTCTCTTTCGTACATAAATACCCCCGGTTTAATCACCCCTTCTGTACAAACACCGCCTAGGACTAACTGAACGTAGAATCCACTATGTAGTTCTAGTACTAGACTGTAATATTATAACATCTCAACTTCGTATTATTTAACACTCTTTGATGACGTGTAGCGCTACAACTGTGAACCATTCGGTTTTATTGTTAGTATTTTATTTACAATCCGACACACTTAACTTTGCTGTCGCAAGTGTAGATTTTGTTGAATAAGCAGGAACTTAAAGTAATTCTACCGTTAAATGTTGTTATTTGTGATTTTGGGCTTTAAATCATCTAATTCCATCTATACAAGGTGATATACGGTAATGTTATTTAAAATTATACATAACTTAATTGATAGTCCTGATCTTCTTTAACGTCTATCATTCCATGTTCCAAATCGCAACAGCAGATAGTGGCTACTTTTAATCTCTCTCTTTGCAAGACCAACTTCAAAAAGAACTCATTTATCTACAGATCCACGCACTCATTTAACTTAAATTGTTACCACATTGACATTTTTAACTCGACTTTACGTGACATAAAACGAAAACTCACTAAGCAACATGACTCAAACTAGAAAGTTTAATCCCTATATATTCCCTAAATTAATTAAGAAAAAACCCTTACAATGTCACGCTTTATCATTCATTCACAAAAGTTCAGTGGAAAGTTCATAATTGGCATAATTGACTACCTTAGTATTGTATTACTGTGTAATCTCAGATTTGCTGTCAACTTTCCCTAAAATAAATAAAATAAAATAAATAAATAAAATAAGGGACGTTCTTGACTTACTTCAGTCAGTGATTCCTGACTTTATTTGGAGTAAAAAATATAAATGGTATTTTGGTCTACGGTGATTTTTTGTTCATTTTTTTTCTTAAAAATCACAAAATTAATAAATAAATTTTCCACATGTCGCCACTGGCTACTGGCTAGTGGTCACTCAACCGCTCAACCCCTCACCCCGCCCCTAACTGTTTTTTTAAATGTTTTTAAGAAAAAAAAAAACTAAAATGTCACCAGCCACCAAAATTTCATCACAATGTTTAAAGTAAGTCCAGTACCTACGTCCGTTAACACCGTCCGTTATATATATATATATATATATTTTTTTTTTTTTTAAATTGTACAACAGATTATTATCCAATTACTGTACAATTTTCTCATTTTGACAGTCTTAACACCTAGGAAGATGATTATTATACAAAAAAATCTTAAGGCTGTCTAAAGAAGAGTTATGTATATCTAGTGTTTCCGATATTTCGTTCAACTGCACCATTCCTCTTGTCATGCTATGCTGTGCTAGAACATCTGTTCTGCCGTATGTTATTTTGAACAAGCCGTGTCGACGACTACGACTGAAATTTTCAGGTACGTATAAGCCATAACATTCCAAGAGGAATGGGCTGTCAATACGGTTATGGATTATGTTAAAACTAAGAATTGCAAGATTTGCATAACGTCTAGTTTCCAAGCTAAATCTATTTGTTGCCTCAAGTAATTCCATATGGTGCATGAATCTCGGATACGTTCCAATCATCCGCATATAGACATACCTAAGGAGCTTTTTCTGAATTTGTTCCAGCATATTAATATTAGCATATTAATATATTAATATTTAGCTTGGTGTGGAGTCCACACACCACTAGCATACTCCAGCTTACTTCTTATGACTCCGTCGAACATGGCTATCATTGCATCTGGGTCATCAAATTGCTTACATATTCTGATGATGAAACCCAGGAGTTTGTAGCATGCTGGAGTGAGCCGTGATATATGATCCGAGAATGTCAGTTTGGGATCAAAGACGATACCGAGATCTTTAAAGCTATTAACTTGGATAATGTTTTCCCTTTAATGTTGTATTCAAAAACTATGGGCTTCTGGGAGCGGGTGTATGTCATAGTTACACTTTTTTATATTGAATTCTAATTTGTTTAAATATATATATGATGACTGACTGAAATATATTTCAGAGCTCGGATATCATCGAGAATGGTATTTTTTTTAAATGATCCCAAAATCTTCGTCGTGGAATTTAAGTTCAATGAAAAGTGGTAGCTTTTAAACTTTGAATACACTCAAAAATTTAATAATCCTATTATAATATTTGTGTGATGGTCCAAAGTTAGGCTGCTTCTAACCTTAACTTTACACCATTTTTCAATAATATGTGTTATGAAAATATAAAGACGTGTATTTCTTAAAATATTGGTTTTAACGTGTTAATTTTCATTGCCTACCATATGACTTCAAAAGTATTAGATTATAAATTCAACCAAGAAATGGTGCATAGAATACCGCCACATGGATGCTAGATGAAGATATAGGCAGGGAGTTTCCCTCCCTCAAGCCGAGAGATCCTTTGGGCAATCAGCCTCTGCTAAGTAAGCTGAGATTTCCCTGGCAGTTTTCCTCCACCCTTTCCCCCTCCCCTCCCGCCCGCCCCCCGTGGACAGCCAATCGGCGGACGCCGTAATAGAGCCCGGGTTTAATTAAGGGTACGACGCCCAGAGAACACCCCCAACGGCCGACACGTATACCAAATTAGATACCCACCCTCTGGTCGTGGTGGTGTGATGTCTTGGTGAGATCCCTTTGTCTTGGTGTTGGCTCGTGTCGATGTTTATAACTATTTGGTCTTTGACCCTGAAAATACACATTCAATGAATTAAATATTATCCAGAAATTAATTTTGCCACTTCTTAATTAAAATTATTTTTGATGTGTGAAATTAAGTTTCATTAATTTTTTCAAGTGTATTTTATTCAATTAGACGATAATACTAATAAATCTAAACAAAAAATGAAAGAGAACAGAACGCAGAAAAGAAAATGAAGATAAGCAGAGGATAACATAATGATAATATTATTAATTCTGAATTTAAATCTGAGAATCCACAAAAATTGATTAAGTAAGACAGATGCTTGGGTCGATTTCCTATTGCGACCGTTTCCTTTTTTTATTTTATGTATCTTGTTCTCTTTCATGCTTCATTTAGATTTATTAGTATTATCTTCTTCTTAATGATTAACATTACATTGTAAGGTATTTAAAAAGTCAAATTCCAATAAAATTGTATTTTATTATTGCATTACTTATAACATAATATTTACGTATACCTGAAACTTGCTTTTCACAACATGAGATACAATCACGAAAAATCGCAAAGCTTTCGCTTCTTTTATATTTGTAGGGAGAGCATTAAACTTATTTTTTTTTATTTCAAAAAATACATACATATACAGATTAATAGAAAAACATATGGTTCTTAAAACTAATTACAATATATAAATTTATTTTTAACGAAACTACCCAATTCAAAAGAGAAAACATTTCTCGTGCTTGAATTTTGGAGAGTGCCATTGTAAAATTCGAATAGGTACAGATAGTATGTTATTACAAGTACTTAAGTTTAAATATATAGAATACAATATAAGATAATACAGGCATAGATATATCAGAAATAAAAATAATATTATTGTATTTACTCAATAGGTAGATTGTAAGTAGGTAGTAGGTACATAGCATTGGTTTAGAAACATATTTGAAATGGATGGGCTGACAGTATTGTAAAAGTAGGTACATAGGATAAAGTTGTAACAATTTTGTGCCTACAAATAACGCGTATGTACTTTGCTTTCAATTTGATATGCTGACGAAATATTTGAAATTATACTGAAATTGTTTTAGCTGTAGGTACATCAGAATACCTGTATGCTGAATTAAATTGGCTTTTTTTTCATTGTAAATGAATGAGTGAAACTTCTCAAAATCAATTTGTTTCTATGAGATGGTTTGCTGTCACGTTTTTTCAGTAAGGTACATAAATATAATGTCCAACTGAATCTCACAAACAGTGACCTCTGGGGGTATGAAATTGCCACAACTTTAAGAGTCTGGAATTTCTAGATCAACACATGTATTTCGTCATAAGCTGTTGAGTTTTGAAATAAACGTTCAACTGTTAAGAAATATATTGTTCCCTCGACCTTTTTCAATTCAAATCCCAGGAAAATCCGAGTAGTAGTGCTAGATACAATTTCTCATCTTTGAATATCTCATCAATATCCTTTGTAACGTAAATATTTTATTTTAATAATTTGTCGGGGGCTGATAACGCTGCGTGTATTTTTCTTCATGTTAACCCACGCAAAATATCTGAAATGGGTTCGTGTACGATGTTGTGAAGAAAGGAAGGGAAAGAATAGAATTTAATTAGCCCAGCCTTATACATCATTATTGTGTTATCGGAACTCTGCCATCGAGGCTACGTTATACGAGTTCTACGGGCAAATCAAATCTCTTCTCTGATCGGAACGAAAGTTTATTTTAATTTCCGAATTCGTTAATTTTCCATTATTTGCTGAAAAGTTTCAATCTGATTAGATTCCAACGCTCGTTAGTAAATTTGTTTCAGCTTATTTTCCAAGGTTTGGGAAACTCCTCGAAAGGTTACATAGATTCCAAAGCTATGCCAATTACTCTTAATTGAATTCTCAAACAGTTCCGAGTATTTCTTTGTGCCGTGAAATAATGCGAAACGAGAAAAGTCCTTTACAAATTAGCTTCTTCTCCTAGTTCCTCCGTCGTTTTACGCTTTAACTGCGTAATACTCGGAGCGAAGGAGCGCTCTCCCAATTATCGTTATAAATTAATCTCTTTGAAAATTATACCTAATTACGTTCCTCTTTGAGTTCTTTTCGTGGAAAAAATAGCGAACGAATTAGTTCGGAGCTCGTACGCTGATGATACAGAAGGTTGTATGAGTGTAAGTGAACCACCCACATGTTTAGGAAGTAAAGCGAGGCTGCTCATTTCATTTTAACCCCGTGCATGTGTGTGTCGGAGCTAACAAAGTCTTATAAACACTGCGAGAAAAATCTCATCAGCTTTCTCATTGGCGGCGAGCTTTCTTTCCAAGATCTCCGAGTCGTCTACCCTAGCCACGCACACAGCTGCACACCACACACGTGTGCAGACACACTAATACTGCGATGCGCGGCTCTCTATTAAGAGTTTTCCTTAGACAAAGCGGCATCCTGGCGGAGAGAGACGGCCGCACGGGGATGCAGCGCGGGGGAGGGAGACGCCCGCTGGAGTTTTCCGGGCAAAACCTAACGAATGTTGGCTCATTTACTAATGTGTCACATCCATGTGCGCCCCACTCCCGGTTAATAGTTCCCCTTGGGGTGGGACGGCAGCTCACGGGGCAATGGGGTGGTGGGGTGGCGGGGAGCAAGGTAGGGGCAGGGGGCAGTGTTTATGTGTTTGAGGTTGCGGGATGTATGTTTGCCGATGGAGATAAGGGGAGAAGTGACCAATGGAGACCACCCCGGGGATGTTTGGACTGATTCTGTTTGTGTTTATTGGCCGGTATACTCTATCTTTGATTAATATTTTCTAAGACGATAATAAGGTTTCGGGCACAGATTGAATCACATCACTTTACGCACATGTGTATATTCCCCGCGGACGCAGAGGGCACCGTTCTTCCAGAAAACTCTCTTCTGTACGGGGATGATGAGTTTGTAGGTCACAGGTACCTTACGACTTACCATGTTATCTTTAATTAATCTGATTTTTTTAAATGTATGTATTTTAATTAATTAACTTTAGTCTTTATTTCCCTATGATTTAAATTTAACCTTTTCAGGAAGAAGAGTTTCACAAATAACCAATCTAACAGTAAAGTAAGAACTTATGAGAAGTATGTTTTTTTTTTGTTTAATTCGTAGAACTCCATTTTTTTAAATTTTAATTAACCAAGAAACAGGTGTTTAAATATGGCCTTGTAAACCGACATAGCTGTCACAAAAATTAAAAATAAAATACTTGCAGAACTTAATAATAACATTTTTATATTCATATTTTTATCGCTGTTGCTTAAAAACGTACTTTTCTTTGCAATGCGAAACAACGGTCACTACGAAGGGATGGTTTCCAAATTTTATAATTGTTCGGAAGCGGTGGTTTTCACATTTTATAATTATTCAATTCGCACACTGTGTCAAAACACGTTACTGAGGCTTTTTCATTTTATTATTCACAACTAGGTTTAGGTCTTGGTACGAGTAGGTATATCGATTATTCGGTTTGATTGATCTTGCAATAATATCTCTCAAGGTGTTGATAAAATTTTCATTTCAATTTTCTATTTTTAAAAGAATTTTTCGTCCGCCCACCGATATAAATTATTATTTTTTTATGTTCGTCAGCCAATCGATGTAAATTAAAGTTTTTGTATGTTCATCAATCCACCGATATGAATTAAAGTTTTTGTGTGTGCCTCACCTTACCGATGTAAATTAAACTTTTTTTTGAGTATCTGCCCACCGATGTAAATTAAAGTTTTTGTATGAGCGTCAACCAACAACAACAACAACAACAATTTTAGGTAGCATCGCGTTCATTGGTCAAAATATTGTACACATATTTTCGTATCGGTGATCAATGAACCGATGTATGCAATTTTTAGCCATAAGTTGTTTATAATTGTTTGCCTAGCTTGTATTTTTTTTAGATTTTAGAAATGTATTTTAAGTTTGTACAGCGCCCTTGAGGTGATTTTTCACAAAAACGGCGCTATATAAATCATCCAAATATTATTATTATTAACCCACCGATGTAATTTTTTTTATGTGCGTCAGCACCGACGTAAATTTAAGTTTTTACATGTGCCTCATCCCACCGACGTAAATTTATGAGTGTCAACTCACCGACGTAAATTTAAGATTTTCGTGTGCCTCAGCCCACCGATGTAAATTAAAGTTTTTATATAAGTGTCAACCCACCGACGAAGATTAAAGTTTTTTTGTGCCTCAGTCCAATGATGTATATTAAAGTTTTAGTATGAGCGTCAACCCACCGACGTAAATTTAAGTTTTTGCATGTGCTTCAGCCCACCGATGTAAATTAAAGTTTTTATATGAGCGTCAACCCACAGACGGAAATTAAAGTTTTTTTTTTGTAAGTCAGCCCACCGATGTATATTAAGATTTTGCATGTGCCTCAGCCCACCTATGTAAATTAGAGTTTACGTGCGTCAGCCCACCGATGTTGTATAAAGTTTTTTTTATGTGCGACAGCCTACCAATGCAAATTAATTTTTTTTTTATGTGCGTCAGCCCACCCATGTAAATTAAAGTTTTTACACCCTATTTAAAAAATCTGTTGGTGTTTGGAGATGTCGGAGTTAACACTTTGACCGCGGTCTAAACCCGACTAAGATTTATGGCAACCTGCGGGAAGTGTTAAATTATTTTGGGCAAGGTATTTTATGCTAAGACGTGTTTCAGATTTTTGCTTTCGGAAAGATTTAGTCCTAAGATGGAAATATAATAGAAGTTGATGAAATGAATGTCCTAGGTAGACATTTCGTCAAATCGATCGAATCTTAGGTTAGGTCACGTTTAGGGTCGGAATAATGGACAAGTGTTTGGTGTGGATAATGCAAGGAGTGTGTGGTATATTTTCTCTCTACCAAACCCGAAGATAAACAGCATAATGAGTAGTTTGTAAGTTAACTTTTTTTTAATTTTTGAAGGTCATTATGCTTTTTGCCTTAATTAACTGTGGGTTCTTTGAAAAATATTCAAATAAATTAATTATTTCGTCAAACGCACACGTTCACTAATCGATATCTTTCACGTTCCAGAATAGAAACGTTGTTTGAAATGACTTTAGCTACATTTAGTAGCTAGCTTTGAATATCCACGTACATACTTCCCAAATGCCTTAGTCCCACGGGCTCTGGGTAGCTTGGCCTCGCGTGCAATATCGCATAAAAAATACAAAAATGGTCTTGCTATATAGCCTTACTAAACTTTAATTTCACCTGTGTACGGTATGACATACCTATCTAGCATAGGGATGTTGAAAATGAAAAAAATATCGATATATCGATGTATCGATATTTATTAAAATATCAATATCGACATCGATATATCGAGGAAAAAATATCGATGTATCGATATATCGGCCAAATTTTCAAGAGATTTTGCGTTTTTAAAATGAAAGTGTATTCAGCTCAATATTATCAAGAGTAATTTTTATACACAATGTGCTTTTTTTAATGTACAAAAATCTCAATAAAAATGAACGTATTTTTATCAGTATTCATTTTTATTAGGTAATAATTACAAAAATATCAAAAACTAAAAAGCTATCTTCTAACTTATATGTAAACTGAGACGCGTACCTACAAAGTTTGTACGCGTCTCAGTAGCATTCTATTGGCGTATTAATCTGTCAAAAAGGACTTCGTGTTTGGAACAATGTATAGTCATTAATCATAGACATTTGGGAACCAACACATAGGAGTTGCTTAGAAAAAAATGGAAAAAATAGCATACATTTCTATGTATGTACCTACACACATAAGATAGTATTAGTGATCCTAGTGATATTAGTGATACAAATACTAATGCAAAGACAATAGATTTGTAAGCTATTAATAGTTAAAATTTCAACCGCCAGATGTCATGACCCAATACAGTTACTTTTTTCCGTTCGTTCCTATACGGTTTTGGATTCTAGTGACTTTAAATACATAAATAAATAAAAATATCGTTTTTGATACAATTTTCGATATTTTGTATCGATATATCGGATCAAAATATATTGGCTAAAAATATCGATATATTGAATTAAAAATATCGATACATCGATATATCGATATTTTTCAACAAGCCTAGTCTAGCAATAATAAAATGTCCTTGAAAACAAATTATTGAATTTTATAGCCATCATTTTTTCGTTGTGCATTACATCGATCGTGGTGCTGCGAATTATTTCCTTTAATTGAATTCTTGACCTTTTCATTCGTTGATAATAATACCACACATCTGTAAGGACCATCAAGGTCATTATTAATGTAATTTTATCGATTACTTTTTCTCTTTTAGACTCTCTAGGATGTAAGGATGTTTTCTTCACTGACAACGCAGGACCACACAAGGCTTGTGAATCACCAGGCTGAACTATATTGTCTCTGCCGAAAGGTATTCAAATGACGAAATACCTTCTGATGCTAACGTACATTTCCACAGTTTTTTTTTCTAATAAATTGTAGTTCCTTATTTCACCGCGGATCTTTCGGTTTTATACGTTACTAGCTGGCACCTGGCATGCTTTGAAATGCCATTCAAAGAAATAAATTGATTCTCCCTGCGTGTCCTTTCCCGTGCGTCCCCGTTCCCTTCCACCTTCCCCACCTTCCCCCTCCCTCGTCTCTTTGCTCTCCACGAACCCCACCTTCCCCCTGCCTTTCCTCCCTGCCGCTAAAATATTGAAACGTATCATGTTCGTATAAAAAGGTAACCTTGCGGCAGAGCAGAGACCAGGGCTCAGGATAGTGGGCCAAGTAGTTATCTGTCATGTAGGTAGGGTTTTCAATCAAATAAAAGAAGAGGAACTTTATAAAAATGTATTGAATCCAAAACCAAAAAAAGTAACAAGGAAGTGTACAAACTTCGTACCAAGGTAACAAAAAGGAAATACAAAAATACACATACCAGATGGACTTCTAATGGACACGCTAAGCTAACTATACGAAAATAACCCCGGTAGACGAACGCGATCTTGCTTCGCAGTGAGAAAACACGAGACGGGACGGGAACTCCAGTCTTCCCATATGGGAACGGCGCGGAATCCAGAGCACCAAGGTCGTCCTTCTAATTGGGCAGGAGGACGCTATACCTCCAAGGAGCGCATTCAGCCACGGGCCATCTCTACGAACTCCAATCCAAAGGCACGTGGCCCCCAACAGTATCCACGTCTGGCGTATTACGGTTAGCAGACCGTGACTTTGCGACGCGGGGTCGTGAAGGCATATTATAGTAGCCAACACCAGGAGCAATTCACTTCACGATTCCTTTTCCAGAAATACATCCACAACACGGCCAACCAGCCACATCGGAAAAAAGTGGGACTTACACGTCATCCACTAAAAATAACTCGTACACGAACCTCGCGTGTTACGTAAAAAACACCCCGCGTTCTTTTAGGTTTAAAATCGACTTAGATTCTCATGATTAAACGTAAATTTAAACACCAGGATGGTGAGTGACCAATTTCCGACCCAACTGCCCAAGTTGATCGGAAGGAAGTGCCCATAAACAAAAAGGAACTCTTTCTTTTCCAAAAATTACCAGTGTCCAAAAAAAACACCATAGACAAAATAACCACCTAAGCAAGAACTGCATTAGTCACATAATTATTTATGTGACAATATACGAAATACACACATTTTCATTTATAAAAAAATCATAACGCCAGAGCTTACCATTATGTACTGCCTATGTTACTCGCTGATAATGTACCATTATATTGGTCAAATAATTTTTAAAATCCGTTTAGTGGTTTATGCGTGAAAGCGTATCAAACAAACACGCACTTTCGCATTTATATTATTTATTTCATTTGTTTACGTTAACTTCACACAGGATGCCCTGAATAAAGTGCGTATGTGATCTTTGAGGATGATGTGTAGAGCGTCTTTTAAAGGAAAGATCGGAGAAGTTAAAGGAAGAAAAAAGAAGGAAAAGGTTATGAGGGGTGGGTAGGAATCTGGAGTTCAGTGTGTCCAGGAGTGATGAAAGTATGAATCAATCCTTTCACACTGCGGTGCAGGGCGATGGATCGAGAGAGTCTGGCTGAATAGGTCAAAAGGTCTCTCTCGGTCATGCAGTTAGTGGACAGACGCATCCAACCCATGAACCCGAGCACCACTGCTAAGTCACCAAAAGTAGGGAAGCACTTTGGATGACCTATGGCAGAGGCGTTATTATCCAATAAACGGTACCCGAGGCGGCGGTACCCATACCCATTTTTTTATGCATGATAGTATTGCTTTGGCTTAGATTAGATGAGGTATTCGCAAAGCTGTCTTTTTTTATTGTTGCATTACTGATCTGTGAGGATTTTATCCCTTGGTATTTTTAATTGGTGTTTTTCAATAAAATATTTTCTGATTCCGAAAAAATTGACAAAATAAATCATTTTCCTCTTGAACATCGTGAAATTTAAAATACTCAATTCGGTTGTGTGTCTGCAACTCCGTTCAATGAACTCTTTAACTAGAATTGACTTTGATTGAATTTAAGGACGTGTTGTTTCAAAATATATTAACAATTTATTCATCAAATATTTTAAGTTAATTTTCACGTTCTGTGTAAGTTCTATTAAGTTCTGTGATTATTTCAATTTTATGAAGCCACTGGCCTGTAATTATACAGGGTGTCCGGGGGTAAAGTGCATTAACTTCGGGAGGTGATTCTACATGATGGTGGGAGTAAAAAAGATAAACAACGTTTTTCCGAAATTCCAACATTTTTTTCCCATACAAAAATACGTACCTACTAAAAATCCTTAGTGTGAGGTACGATCTTACTTGCTGAGCCTGCCGGGCGCCCGACTCGATTGTGATTGGCCCGTATCGTAACAGCGGAAAATAATAAATCTGGCAGCACACTAACTAACTAACTAACCATTACGCCGTTTCCCCGCAGGGGTAGGCAGAGAGGACGGACCGCCAAACAACTCGGTCTTGGCACACTCTTTGCCTCACTCACATTCATACATCGTCTCATACATACTCTTCTATTATTCTGACTTTTGACATGGCCCGTCTCAAGTATCTGATTCACTTGATGGACGGACTAATTTTATCTTTTTACCTCAAAACTACCCCTAAAAGTTGGAATTTCGAAAAAAGTTATTTATCTTTTTTACTTGTACTATCATGTAGAATCACCTCCAGAAGTTAATGCACTTTACCCCCGGACACCCTGGAAATGAATAGAATTTGAATGCAACTTACAGAGAACGTTAAAATTAACTTTAAATATTTGATGAATTCTTTAAAATTTTTGAAGCGACCCATCCTGAGTGTTGATTTCTTTGTTTGTTTACCTATTATTTAATATTTTAACACAAAAAAAAATTATTGCCTTTTTCAAAATTTTAATTATAATATCCCGCGATTTTTCACCAGTCTGCGCTAGTTTTCAAATAAATTTCCATTCACACTCACTATTAAGTAGGTAGATACTATTAATTTTCCACTCCCAGAATTATCAAATTATTACAGTGCGCTACGATACTCAGTTCGCAGTCGTTTACAACATTTAGTGCTGCAATTTCCTACCTCAGTCGATAATAACTCTAGTTGGCCGCAAGTTGTGCGGGTTTCCGCGGGTTTTATGAGTATTTTACGTCCGTTTGGGGGGGTCCTCACTCGGGTTTAATTACGCCGGCCATTATGAGCCAACGAGACCCTGTCCCGTCCATTGTGGCGACATTGTTGCCACTTTAACAACTGCCAACTGCCCTACCTCTTGTTCCCGATAATAAGAATCCCCGAGCGAAGGCTCTAAATATTATTTTTATATGCATATTTAATTTTGCGTCTGGTAACACTTGAGTTTAAGTGCCCATCCGCAAATTACCAAGTGGGAAGCTGGAAATCTTTCAATGGAAATGCATCCACTTTTACGTGGCTTTAGAAGCTGTAAGTCACAGAACGACGAGTTTTTTTTATTTTTTTTATTAATGAAATTTTTTTGTACATTTCAAATTAGAATTAGGTTGTGGATAAGTTATTTTACATCTTAAAATTATATCTACTACACATTCATTAATACCTACTTATGCATTGGCTCTGTGATATGTATACATTGTAGAATGTGCACACTTATGCATATACATATATGTGTGTGTATGTATATATATGCAAATATAAATGTTTGTATTTACTATTATATGATTTTGATCCTCCTTGTTTTATGTACCTACTTTTAATTCAATTTATTATTACATATTATAACTTATACTCACACTAAGAATGTTGTATGAGATGAATTGTGTCCTTTAATTGGAATCGTCGCTATAACCATATTAAAAATGTAAATTAATCTAATAATTAAAATGTGATGGATTCTGTTGGCGAGCCAATAAATAAAATAAAATAAAAAATAAAAGCATTTGCTAGCGAATGGAGAGGTACGAACAGTACATTAATGAAAGCATTTTTTAAAAGTTTAATAATTACAAGAATATTTAGTACATTAAAGGATACATTACAGGATAGATACTTATTGTAATAAAAAATACCCTTCACACAGATGCCTAATACCTACCCAGATGATAAACGCCCTGAGAAGATTTATTTTTCACAGGGGCTCCTGTGTGCAGCTACGGTAAAAAAATATATTTATAAGTCTTTATAAGATGTTAAGGGACTCTGTTAACTTACTTTTTTAACCAGTGGTTCCTGACATTGTTTGGAGTAAGAAATGTATCTTTTTTTCTTAAAAACGCCATCTAGTAACCGTCCAATCCTCCACCCCCACCCTAACTGTCTAACCTCTACTGTGTTTAAAAAAAATTAATTTGAAAAAACAAAACAAACATCAAAATTGTTCCCGAAGACCAAAATTTCGTTAACATTTTTTACTCCAAATAATATCTGGAATCTCTTTTTTTTACATGAGCTCCACACAGGAGGCCATGAGGAAAATAATTTCCCTCAGGGCCTATTTCATCTTTGAGGATGCTGTGTGGGAAAGGAATAAGAGGAGAGGTCTGGGAAGGAAAAGGGTTTAAGAGGTGGGTAGGAATCTGGAGTTCAGTGTGTCCTGGTCATCCGCCTCCAAGGTCTAGACAACCCTGCTTAGTCACCAAACGTAGCGAACCATTTGGGATGACCTACGGCAGAGGTGTTGGTTATCCAATAAAGGTTTCCTGCGCGGCGGTACCCATTCCCGCCTCCCAAATTGTAAAAGGTTTCTCTGGTTAAAGTTAGTCAAGTACGTCCCTTAAGCGGGAGTCTGGTCCAGCTGATCTAAAAAATTGACTTTATTTCGTTGACTAAAAATTTTCCTATAGATGTGAAGAATACATTCCGAAAGTCATAGCATCAAATCTGACCTTGAAATATAATAACGTTGTACTTTCCAGACTTCATCTTTTTCGTCTCTTTCCCCTTCCTACTTCCTTCAGTCTCACAACAAACCCCACGCTGGGGGTAGCTCCCACCAACTTTAGAAAATTGGGACTCATAAAAAAAAAAAAAAAATTTGGGACTCATTGCCGTAATAATATATTAAAAAACGACTGACATGAAGAACCGCACACATTCTGAGGTTAGGGATTCAAACAGAAGAATGTGCAATTTTTTTAATCAATATCAAAACTTGAAGGGTTCCTACATACTTTTGGACCCCTGCAGTATTTTTGGTAAAAGAATGAAAGCTCTTTTGCTTTAATATGCTCCACACTGGAGGCCCTAAGGAAAGTAATTCCCCTCAGGACCTACGTCATCTTTGGGAATGCTATGTGGAGTATTATTTTAGTAATGGAAGGAGAGGAAGTTCTGGGAAGGAAAAAGGTAAGAGATGTCGGTAGGAATCTAGTTATCGTGCGTCCAAGAGTGAACTACGTATAAATCTATCCCTCCAACTGCGGTGCAAGGCGATATTCCGAGAGAGAAGCTGGAGAGGTCAACCAGCCTTTCGCGATCCGGCTTGCCATGCAGTTGGTAGGCAGATGCATCCGCCGCCAAGATCTGGAGAAATCTCACCCCATGGACCTGGGTACTCCTCCTAAGTCACCAAACGTGGCAACCCATTTGGGGTGACCTATGGTAGAGATGTTGGTAATCCAATAAATGGTTCCCGGGGCGGCGGTACTCTTACCCACCTCCCAAATGCACTTTAAAAATCAATAACTTCGAAATAGTTTTTTATACGTTATGTACGATTCTCATTTCTCTGAAAAAAATAATGTATGTTTTTTAATCCTATTTTCTAATTATTTTCCTAATTTAATTTCCTGTATATATTTGTTTTCTTTTAAATTTATGTAAAAAACAATTTCTACGGTTTTTTAGTCATTATCTGCTTCTATGTTAATCTGACGGAAATACATTCTATCAAATAAGAGTAGAAAACATAGGAGGGCGCCACTGTCGTTCAAATGGCAATACTAAAAATATAACCATGGTGTTAATCTAAAGCTGTGTAACCTACATATTAATTAAAAATTACAAAGGCATAAAAGTGAAAAAAATATTTTTTTATTCCACTGGTCTCAAATTAGAATTGCATATAGGTATATTATTATATTTTTACAATTTTATGTTAACATAATGAAGAATAACGATATTGTAATAAAATATAAAGCACACTCTAATTTTAGATCTGAATATATTTAACTCATTCAGATCTAAAAGTAGTGTAACTAAACTCACCATAAATGATTCTTCCTTTCTACCTACTTTTAAATTCAAATTTGTGTTAAATTAAATGAAAGCCAATCACTTTGTAGAACATAATTTAATCAAATTATGTCATTAAGTAGGTACCTTAACAACAGTGCTTCCTCATTTTTTTTTTTTTTAGAAACAAAAAATGTATTTTTAAATTTTTAAATGTGTATACGGTGTTCTGCATTTGTGTGTATACGGTGTTTCAATTTTTTAAATATTTTCTACTCTTATTTGACAGACTCTAGATAGGATGCAAGCGAATTCTCCAGATAGTTTTTAATATTGTCTTGTTGATTAATTACTGTCCGTATCTGTGTTTTCTCCAGTATGCAAAAAAATAGTAACCTAGCATATCATTTTGACTTCCACCAACTCTCCGCCTCTTTAAAAAGTGCAGAATATATAATACTAGCTGACCCGGCGAACGTCTTGCCGCCCCAGAATCAATAACTGTTATGTTAACTGAAGTAAATTCAGTTTTTTTATTAAGTTCCTTCCCAGAACTTACTCTCCTTCCTTTCCTAAAAAGACCCTCCATACAGCATTCCCAAAGATGACACACTGAGGGCAATTATTTTCCTCAGGGCATCCTATATGGAGCTAATATAAAAAAAAGTTTAAAATGACACAATGAAGCAATTATCGATGCGCAACTGTCCGTGTTTTGTTTTCTCAGTATCAGGGATGGCGTTATGTACCTACGGATTTATATTTTTTGTGATTTTCTTACTTTTCCACTTATGGGAATATGTGTGAAGGAGATTTATTTTATTTTTTGCATTTTTGGAGGGGTGTAGACATACGTTCACCGTTTGTCTTATTTTCAACTGTTGACATTTGGTGTGTAAGAAAGAGGAGCAGCATTATATGTTTAAGAACAAAAGCAAAAGAATCAGCGCATTGACATTTGACATTTTTGAATTTTTGGAATTCACTCACTATTCGATATTATACTTATCACAATATTGCTGCAGATCTTTCAAAATTTTAAAATTCGTTCCATACAAAATGTATAAGGAAAAGAATTTTCTTCATAACATAGGTTTTTTTTTCGTCAATTGTTCCGATGTCTTAATAGCTATTCTGCTATTCGGGGCGGAGACAAATCCAACAAATCAAAGATTATGAAAATCGGTTCAGCCGTTCTTGAGTTATATATGGTGTGACTAAACTGACTTAGTTTTATATATTAAGATAATATTATTACAATCGCTAAATGTTAGTCTGAACCCAGATATTTAAGCCATTATCAGAAACGAAGTCCCGTCCGGTCGGGCCATTAAAGACTTGCCTGGATGGGTAAGAGAGCTGGCAAACGACTATGGAGGCGAGCTAATTATAAAGGCCTGCTCCATATTTATTTCCAGCCGTTAAATATTCGTCGGTTTGCGTACAATTTATTTTCGCAGCGGTCGTTTCGCGGTATTCGCGAAATGTCCAAATCATAAAGCACCTCCAGCGGTGTTTATGGGTGCAGTACTACAGTACTATAGTGCTACAGTAGCCTACACGCAATCTGGTTACTTACTGCACAACTGTCACCGTGGATTATGGATGAAGTTATGTGATGAATTTTATTTTATATATATTATATAATAAAATAAATGCTCGTCCGTGGAGGGTTAACTTTTAAGATTTGTTTGTGTTATTTGTTAAATCTTAACTCATTGACATTAATTTTATTTTTCAGTGTATTAAAAAAAATATCGGTTACATTTATGCATGTGTATACATTTATCAAAATATAATTTTTGGTCATATTTATCTTATCAGAACAGAGGAATTCTTGTGCCTGATAAGGGATCCACGAATCTTACTTTGGTTGTATCAAATGTTTTGTTTCAATATTTATTAATGATTGAATATGTTTTAGCAAATGTCACCTAAATGTCGTAAAGTTTATTTATTTCTCGAATCATTTCGTTTTTCGCATTCATACCACAATACTTCAGGGAGTGGTGGTTTGTGGTGATCTTTGAAAAAAATCCCGAAAAAGTATTTTATTTAATATTACTACATAATGTATCGTTTTATATTAAAAAAAAACTCGCCTCACAATGTTTGTTCGAGATAAACTCCGAAACTGCTTAACCGATTTTGATGAAATTTGGCTTACTGTGCGTAATTTAGTACAACTTAAAATATATGATAGTTTTTATCTCGATTATTGACCACAATATATATTATTGCGAACTAAATGTTTGTTATAGGACAATGCTTTGTAATTATTTGTTGGTTCCAAAAATTTCTTACAGATGGCAGTGTGAGTTAATTTATCAACATAAAAAGATGTTTGGGTAACCATCCTGTATACGGCGTTTCGGTAGCCGCTGCAAGGGTCAGGTAGTAGATATATGTATTGTTTTGCTTATTGAAGTTGCACACATCAATCGATTTAACTCGTGTTCGTAAAATAAAAGGTGTATGTACGTATGCGAACTTTTTTCAAGATTAGAAAGAAATAAAATAAATGTTTGATTGTTGTTTGGGTCATAATTTTTTTAAATTATTAAAAAAATTATTTATCTTTTTTAGATTTTGTTGAAACGCTTCCTGACATATCGCGATAAGTACGAGCATAAAATGGGTGTATTTAACGAATGGTACAAGTCAAAAGAAAGGAAATAAAAGTGTGCTCGAAAACGTACCACGTGAAGAAACATTATTATTTCGACCTTTATAACCTAAAATCCCATCAAATTCCCTGGCGAGTAATGTAACAACCTCTCTACATGCGTTTAGTCACTGGTTTGTCACAGCGTGGAATTAAACGGACAGTGGAATGCTTGTGTTATTGCTCGAGGTGTGATGGAATTTAACGTCAACCCCAAAGCCAGTTATATTGCGTCAAAAGGTCGTAAATCCGACGTGGAGTACCACCTAGTCAAGTGCACTTTTGTTTCTCTCATTCTTCGTCTTCATTCAGTCAGTGGTGACGTAAACTGGGGAATGTGTGCGGGTCTTCCTGGTTAATTATAACCAATGTTGAGCATTAAAATAAGCAGAATGGTTGGCTGTTTTATTTTTTTCTGTGTCGCGTGGAACCCTGGCCACTAAACCAACATATTGACAAGTAATATGTAAGCTTTTTAAATGTTGTGGTTCACCTACGAGCATCGTCAAAATGTCTTGGAAATATGAGGTGACATAAATTATCGAATGTTGAGAAACTGTACGTACTAAACCTAAAATGAAGATAACTCCAAAATGTTTGTCACATCATGAGGGCAAATACAAATTTAGCCAACTGATAATTCAGAGAAAGATTGGTGGACGCTTCTGCTCATCATGAACTACGAAATCAGTTTCGTCAGGTTGTTTCAAACGTGTTAAAATTGTTCAGATAGTCAAACTCTTAGGAGAGGGCATGCGATGAAGATTAATAATTATGCATTTTTATACAAAAGATATTATTTATTGACTTGAACCCCATCCAATCCATTTCTTCAATTTTTAACAAAAAAAAACTTTAAAAATTTCATTTTCATTACCACACTTATTTGTTTTTCTTCCCTTAAATGCATCTTTTGATAGAACTACAACTTAACATAGGCCACTTGCATCACATTTTTTAATTAAAAATTCCTGTTTAGGCAAATATTCTAAGACATTCCGTATTTTTTTTAATCGTATTTTTGAATCCCTGGCGATTTTTTGAAAATTTCAATCTGAATAATCGGACCATTTGTTATAAACCGAAAAGACCGAACATAATTTTATGGGTGCGAAAAAACGATAATTACATAGTCGAAAATCATTTTAAAAAAATAACGTTTCGAATTGCACAGGAGAATAACGAGGCATACCAAAAATATTACATCTCATAATTTTTTTTTCTTGATCCATTTTATTGATCATTAATCATTATAATGTTCAACGTCTATATATGACTAAATCCAATGTAATATACTTGTACTTATAAATTATAATAAAAATAAAGATATTATAAAATTTGATTTTGTTAAAATCAGCACCATTACCATTACACTTTTAAAACAGGTACAGAAGGCTTAAATGTACGGGGTTCTCTAAGTAACATCTGTCAAAACGTCAAACCAAATATAAGTTCGCAGAAAACGAACAATAAATCTAGTGAATGTTAAATGTCAAATTCAAAAATTCGCCTGAAATCAAAGTGTAGCCATATAAAAAAAATCAGTGTGGAATTTTACAAAATTAATAGAACATTATCGGAGACGCGACATTTTCATGTAGTGACCTCACCAGCCCAAATAATGGATTTATTTATTTAAAAAAAACTGTAGATACACTTCTAAAAAAATTCACTAACATTTTCGTAATCTTAGTAAAATAATCTATCTATACGATTTTTCCAAGTCGTTATGAAATCCATGCAAGTGGCCTGTTATATTATAATTACATTGTATTATATCGTCTGTAAATGGGTTTGGATTCCAAATATCACTACACTGCATTTTATTGCAGAAAAGGCTATGATTGTGAAATAGTTTAAAAAATATATATATTGCATTTCTACATATTTTTAAAAATTATTTAAAACATTATTGTTTTCCGTAATTTGCCCAATTTCACACATTACATAATTTTGTGAACTTTTTGTGAACGTTGTGTTTTGAGTTAACGAGTGTTAAAATCTTTTCATTTTAGAAAACAAACAATAATAATTAATCGTTTATTTTACAACTCATCTTGAAAAAAAAATGTTTTTTGCTATCATTGTGAATTATTGTACGTTTGAGATTTTTGAATTGAGTGATAGAGATTTAAAAATTTATTTTTCTTATTATCTGAGCACACACATAAATAAGAAAATATGTATTTTTTCATATCTGAAAAGTCACGCATTTAAGGTAAATGTTTTAATGTTACAAAATTTTTAGATTGTTTGACTAGAAATTCAAAATTAGAATTTTCATCCTGGAATCGTTAAAACTTACTTGAGCTTTCATTTGAAATTATTCGTCATTCCAATTTGAAGTAAATATTCTTGGTGGTGGCAACCCAATGGCTGGAATGAGTGGAGTGAGTATATTGAGTATCGATCGATTTGCTTCCTCGATCAGATCTAGCAGACTGCGTGGCGGTGCGCGGGCGCCGGGCCCTCATTGGCCCGTGCAGCCGGAGGGCGGGCCCTCGGGAGTCTGGGAGGGTGGGGGAGGGAGATCACGCACTCCGGAGGGACAGTGCGTGACTCATTGGATGGGACGATCATCATAGCTGGCAATTAAAAGAACCAAGAATTGGAAGTATGTAAGAACTAATGGTCAGGACGAATTTTCATATATGAATTCAGGATGTGAATTGAAGAAATTCCTTTTTTAATTAGGTCGGTATCTATTTTACTCTATCTTTGGAGTAATTGGTTAATATCTCAAGTGTAAATCGAATTCATGCCTAAATTAATGCCTAAAATACGTAAATATAAACGAATGAACTTTGATTTTCTTTTGTCTTAAAAGCTTAACCGTAAAGATTCAGTATTATGTACCCATGAAAAATCTTGGGTAATATAAATTCTCGACAAATCGGTTTCAATTTTGAAAATAGCAATTAATATTTTTCTGTTCAAATATTATTTAACTAATATGTCGGTTCTTAATAGTTTGTTTGAATTCTTTAAGCAAACACTTCCAATTTTGAAAATGATACTGATGTCTAGGTTCATTGAACCAGAGTTACATTGTTTTTTTAAGTTTCCTTAGCACGGTTGTGATTTGAAACTCAATGAAACGAAAAAGCTACATTAAAAAGAGACAAACTCACACATCTTCAGGATTTAGCGTGCGAGAGAATAATTGATCTCCTCTTTCTACGGTGCTACAAGCTACGGGCTACAAGCCCAGGAAAATAATTGGTTAAATAAGGGCCTATGTCATCTTAGATGCTGTGTGGAGGGTCTTTTTAAGGAGAGGAAGGAATGAACATTGGTCTTGAAGAGACCCATGTTGTAGGAAGGAGGAAACACAAAAGCTGGCAAATCACACAGGCCGAGTCGAAAAAGCGACCCGTTCTCATGTGAAAATGTCAACCGTGTACATATGTTGGGCAAGCGTTTGGCGTGTTTCCTGACTGTGCACCGGTGCCGAAGGGATCAATATCAATGACACTAATTCCTCGGAGCATCTTCCATTGAAATACCGGTAGAACAAGGATAGCATTCCCACCCGACGCCTGTGCTCTAAAGATTGCAATCCGTCTGTTAAATTAGGAGAATTTATTAAACGGACCGCCCATTTCTGCACAGAGTCGAGGGTTCCTCTTATTTCGGTATACTCTGTGTGCGATACTTTGTAGCCTCCCAACTCTTGACTACTTTAGTTTTCTGAAGGTTTCACTTCTATCGCGTGTGAACTTCACACATTTTTTTTATTTATTATAATATTATTAAGAATATCATACTGGATAAACTACTGAATAGGCTTCATCTAGGCTACCTAAATATAGATGAGCAGTTAATCTACGCTGAGATTGCTTTGATGAAGCATATAAGCATCACCAATTTAGTGGCCTGATGAAGCGCAAGCAGTTATGAGAAACGTACTCAAACTTGCGCGTGCTTATAGAGGGGGACTGTCACTTCCACATTCCACCTGGCGCGCCTCTGACGGTAATTTTGTTGCGCTGTACAAGCATGTATTCATTACTTTTCAGCCTACTCTCGTGGCGGCTCTGGTTCCTAAATACCTACCTCAAAAGTCCCACCCAATCTTTCACCATACCAAAAAAAATATTTTGCCTTTTTCAGAGTTCATAGCATAATATTCCAAATTTGAATTGAATATCGCCACCTCATTACACAATGAAATGCCATCTACCGGCCGCTGCGAGCGTTACACATAATATAAATTGTGCATCCTCCGTTTCGTCATTGTTTGCTATCGATTATTGTCATTTGGCCATCCGCCTCGAGGAGATAAAGCATGCAGCGAGGAATGTGTCCACTTAGAGGCGGCTCTGGACCTCAAACAATGGATGCTGGGCCCGGCCTTAACCCTTATCCTGCTCTGATCTCCTGATGAGAGCGGGCTACATGCGCGCAGCCTCACTTATTCACTATTCCGTATATTATTATATTGTGTTTTCCGTACATAACTCTGTATATTCTGTGTTTGAAGACGACGCGGAAGATGTATCGTTATTATTTATTATTATTACCAGCTAACTGCGACAATCGTGGTTGCTTGTCGTTATTTTCTTCTATGAAATATGGGTATGCGACCTGAACAAGGCGTAAAGATGATTAAATATCGTTGTGTTCGTGTCATACTTCAAATGTGGACATTTAATTCTTCTATTATAATGTGCCTAATGACTTCGATAAGTCGATATCAGATTTAATCAACGAATGTTATTTTTCACAAGCAAACTATATTTCAAAAAGGACCCCACTACATTTCCTTTAGGTATGTAACATCCTTCCATGTAACATTAAACTTACAAACAATGTACTTTATTTACTAAATTTAAATCATCACTACATAAGTTTATTTTAAACAAATGACATTACACTATAAATGAATACCTTACATAATTTAAATACCTCTATTTTTAAATGCATATATGTATTTTTTGGATTAGCTGAAAGAAATAAGATGTACCTATAAGTTATACCTTTTGTACTTTCTGTATTTTTGTACAATTAATTTTTTAATGCGAATGAATGCTCGTTAAATTGTATGATTATAATTAATCATTTTTGTATTTGGCTTCACTTGACGAAGACTTAAGCGACGAGTAACAATCGGCTTTTTTAGATATCATCCCTACATTTCAGTACCATATTATCAAATTGGTGCCTTTTTCCCTAATAATAGCGAACCTCCGGTAAGAGAGGGCATCAATAGATTAAGAATATATGCAATCGACCACCAATAACAAGGGCATGTGCCTAGCATGGTTGTCGAAAAATCCACTAATTATGTAACCATCAAAACACTGAAAATTTAAAAAGGGATAATTGAGTTTGTGTTTTAATTGAGCGGCATCCATTTGATGGGTTCGCCAATTTTGACGCACGGATTGTAATCTTTTTGACATAGACGGTGGGAATGCAGTTTTTGTTATATCCGTATTTAATTAAATGTGCTTCACAGAACTAGCATCATTAATCCTCGCACTGCCAGAATACACGTTGGTAAAATTTTACTATTTCACCTCACTTTTAGTACTCATAAATGCTTATAATAACACTTTGTTTCAACTTGATTACAACAAGAAACAACTATTTATTTACGTCGGGGAGCAAAGACATGCATTTTTTTTAAATAAAACAATAACAAGCATTTAAATTCATGTTCGGTAATAACTTTTATAAGCGGAATTTATTATTAGAATTGACGCCATGTTTAATCTTGTTAATATGATGTTTTTTTTTTTTTTTACATTAACTCCACACAGGAGGCCCTGAGGAAAATAATTTCCCTCAGGGCCTATGTCATCTGGGATGCTGTGTGGAGGGTCTTTTTGAGGAGAGGAAGGAATGAACATTGGTCTTGAAGAGACCCATGTTGTAGGAAGGAGGAAACACAGAGGCCGTGTGTACGGTTGGCAGCATTGTCTACTGTCATTCGGATATAATAAAATCAAAATAAAACATAGTGTTAACCGAAAACTTACGCGTAAGAATGTGGCGAAATAGTAAAATTTTACTGACTCGACGTACGTGGGTCCACATGTGTACAATGTACACTAGCTAATGACTTTTGTGTTTTCTCCCATCTACAAATTGGGTATCTTCAACACCCAGTTTTACACCTTCTTTACTCAAAAGAACCCTTCGCAAAGATGACATAGATCCTCTGTGGTGACAATATTTAAAAAATAAAAGAAATAATTTTTTTGTTTTTGTTTGCCATGCTTTTTTTATTTGGGTAATTTCGTTTTTTCATAAGTTGACTCTAGCTAGTGCAGTCGAAGTCGCTCCAAAAGGCATTTCCCTACTCCAGTACACTGCACTGCACAGAGTGCACAGTCTGTGCATGCGGTACAGACATGCGGTAGTCTATCCTAAGCGTGACTCCTTGAATTAGCATGAGGATAGTGCAGCATCTCTGTGTCCTCGGGCGGCGCTGATAATACCTCTCCCGAACCTCACTTGATGCTGGAGACTGCGAGAACTATATATAGACACAACGTACATATCGAAGTACTAAATATTATTAGCTTAGGGTTGCAACCAAATTTCGATGTTTCAAATAAAAAATAACGATATCGACGTTTTTTTTTTGTTTGTTTTCAATTTATGTTTGAAAAGGTCTTTTTTCCCTATACATTTATTTATTATTCTTCTTCTGTTGTCAAATAAAAGCTTATTCATACAGTGTACACGTGTTACGTAGCTAACATGATATCGAAACATTTATTTCAATCACGGAAATTTGAAATTCTGTGAATGACAAAATGTTAACTGTTAACTGCTCGGGAGAGCGAAAATATTTTTTTGTTTTTATTTTATTATAAAATAGAATAGATCTTTCAGAGTACTAAATATTTTTGATAATTTCTTTAATAACAGTGTTTTTAATTTTTCAGAAAAAAATCCTCTTAAAATGCACGTCGTTAATGTCGCACTTATTTTTCTGGAAATATTTTGACGACGCAGATCGAAAGAGAACAAAGACGGAAAAAATGACATATTTAACTCATTTTTGGATTTATTGTCCTTTACAGTAATTCAAATTTCCGCTACCGGTACGCTTGGCAACAATCTACCTTCTTCTACGGTCGGTTCCTCATTTCTGAGAATCGTGACCCTCTCTCCAATTTCAATGGTGGACAAGGCTCCTCCACTCCTCGGGAGCCAAGGAAGTTGAGCCAGACGCCAGTGATACTTGGTCACTTCATCGCATTTGTGACCTTCCTCTGCTTTTCCTCAAACTATAACTGAAGCGTTATTTTAGTATTGTGGTGAGAGTTTGATTAAACCCCAACCTCTTCAAAATGAAGGAGTTTTGCTTAGAATTGGTGTTGCGTCGATGGAGGCTAAGAATTTTATCTGGGCTTGTTCGTTTATTGGAAACCCGCAGTTGGATTCGTTGTAGGAGTTCCGGGAAATCTACGACGGACCTGGATATTTTCTCTAGAAAGAGTACATCAGCCAAGCGACCGAATCTTGGTGATTTAAATAGGGACATTAACTGCGGACCTCTAAGTATCACATGAAACGATTTTTAACGCGTTTCAGATTGTGCACATATGATTTGTGATAAACCCCAACCCCTATTTTAAATGTTGGATAGTTAACACAAATTAATTGGATGTTTTTTTGGGTGTAGCTAGATGATAATAGTTCATAGTGGGCAGTGCGCCAGGCCTCTTGAACTCAACAAACTTTGAAAAAAAAAAACTGGAGATTCATCACTTTACCTTTGAAAATCACAAAAAAAGCTTGTAGAAATCGGTTTTGGATAAAAATTTGTGAGCGTAATACTGCATTTTTCCTTTACTCTATAATAAAAACCAAAACATATTTTGTTCCGCAACAACTTTAATATTAAAGTATTTACCAGCGAATGGGAAAAAGTTTGTAACGTTTGCATGAAAAAATATTATCTTTGGAATATCCCGCTGAAGAGACAAAAGGGGAAAAAAGCAAACAGGAAGACCGCAATAAAATCAGCTGACTAAAATATGAAATTTTAGAAAAACGGAAAGGAGGGGTATATAATATTCTCAGTAAAACGGGTTGATCAAATCTAAGGAAGAATTGAAAAGTGTTGGCGTTTTCACACATCGATGTCATGTTTGATGTTTCGCATCCAATGCGCGCCCCTGGGCATAAGGTACATGGTACACTAGAAACTTATTGCAAGGTAGTAGGTGTGTAGGTACTGTTTAGGTATGTAGGTACTGGGGTGCAGCACGGTACGGTGCGCGGTGCGCTGTACACTACGTTGTACGCCAGGTGTACCGACTGTCATTAAGTTCGCGCGCGCTAGGCGGGCCACGGATGAAAACCTCGCTTTATTATTATTGGCAGGAACAGGTATATTGCTGGCAGGAGTAGATACGTAATCTGCAAATAATATTATCATAACTATCTTATGTAATCTCAACAAAATGCATAATTATATTATCGATTTTTGAACATCTTTATATTATGTGATGCCGCACGAGAGTATTAATTTCCGGGAACCTGGAGACTTATGGCATCCTCATATTGGAAAATGTTGTGGGGCTGTAGGTAATTAGAAGAAAAGAGGTATTGTGTGGTTAAATAGAAGCAAGATGTAGTCCTTTTTTTACATTAGCTCCACCCAGGAAGTCATGAAGAAAATAATTCCCCTCAGCGTTTATGCCATCTTTGGGGATGCTGTTTGTAGGGTCTTTTTAAGGAAAAGGAGGAAGTTCTTGGAAGCAAAATGGTACGAGGAGATGTTAGAAATCTGGGAGTCAATGTGTCTGGGTGTGACGGACGTTTGGTCGGGAAAGTCCAGCAAAAGTTGTCTAGGTTAGATCTCCCTCAACCAATCTCTCCCGATCCGGCCCGCCACGCAGTGGATCAGCAAACGCGTTGGCCGCCAATAGCTAGATAAACCTAACCACGTGAACCCGGACATCCCTACTAAGTCACCAAACGTGGCGAATTATTTAGGGTGACCTATGGCAGAGGTATTGCTTCTCCATTAAATGGTTCCCGGTTCCCTAAATGTAAATAGAACCAATTTATTTCATAACATTGCATTCTGGTCTCTAGCAATGGCGATTCTGGACCTATCAGCTTTTTTACGATATATGTATATTTTTTTTGAAAATGCTTTTTTTTTTACAAGAGCTCCACTCAGGGTCTATGTCATCTTTGGGGATGCTGTGTGGTGGGTTTTTTTTAAGGAAAGGAAGGAGGGGAGAGTTCTGGGAAGGAAGAGGGTTTAAGGGGTGGGTAAGAATCTGGCGTTCAGTGTGTCCTGGTCATCCGCCTCCAAGACCTAGACAAACCTCACTACATGAACCCGGGCACCCCTGCTAAATCACCAAACGTAGCGAACCACTTGGGGTGACCTATGGCAGAGGTGTTGGTTATCCAATAAAGGTTCCCAGGGCGGCGGTACCCATTCCCGCCTCCCAAATTGAATGCTTAATACAATAATACCTCAATTGTACCCGATAAAGTGAATTCAGTCTTTTAAGTGGGGGTCAAACTCACAACCGTCGAGAAAAATTACTCTAGGTTGCATTAGTATAAAACTTGTGTAACTGTTTGGGAAATATGTATATAAATTGTTACTAACGTAAACTGCTTAGGCAATTATGTAGATAACCATAATTGTATTTTTTTTTTTCGGAGGCTTTCTAAATTACCTTTCGAGATAAAATATTATCGATAACAGCATTTGAAAATACGGTTTCAATCCATTGTTTGTTGAAATGCATCTATCTGTACTCTGAAAAGTGTTAAGTGCATAAACCTGTTGACGTCAGAAAGTCGAGAACGGCACCATCCAGTTTGCAGCTACTCGTACAAGCGTATATCCAATGAGAGGTCACGCCGCCGATATTAGATCCATCCAACCTCCCCGGGGCTGTTTAATTACCCTCTCCCTGACCCGCCCCTCGCTCCATCGGCACTGCTCTTCATGACATCCCCGGGCCAGCCGTAATACCTGCTAATACCCGGCATGCTCTCTGCTCTGTACCTGGCCTGCCTCACACCCACTGCCAGTGTCGGTTCGTGCTCATTCTCAATGGAAGAGGGGTCAATCAGAGTTCACCTAAAAATCTGTTCAACTTTTACTAATTTTGCAAGTGATTGTTATAATGATTCTAATTTAGATAATTAATCTATTCAGGGCGCCAGACGGTTTAAACATAACGACCAAGCAAATTAATTGAATGAAAAGGTAATTCGTAATTAAGAATCTAATAATGTAAAATGATTCCCTTTAAGCCTGCCTGATCTGAACTGAAGTCAGCAGCGTGACTAACTTGTTCCTTCTGTCAAAATGTTAAGTGATGTTGACAGCTGATCGATATTCTTGTTGCCATACCAGAAACCAGGGTAAGATGAAACGTGTGTCGAATCAACCATTACAAAATATTTATACAAATTAAGTAAAAGCTTATAAAATCCCTCGACATCAATGCAAAATAATGCTTTATGCATCCAGTAATAAGTTCTCATATATTTTGTTTCGCTGTTTTCTGAGACGCACACATATGTATATTATGACATCGGGAAATGACATCTTGCTAAATTTGTATAAGCTTATCTTTAAGGAAGGTACAAACGAACTTTCACTTTACGAGAAAATTCGTATTAAATTAATATTCCTTCGGAAATATCTATCCATAGAAAGTGACCGACCCAAGCTTCGGTTTTGGTTTCGGCCAGTTTCGGCCAACAAACGAGTTTCGGCCGCGATTTCGGCTTAAAAAATTTTCAGGAACCTGCGATCTTGATGTGTCGGATTACTCGGCGCATGAGTTTGCCTCTAGAGTAACTTAAGTATTATTTTTAAAGGATAAAAGTTGTCCCAAAGTTCAATGTTTGAAGAGTTTAATACTAATAAGATCGTTTGTTTGTTTCAGGTAAGTGTCAGATGTTTGGTACATTATGTTGTTCATCATTCGTATCCGAAAGGTAAGTTTATTGATGCTATTAGATTTGACTAGCAACTCTGTTATGGAGTTCTTATTTATTTTTGTCAAAGCTTATCGTTTAAATAATAATTAGTTATAAATAATAATTATTATAAAATAATAATTATTTATTATAATAATTATTAATTATTATAATAATTAATAATTATTATTATTATTATCCTCGTCCTAACACAGCGGTTTTCAACCTGTGGCACAAAACTTACCGTTAGGTACTTGTCAAGTTTCCTTTCCCCTATGTTTACCTTTCCCACTCTCTTAATCTTCATAATATACATTCATAACACGGCTTTTATTAAACATGTACACAATATAGATATAGGATACGGGGTACAACAAATTTGTAAGTAGTAAGACTCAAGGGGTAAACAGGCTCAAAAAGGTTGACAATCGCTGGTCTAACACATTTTCTTAACCTTTGTAGGTTCGCGTCCCCTTAAAATAAAAAAAATAAAATTGTCTAACTTGAAGACTTTAAAGCAGTGGTTCACCTTCTTGGAGGTACTGACCCCCACCAATTTCGTACGCGCATTCACCGAACCCTTCTTAATTAGAAATCTAATCATATGAGTCGGGGGTGTGTCTTGACCTCCGCCGAACCTTCGAGACTGACTCACTGAACCCCTGGCTGGGGTTCGATCGAATCCAGGTTAAGAACCACTGCTTGGACTGACTTATTCACTATTATATTACTTATTCAATAGTAAGTAGGTACTAACCAAGGTATGAACCATGATTGGACTGACTTGTTTACTCTAAATAGTAAGTAGGTACTTCTTAGATCTTTTGTTTTTTTTTTGTAATTCCTTTAAAGCTTATGTACCTTTAGCATACATTGAATAACCGTTACATAACAACGAATCAAAAAGCGCTGAAATAAAGCCAATTTACTATTTTATTTCAATGTACATTTTATTTAACAATGACTTTAATGAACTTTAACAATAAAAACGCCTACCGGGAAGGCACCTATATGGTATTTTTTACATATAATATAACTCTCGGTTTCAGCCGAAACTAGAACAAACGCCGAATTTCGGTTTCGCTTTCGGCTGAAAACAGGTGCGGTTTGGATTCCGCTCCCATGGACAATTTATAGGGCGGTTGGGAGTTTTAGTTACGCGCTGTTAAAATTGCAGAAATATTATAATTCATGTTTATCTTGTTCGTCTTTGATGAGTTTAGGAGTTCAGTGCACACGCTCTTTTGAGAAAACCGTCACTGGCCGGCATGCCCTGTATTCCTGGCCTGCCTCATACCCAGAACCCGGTCCCTCCGCGGCGCGAACTCTCCTGATTGCCGCTCACTTATCTCTTCGTGGGAAGGGGCCCGGGGCTAGTTGAACGTACGTTTGGTCTGCTGATCTGTGCAGTATAGATCTTCGAGTCTGCATGGTGCTCACTGAAGTGGGTGTCTATCCGCACAGTAGAGCGCACAAGTTCAAACGAATCAAACGGATTCCGGATTAAGGATGGATAATCCGATTGATCTGGTGATATGTTGATCAGTGTTGAGATCACGACCGTGTCATTTTGTATTATCTCTAATAGTAACTGATGTTTTAAAACGAAGCATCGTATGAAATCATAATTTTGCGATTTCTGTTTTCATTATGAATACAAAAAATATGTTTTGAATTAATTGAAGCTTTGGTCTATCGTTTCGCTTGAGTAGAATTAAAATAAACCTTTAATTAAATGAACAAAAAATTACTGTTTAAATGCAACAATAACAGGACTGAGTATACGAAACACTCGCTTGTACTTAGGTTACATAAAGTTAGTAATAGATACGCAGATGTGGCGGATCTATTTAACAGCACGGAAGCTGTAGGTACAAGAAGGCTATACTATCAAATATTTTCAATCAATATTAATTTTATTTATTCTATAGAATTTTGTACATAATTGTATCTCTTTGTATCATTTCTCAACCATATGCCTCAATTAACTGTTATACTCTTTTTTATTATTTCTTGTTTTAACTATGATTTTGTGACATGTAATCTGTGTTTATGGTATATTTATACCGTTGATATTAAATAAATAAAGACAATACAAAACTCAATCGATAATCTGCAGACAGAAAAATCAGAAAATGATATTGGCACCTCTGGGACTCGAACCCAGGACCTTCTTCTTTCACGGCAATATCTCTACCAACTGAGCTAAGGTGGCTATATCCAATTCGGTCACTTTTAACTGTATCGTACTTTGACTAAGAACTACTAACATTATGTTCATTTTCTTATCGCAGATATTATTGGCTGCTATCTTTATGTATGATTGCAAGATGCTATCTAGATAGTGTGTGGATATTTTTTTATTCAAAATATTACAATTTGATATTTGGCTCATAAAGTTAAAAATAAAAATAAATCTGTTTATAACTCAATAAAAATGCCTAAACTACTGTTTTCTAATTATTAGAGGAATCATTCCTCTATAATTTATTATTTTCAAAGTAGCTTACAATAGCTTTAAATTTTAACACTTTTTTTGTACATTAAAAAATATGTTTATTTTCATAATGCTTTCAATATCTATCTCAATTTTGTAAAATTTATCGACGTCGAATGTATACCCTCGTATGTTTACTATTTATTAATGACCCGTCAATAGCTGAGTTGGCATCGTGTCTGATTTACCACCCATCAGGCGTCGAGAATTCAATTTCTTGTCTGGCAAGTCCTCCATCACGACATTAGTTGTCTGCTTACTGTGATTTTAGTAGAAAATTTTCAAAAATTGTTAGGTTATTCGTAACACAGAAATGTCTGTCTTTCTTTTAAAATATATTTTTTTTTAGTTGTTTGTGTGATTTTAAAAAGCAGTTCAATGTCGTTTCGGAAAATTTCATTCGCTTAAAGAGTATTAATCTTGTAATATTATGCACCGAACGCACCATAAAATTGAGCTTTAAGCTATTACAGTTTTGTTTGCTTCAGGGCCAAAATTGGAATTTTATATGATCTACATAAATTCTAAACACGTACAAATATTCAGTAAAAAACGCTCATACCGGAATATAATTAATTATGTCCAATTAAGTGTCTCATGTTTATTTTTTGTATATCTACGTGTTATCCTAATACTTCCGAAATATGTATTTTTTTATTTATTAAAAACTGCCTTCAGCATAATTGATCGCTTTTTTAAGTTATTTCAAGTCAAGACCTTGACTTTTTGGTTTCGTAAGTCTAAATGATTTTGGTCGGTCGCTAAACAATTGGCGATTTTTTTTTGTTTTACATGAATACCGCACAAGAGTCCCAACTGCTCCCGTCTGGAGCCAGTGAAACTATGGCTTCCCCAATCGGGGTATGTTATGAGGCTGAAGGTAATGGGTAGGGAAGGAGATAGGAAGAGGAAGGTGGGGAAGTACTTGGCTATTCAGATCTGGTAACCAAACATGGTGAAAGCCAATTCAGGCAACGTTTCAATTCTGAATGGTGGTCTTATACCAGGGCTATACTGAGAGTATCTTCCACTCTGGAACGTGCCGCAAATATAATATATATTATTTTAAATTAATAAATTGTGAAATACACAAGTTAATCAAATAAAATTTATTTGCCACGCCGGGATTTGATCCCGCTACCTTCGGAATGCGAGTCAAGCGCCTTACCGCTGCACTACGCCGGCCTTCAGGCGATATTTTATATCTGTGTACTTTGATTTCTCAATATGACTTGACGTCACTATTTTCTTGTGTTTATCTCTGATTTTATCTTTGCTTTCATTTATCATCCTTTAATCTTTTTTTTAAATTCGCGTTATTTTATCGTAAATTGGACGTAAATCGGTTATTAAATAAGTTCAACATTTTTTTAGGGGTAAGATCCAACAGTTTAATAAATATTTCTAGAACGTAGCCTTATTTCGTACATCTCTTCATATTATTTTCGTTCATCTATTACTCCGCTACTCTCGCTACCTACCTCAATAATTCGATTCTGAGATTTAAAAAAAACGTACTTGTGTTTCTAGAACGATATCCAACAAAGATGACATTCTATGGCAGGCTTTTTTAATCCTAATGCAGGTCCTGTCGGGGGGATGGGGTGTATTCCGTGGCCGGGGTGCTGTGGGTGGTGCGGGGGGTGGTAAGGGGGTTATTATGCCGGCGGCAATAAGCAAAGGAAGGGGCGATACTTAAAAAGTTGAAAGAGATCTTATTCTTAAAGCGGGTAGGACCGGTATACGTATTTATTATCTAGGTTGTATTTGTGTTTTTATAACATGTATGTGTGTATAGCGGGAGGTTTTTTAAAGATTAAAGATAGGATTGAATGTGGCGCTGCAGTTTTGAATTTTAAATTAAGCTAACGTGCTACCGACATAGTTTGAGAAATTTTCATCATATGTATTCATTGAAAGTGCATTATTTGTATTACTTACCTCTGATATGATTTGTTTTTGTTTTTATTGCTTCAGAGCTGTTACTGTTAGGTTGTAGGAAAAAAATTACCACGAACACGATATTTTGTTGTACTTTTTTTTTTTTTACATGAGTTCCACACAGGAGGCCCTGAGGAAAATGATTTCCCTGAGGGCCTATGTCATCTTTGGGGATGCTGTGTGGAGGTTTTTTTAGGGAAAGGAAGGAGAGGAGGGTTCTGGGAAGGAAAAGGGTTTAAGGGGTGGGTAGGAATCTGGGGTTCAGTGTGTTCTGGTCATCAGACCTAAACACACCTCGTCCCATGAACCCGGGCACCCCTGCTAAATCACCAAACGTAGCGAACCACTTGGGGTGACCTATGGCAGAGGTGTTGGTTATCCAATAAAGGTTCCCGGGGCGGCGGTACCCATTCCCGCCTCCCAAATATCAAGAATAAGAAAAAACTTTTATTTTTTACAACTTTGACCTACTTTTTTGTTTTGAATGTTGCCGATGTGTTTATTTCTTCTAGTTGCTATTTGATTTAATATATATAATAACAATAATAATAAAACATTGTTTTGTCAATAATTAGCAAATTTTTACATCATATTTGGTTTGACAAGTATCGTAATAAGCTGAATATCTATGTACATTAATATTTTTAACCCCATTAAACATTGGGGCAGGGTCACAAGGTATTTGTTTTCTATGGCCGATGACAAATGAACAAACAACACCTTGTGGCCCCGACCCAAAGTTTATGTTTTTGTCTGATGTTTTGAAGACATTTCGTCGCTGAAGACCAGAATTAATTTAGATTTGGATATTACCTCTGCTGGGTTAGTTAAAGACAAAAATAAAAATGTCACTTTATTAAGTACCTATGTATTTATACGCGTTCGCTTTAAAAGTATATTTTTAATTTTTGAAGTTTCTTGTCGGTCCCTGCGGGTAAATCAATAATAGCCATTGTGGATTAACCGAGGTGAACAATTCGATGTCCTTTATAAAATCAAAAATTAAAATTAAAATTTTCAACTTGGGTCAGTCTGAAGACGCCAGCTGTAGTGTGAAATAAACGAGTGGAATACAGTCAAACAATGTTTTTCTTGAAACTATTAATTTCGACCAGTTGGTTTAGATTAATTCAATAGGCATCATAAATGCGTACGTAATATAAATGCAGAATTTGTATTACGTTAAAAAGTACCATCCAACGGATTTGGGGGGAATATATAAAATTTCCCTGAAATCCGTGATGGTAAAATAAACCTCTGCCGACTAAACTACCCTGATAGCGCCATAACACACTCCGAACCACCGAAGATATAAAGAGATAGAAGTGGGTCCACCTTGCCGGAAGTAAGGGAAATATTCCTAATAGTTATAGGAGTTATACTTCGGGTGAAACGTGATAATTTTTTTAAGTACTTTTTTTTCTTGAATATATAATAAGCTAGCGAGTTCCCGGCAAGTGTTTCAATACAACTTAAATGAAGAAATGGTTTCTTCCTACGTGGTCTCTCCCATTCATCCCGTTCCCGTTCCCATTTCGCCTTCCATTCCCCTCCCCTCCCTCCTTCCCTCCCTGCTGCTAAACTATATATATACACTCATTTTGTGTGAAAATGAAGTACACCCATTTTTCAAACATCTCATCGCGCGCAACCTTTTGCGATTTTTTTTTATAGAAATCTCATAACGCAGAGATCACCAGTATATATAGAAACTTTCCAAGGCGTGCGCGCCGTGCGCGGGTCGAGTTTCATCGCAATCGAATGAATTGTATAGGAAATCATTTCATGACGCCAGAGTTCACTTTTATATATTGAAACCATCCCGGGCATGCACACATCAAATCCCCAACATTTCATCGCAATAGGATAAATGGTACAGGAAAAAATCTCATAACGCCCAGAGCTCACTATTATACATAAAGGTATAGAAACCATCCCGAGCACGCGCACATCAAATACCCAAAGTTTCATCGCAATCGGATGAATGGTTTAGGATCAACAAACATGAAAGCAAACAAACATTCATTTTATTTATATATAGACTTCATTGACTTTCTCGGACTTAGGAGTTAAAAGAGACCAGTCAGTGGTTGAGTGGGCATAGCGCTTGGGTCCCACCCGAGTTTCGCGTGTTCGATTCCTCGGCTGGCTAAGTCCTCCATCACAACACAAGCAATATTTTCGGCTTTCTGTGGTGGTAGTAGGAGATTTTCAAACATTGTTGGGTTATTCGTAACCCGGGAATGTTTGTCATTCTTTAAAAAAAAAAAAAAGGTCTGAAGAATGGTAGATAATCTCAATTTTTCCCTGGTGAAATACTACTGTTACTGTACTAGAATCAAAACGTTGGCGTTGCTTGAAATGGCTTAACTCGTGTGTGATTTGAGGTTTTCCCGTTCAAAATTATTATCTTATGATTATTTTTTGGGTTCTTATGCCGTGTTGCGCTTCGGGCTTCTTTAGCCAACTAGTGGCCATTATCAGGGCAGATGGCAGATTACCGGTGCATAGTCGGGAAACACGCCAAACGCGTGCCCAACATTTGTACACAGTTGACATTTGTCACATGAGAACAGGTCGTTTCTTCGACTCGTTCTTGTGTTCAACAGCTCGGCTGTGGAATGATTTGCCGGCCTCTGTGTTTCCTCCTTCCTACAACATGGGTCTCTTCAAGACGAATGTTCATTCCTTCCTCTCCTCAAAAAGACCCTCCACACAGCATCCCAGACGACATAGGCCCTGAGGGAAATTATTTTCCTCAAGGCCTCCTGTGTGGAGTTAATGTAAAAAAAAAAGATATCTGCCCTAACACAGTAACGCTGTCCGAAATGTTGGTTATAGACGAGGGAAACGTGACACTGCATAATATTCCAAAAATGATTTACTACAATGGCTTTAATAATAACAATATTTGGATTATTTATATAGCACCGTTTTTATTAAAAATCATCTTAAGGGCGCTGTACCAATATGACTTCCTAGGCTCTATTTAGCTATTCACAAACATATACGAAAACATACACGGCAGGTCACTTCAGATAAACACACCTACTTTTATTAGATTGTTTAAGCTTGGAGAAGATGCAAATTTGCACATGGAGGGCACTATATTTATTAAAAATATTAAACATTTCATGATTTTACAGTTTTTATTTTATCTTCCATTACTATTAATGTTATTTTGATTAGAAGATATGTGAAAAAATTAGAGACGATATTTATTAATTATATTTTTTGCTCAGTTTTGGGATTGGAGGTATTTTAAATAAATATTCTAATTGATTAAATTTAGTCGTGTTTGATGACCAGAACCATGATTCCATGGATATCCAGACGCACAAATGGTTCCTTTCTGGAAGAGCTAGATTTCAACGCCTACACCTGCCTACAACGTAACTTATGATACTTTGGACACGTTGCTCACCAAACTGAGGACTCCAACTTGAAAAACTCATAGTCACTGGCAAAGTGGAAGGCAGGAGAAGCAGAGGAAGGTCACCAATGGAGCTGGAGTGACCAAGTATCACTGGCGTCTGTCCGCAGCAATCCATGCAGCGCAAGACCGCGAAGAGTGGAGAAGCCTTGTCCACCATGGAAATTGGAGTAGGAGTCACGATCCTCAGCAATAAGGAACCGACTTGAGAAGGAGATGACCAGAACAAAATTTCTTCCAACCTTCTTCTTCTTTCTCTGTTCATCCCCATACCCTCAAATTATACTCTAATTGGGGAAGCCATAATCCCACTGGGTTCAGCTTTTTTCTTATTCAAATCTGAATATGTTACCATTCTGGGGGCTATCTATTCGGTGTTCTATACCTTATATTCAATCAAGCATCCCCCTCTCGTCCCGTTTCTCACACACATACCCCTGGCCCCACTTCTCCAAGTTACTCCGGTGATCGCCCAGCCTCTTCCATACGTACCTATACCTCTGTGCTCTATGGTCTGTGCTCTATGCTGTGTACTCTATGCTAACGATTATCGCTATATCCGGCAGGCAAACCCTGTAAGGCTGTTACTGAATCGTTATCGTTACTTCCGGGTGGGAGCTTAAGTTCTTTGAAATTGTTAGTACTTATTAACGTTACTAAAAACACAACCGATCTCTACTTTCGAATATTCTTCCAGTTCAGAGCTGCAGTCTGAAAATTACCCTGATGATAGCCAACCTTTGATAAGAGAAATTGCAAAACGCCTCTAATACAATCAGTACTAACTACATCATCCTATTTCCACGAGTGAAATAGAGGTAAAATTATTTTTCTTTTAGCAAAATATTATTGTTGATAATTAAAAATGTCTAATTAACACTTCTATAATATTAATATTAAATTTAACTAGATGACCCGACCACACGTTGCTGTGGCTAACGAAATGCAACGCCATCTACTAGATGGTTACCCAACCTTTATAACCACTGCCATCTGTTAATTTGCGTACAAATCAAAACGCTCGTCCACCACATACGTGCATTCTCAAATTTCAACCAATTTACACAAAACCTTGCCAAATTATATACCTAATTCTTCCTCATAAATCACTCTATCTATTGATGAAAACCGCATGAAAATCCGTTCAGTAGTCAGTCGCGGCGGAAGACTTTAATTTATAATACGTAGAGATTGTATTATAATTTTCATTAAATAATTGATTTACGTACAAAGTTTTTTAAATAATTAAAAATGACACCCTAAACTGAATTTGTAAATATTGAAGAATTATTATTATTATTATTTTAAAGGCGTGTATGGAGGTAGCCTAAATTGCCTTGTCGTTAGAGAAACACCCCGTCATTTAATTTCAATTTTTTCGTGTGAGATTCTGTTGCATATGAGTTGATGATGAATAGTATTTTAATATTATGTACCACCTTGTACTTATTTAGTTTCTAACTCATGATGTGATATGACTGTAAAACGGTTTTCAAGAGATACGAGTATATTATTTAGTGAGTAAAGGGTTGAATAAGCCACGGTCCCGTATATTCTCATATGTGTATATATGCTGAGCGTCTAGTGGATAGTTACCTGCAGTACGTTGCTCCGTTAATAAGAAACATATTCTCAGAGAGCATGTACCAACACACTCGGGCGGGCACACACACATACACACACAAGTGGCAATAAAGTCGCCTCCGCCATCTTTAGATTATAATATACTCTGGGAGTTGCATGGACCCACCCTCTCCCCCGCCGGCCCCCCCTTTAACTCCTCCGGGGGGAAGGTGTTAGCCTCTCTGTATTTTCATTTCACCCCTTCTCCGCCACCCGCTCTCGACACCTTCCTCCTCCTACCCCCTTGTCCAAGATTACAGGACACATACGAACTCCGAACAAACTCGCGTCTACCCTCTGCGAACAAACTCGCGAAATACCGCTTTGAAACACACCGCTCAATATGCTCGTCTCTTTTCTCTCGCATAAAATTCAATAGAGATGCGAATAATATCTAACTGCAACATAGTTTTATATTTTGGATGAGGTGTGCGGGCGCTTTTCCACATACGTAAACGCCTCAGTCGGTAGGGTAGGGAATGAAAAATATAAAATGTAATAAGTTCGCCTTGATAGGTATTAACCCTCTTATGCCACTCGTGTATGTTTATATATATAAAGAACCTCTCCTTCCCTCCCCCCTTCCCGTGCGGAGCGTTTGGCCGAAGGGGTGCCCACCTACCCCCGGTGTGACGCGTGAAAGAGAAATTTTATTGTTTCGCGAAGGTAAAAATATTTCGATATTTCCGCTTGCAATTCATTTCCTTCCGGTGTGCGGGTCAGTGACCCACCAACTACTGACGTACTTATCTACAATACAACAATCTTATTATCACCTACAGAACAGCATTCCGGATTGGACCGGATTCCAAATTATTTGAAACTTTTATTATACAGAAAAATGAAACAATACAACTTTGTATAAACCACTTATATGATGTGCAAATCCGACCGGTTTCGGAACAAACGTTCCTTCGTCAGGGAAAGCTTATACTAATTTGACAGTTTAGAACAATGTTTTATTATGGTAGGGGTGGAGCCGTTGTTAGTTAATAATGTGGATTGGGTGGGTAGGTAATAGTGTAGAGTGGGTGGGTAGGGGAACAAATCATTTTATTATACATTTTTTCACGTGTAGCAAACACTTTGTGGGAATACATAATTATAATAAACACAATAATATAACTTTGTTTTACTTCCACTTTATTATTTCTTTATCCAACCGGTTTTGGTTCATCCTGAACCTTCATCTGGGGTGAATAAAATTATATTGAACATAATACAGATTGTTACATTATACAATTTTAGAGGCGGGAATGGGTACCGCCGCCCCGGGAACCTTTATTGGATAACCAATACCTCTGTCATAGGTCACCCCAAGTGGCTCTCTACGTTTGGTGATTTAGCAGGGATGCCCGGGTTTATGGTGTGAGGTTTGTCTTGGAAGTGGATGACCAGGACACACTGACCCCAGATTCCTACCCACCCCTTAAACCCTTTTCCTTTCCAGAACTCTCCTCTCCTTCTTTTCCTTAAAAAACCCGCCACACAGCATCCTCAAAGATGAAATAGGCCCTGAGGGAAATTATTTTCCTCAGAGCGTCCTTTGTGGAGCACATGTAAAAATGTATGAATATATGCATACATGGTGTTTAAAAGAAAATTAGAAGAGGGAGAGAGAACAATTTTTTTCCTATTTCTAAAGTGAATGGAAATAGAAAAGAAATATGAAAAAACTGTTCTCTCTTCCTCTTCTAATTTTCTTTTAAAAACTATGTATAAGGTATTTAAAAGAAAATTATATATTACATTTAATATATTTTTATTCACCCCTGATGAAGGTTCAGGATGAACCGAAACCGGTTGAATAAAGAAATAATAAAGTGGAATTAAAACAAAGTTATATTATTGTATCATTGAAGAAGAAGATAACAATAATAATCTAAACGAAAATGTGAAAGAGAATAAGACACAGAAAACAGAATAAAGACAATGGTCGCAACTGGGACTCGAACCCAGACCTCTCGTGTAACCACATATTATATCATTGTGTTTATTTTATTTTACAGATCAATTATTCGACTTTGTAAGACAATACTGCTCGCTAGACGTGGGCAAAATTGAATGACCGAATTAAATGAATAAATTCAATCTTGTGACTCACTCAATCTAATTCTCAATTTCAAAAGGAATTGATTCTTCATTCCTTATCTTTGGCCTTGCATCCTACGATTTTTAATGACACCATACGTTTTTAATTTCCATTTATTTTACTGTTAAATTATTTCAATGAATAATGTGTTCTGTAAACGATTTAAATATTATATTGTTTCATAGGTATTTAAATATTATTAAACGGGCCGCGCGCCGCGAAGTGGTCGACGGACGGTATTGTGAACGACTCGCCTATTACGATTGTATTCCGCTACCGCCGCGCCGCCATTCTAAAAACACCCGAACATCATCAAAGTCCATGTCCCAAAATGGCCAAAACGCGGCCGCGATTCATCCGGGTTGCCCGAGCATCTCTTTCACGCAAGGAATTAATCATTTATCCTAATCAATAGTCCTGAGATTGTCATAAGGTCCCCGCCGTCCCAGGTCCGTGTTCAATGTCCTCGTCCCAGGTATCTAGTCTGTCGAAATCGAGATTGTCCGATTCCGACAGACAGAGGAATTAAAACAAAAGTCTTTTTCACTTGTGACGTCATGGTCTTTTGTAAATCTCAGACCTAGAAATGACGTCAGGCGTCATCGTCACGTCAATGTCACGATATGTCCCAAACGCATCCCAGTCCTAGATCCGCAGCTTGCGAGTAAATCAAGTCACTGCTAGGTAAGACACAAAACATTAGTCAAAAGTTACTAATTCATTCCTCAATGCCAGCCCTTAATCCATCCGCGCGGTTCATTTATTCCCCCGCGCGTCAAGCCGTCAATTTCATTACATAGTTAGTCGAAAACTTTCGACTTTGAATCTGAACATCAGCAGTGAGAAGCTAAAATGATGCTTATCTGTTTTTTGGTAAGTACGGAAGATATTGTACCTACCTACTATTAGACGTAGATCTTGGGTCGATATAATATGTAAATTTGCAGATATTATAAGGTCAATTAGCTGTGGTTAGCTGTCATAAAATACTCATCTTAATGTTAAAATGTATGTTTATCACGTGAAATGGAACAAAATTATAAGTTTAATAAATAAATTTTATAAATTTTAAGGGTGAAACGAAAACTTGTATAATTTTAAGATATAATTGCTAGCAATAAATACATTTTACATACGAAAAATTACGACACTAAAAAAAGACAAACAATATAGGATTTAGCCTGCGAGATAATGAGATAGAATGATCGGTCTCCTCTTTGTGTGATGTTTCGTAGCCTATTGGTCTCCTCTTTGAGCGGTGCTTCGTAGCCTCCCCACTTATTGTGATTTTTAAAACCGATGAAACGAAAAAGCGACACTAAAAAGAGTCAAACACATTAATCTATAGGTTTTAACCTGCGAGATAATGAGATAGAATAATCGGTCTCCTCTTTGTGCGGTGTTCCGTAGCCTATTGGTCTCCTCTTTGTGCGGTGCTTCGTAGCCTCCCCACTCATTGTGATTTGAAAACCGATGAAACGAAAAAGCGACACTAAAAAGAGTCAAACACATTAATCTATAGGTTTTAGCCCGCGAGATGATCAGATAGAATAATCGGTCTCCTCTTTGTGCGATGCTTGGTAGCCTATCAGTCTCCTCTTTCGCGGTACTCCGGGTACTCCGTGGCCTCCCGGTCTCGTGTGCGGTGTTAGCTTCCCCATTCATTTAATTTTCAATTTTTTTTTTTTTTTTTTTTGGGATTTAATTGAATTAAAGGAATGAATTAAAGGAATCAATTCAAAAGGCCATGGGAATCAGACTGAATCGATTCACTCCTGGGAATCATTCTGCCCACGTCTACTGCTCGCAGCTTTCAAATAAATAATACTATGATGCTTAGCTTTTTTCTCGGTATCCAATTGGGTACGAGTAGCTACGCGATATCCTTGATCCATAATACATTACCCTTTACATCCCTAAAGTAATTGGACAATCCTTTTTGTTACCTTTGCATAATTTGGATATAAAGTTTCCGCAAATGAATCCTCATTATATTATTCTACGAAGCTTTGTTATTGTAATCCGCCGGACCAATTGGTATCCATTGTTGACATTCTTTACTTTCATTTTCGTTTTAAAAATTGTTTTATTCGCCGAATTTGTCATTTTGCTTGCTTTTAATGTTGTCTACTTCAAATTTCATAAATTAATTCATTGTTTTTCACACAATTTTAATATCTACTTATCCCTACGTTACTATATTTATCATAATAAGTCCTTTTTTTAATAAGCAAGTGAAAATATGTACTAAACAAAGAAATCCTTTATTTCAGGGCTGGGGGGGTATTGGCATTTTTAATACTAATAACTTTTCTTTTTTTTACGTTTACTTCACACAGGAGTCCCTGAGGTAAATAATCTCCCTCAGGGATGTCATCTTTGGGAATTCTGTGTTGAGGATTTTTTTAAGCCAATGAAGACGAGGAAGTTATGGGAAGGAAATAGGTATGCGGGGTTGTAGGGAATCTGGGAGTCATTGGAGGTTATCCACCACTTACCCGCCCTGGTGTAAGTAACAAATGGTTACTCCTTCAAGGCTCTCGCAAGGACTCTATTTTTTTTAATGAACGAATCTAAATTTAATTTTGAACGAATCTCGACCTCCAGTGTCCCTGCATACCTTGTTAGTAAGCAGTATGCAAGTGCTTAGCGGGAAATCAAGATACAATAAGTGTTAGTACGACTATAGAGAAGATTGGTGATAGGCCACGAGGAGGCAAGTGCTGGGTGATTGTATCCAGCGTATCCTGCAATCTGGGGGTCAGTGGAGGTTATCCACCTCTTACCCGCCCTGGTATAAGTAACAGATGGTTACTCCTTCAAGGCTCTCGCAAGGAGTCTAATTTTTTTGAAAGAACGAATCTACATTTAATTTTTAACGAATCTAGACCTCCAGTGTCCCTGCATACGGTGTTAGGAATCTGGGGGTCAGTGTGTCCAGGAGTAAATGGCTGGAGAGGTCAAAAGTCCTCCGCCATGCAGTAGGTGGGCAGACACATCGGCCACCAAGACCTTGTCAAACCTAACTCCATGAACCCGGATACCCCTGCTAAGTCACCAATCGTAGCGAACCACTTGGGGTGACCATTGGCAGAGGTGGTGGTTATCCAATAAATGGTTTCCGGGGCGGCGGTACCCACACCCGCCTCCCAAAATGAAATTCTATTTTATAATACGATTTACTTTCAAATCAAATTTACATAATATGTCTTCACTCGATTTCTGCGAGTATTTTTCTTTTGCGTTTCAATCAATCTTTAAAACTACATTTTGATATGCGACAATAATTTCCTGCTAACATCCACGAAAAGATTTATTATGATATTCGCGATATATTTTTTTCAATTTCGAATTTAATAAAATCCCCCTTTGTGTCCACATTTAAATGATATTCCGCACAATTTTGTAAGCCGACGTCATTATTAATACGCCTTCGTGTGTCGCCAAACACTTAGCAGTCATCCTATGTAGTGTCGCCCCGTCGCGGAGTTTGAGATGATCCCGCTCGCACGAATTGGCGAAACCTTACAACAATTTCAATAAGCATTCCGCAAAATAAGAATCATTTTCGCGAAAATTACGAATTTCCACGGTAGCAATTTTCCCTTAGCCGATGGCACCCCCCCCCCCTCCTTCCCCCTTCACCACCCGTCCCCCCTTATTTTCCGAGAACCCCCTTATTCCCGTCCCCCCCGCCGCCTCGAGTCGGGAGAAAGATTATTAGCTCGCCCCCCTCACACACCCCACCTCCCCGCGCGTCTCGAGCTAAAAAACCATCCACCCCACCGAGTATGCCCGTTCTCTGACTGAGGAATTTAAATAAAAATTATTGTTTTTTTATTGTCAGTAATTATTATTATGTCAGTAATTATTATTATTATCATTCAACTTTTTTAAATGGAGGAATTAAAGACTGTCAGAGCGTAAAATTTCCCTTTCAAACTTTTATATTATATATGTAGTATTTTTTATTAATGTAAACTGTCGAATGGTTCCCTTGTTGTTTGAACAAATTTGAATTGATAGATCGATTATTAGATTGATTAATAAATTTACTCGTGCAAATATACTAATATATTAAGTTTCAAAGATTTTGACACTAACTAACTAACTAAGGGCTCGTACACAAACACGATACGACGTCGCATCGTGCTATGACGCGGCATTGTACCGAATGCACATTCTACAAATCTCCTCGCTCGACTCAAGCGATAGTTAAAAATTCCTTGTTCTAACGTCAAATAGTCCCGTCCTGGACACAAGAAAGCAAGATGCGACGTCGTATCGTGTTTATGTGTACGAGCCCTAACACAACATCACGCCGTTTCCCCGCAGGGGTAGCAGAGAAGACGGACCGCCAAACAACTCGATCTTGGCACACACTCCTTGCCTCGTTCACATTCATACATCGTCTCATATATGCTCTTCTATTATTCTGACTCTTCACTTGGCCTGATTCAAGGATTTGATTCACTTGCCATATCTTCCTCGGGCGTCCCCGACTTCTTCTACCATTCACATTTGCGTCATATATTCTCCTTACACTCCTTTCCTGGTTCATTCGCTTTACAAGCCCAAACTATCTGAGCTTCCCTTTCTTAATCTTACTCATTACGCTTACATCAGCCTTGCATTCTTCGCGGATCTCCACATTTCTCGGATAGATATAACGGAATCGATCGTTAAAATATGTATCAAATTGGTAGTTTGACATTATAAAGGTTTTTGGGTCTGACAACGTCTATTAGACGACCATTGGCAATACTGTTTTTGAAAATAATCATTATTTGCGTTCACATGATTTTTTACTTTTTTTTTCATTTGGAATCTTTTGCTAAGGCGATGCACCACGACGTGTAAATTTCGGAATCAGGCCGCTAACAATAACACTCCTTATGCAGATGGCGATAAGGTTTAAATTTCCGCTTAATACCAGCCGCCTGTTTTCACTTATACAAGGAAAAAACATCGTCAACTTTGTTTTATTTTGCTAAGCTCATGCACAAATTTTTAAATATTTGGCCATAATTTTCTAAAGCTCTTAATTTTCCACATAACAATAAAACACCATAACTTAAAAGAAGTTTGTAAGTAAGAGATTTTGTACTTTAAAACAGATTTTATAGTCCTGATACTTTATTTTTTTCTGGGCTTATAAAAATACTTAAAAAATAAAACTCGATTATGTCAAAGGCATATTTATATGTTCTACTCCCAGTATTCCATTAAGCCGCCGCTACCCGAATTTCTACCGATTTCTTACATATCTCCCTTAAACACGTTAAGTTTCAAATCTCTTTAAAAAAATGTTATTCTTAGAGATAATATCTAGACATTCCCCGCGCCGAAATGCAAATTATATAAAATTCCCTCGTGTGAAAAAAATCGCAAAGTATGCTCAAAAAATTATTATAAACACGTTTGTTTCAGTTATTTTACAAGTTATATGTATGAAAAAATTCACAGTGTTTCTTTAAATGCTGTTTAAGACAACCCCCGCTAGATTTTTGCTCTATTTTAAACGAGTTGTATTTTATTAAAAATTTTCACAATTCTCGCATCGATTTTGTCGCTTTAAATATTAGCGCGCTCCTCTGACATTTGTAATTTCATATCTCTCCATCTTCTTCTTTTTGAGCCCGGTTGCGGCGCCTTAAAGCATCTAACATATTCCTAAGTGATCAAATTTTCAAATCAAAAACAGATGATATTATGTGACTTCCTAGTGCTTTTTTTTCAAAATCTGTTAAGGGCATTTTTTTAAAAAGCGTCATGAATAAGAGAAACTTGTTATTTATTCCATCACTATCTGTTATCTCATTTCAGCTTATTTGTAAATTGATAGATATCACGTAACCATTAGTAATTTTTTAACATTAGGTGATTATTTTTAATTGCCACACCATAATGGTAAAGTCTCCGTGCACACCGCCCGTCATCCATATGTATCAGGGGGGCCGCCACCCCACCCCCCTCCGGGGGGGAGCGGGTAGGGCGAAATCATATTAAACACCCCTCCCCCCTCCCACACGTCATCTCCGCGCGCTCCACCGTCGCCATGGCAACGGCCCGGGCAACCTTGCATGATATTACGTATGTACGGCTCGTAGTTTTTCTCGCGACTCGGGAAACCCCCCGAGAGAAACACCCCACGGCGCGGCGTACCCTTAACTTAACCCACCCGACCACCCGTCCACCCGACCACCCTTCCTCCCCTTCCATCTTTCTCAATTTTTTTCGTTGTGTTCTCACCCCCTCCCCTCACCTCACCCCTTCCCCGCCGCGGCCGTTCCGTGTGAACGTACCCTTAATTATCGTAGCCGGTTCAGCCGGTGTCCCTAAAAAAGTATTCGTACGATTTACGTGATATAATTAAGGCACATTATGTTCATTATTACGTAACATCACGCCATCTTATGTTCAAAGGAACGGGCCGCGACTGAAGCTTTATTGATCTCTCGCATCTGATTCAATTTTGCATCCTTTTGTGAATAAATGTTTTTCAATGAAGCGCTTGAATAGAACATAACGCGAAATTGGGCTTGGAAATAAATACTATTGTAAAGAAACGTCTGTTTTTCTTTATTCTTAATAGATATCATTTACCTTCTGGCTAGAATTGGGAAGTAATGAATCGCGCCCGTATATCGTAACACAGCTAAGGCGTTGTAAATCTCGAATATTCTCTATGTATATTCACCATTGTTGACAGAAAAAAATTACATGTATTTACTGTGTAAATGAAACACTGTAACTCTACGTATAAATCTTTAATTTGTGACAAAACGTTGAACGGTTTCAACACAGCCGTGCCATTATCAGGAAAGAACTTAATATCTGTCCTGACGAAGGCATGGTTGTGCCCAAACAAGTGCCAACACAACCGTGCTTTTATCAGAACAGATATAAAAAAATGCAAGTGTGCAGTTCATATGAGGTAGAAGTGAATCCTTCAAAATGCTAAAGTAGAGGAGAGTGGGGAGGCTACGAAGCACCGCACAAAGAGGAGACTCTAGTATGCGTCTGCCCACCAGCTGCGTGGCAGGCCGGATCGAGAGTGAATGGTTGGGGGAATCCCTTTGACTTTTCCAGCTGCACTCTCTCGGAATATCGCTTTGCACTGCAATGGGAGGGATGGAATCATACGTCTATCACTCCTGGACAATTGACCCCCAGATTCCTACCCGCCCCTCATTTTTCCTACCAACCCCCAGATTCCTACCTACCTACCCTTTTCCTTCCCAGAACTTCCTCACCTTCCTTTCCTAAAAAACCCTCCACACGGCATCCCCAAAAATGACATAGGCCCTGAGGGGAATTATTTTCCTCGGGGCGCCCTGTGTGGGGCTAATGTTAAAAAAAAACAATTTTTCTTTTCATCGAGTTTCAAGTCACAACGTGCTAAAGAAGTTTTCTCTTCAACATTTTAAGAAATACCAGTCTTTATTTGCCATGAAAAAAGCAGGGTTGTGCCGAAACCGGTTGGTGTATTGCTATAAATAAAATTGTTGTTCACAAATCAATAGTGTTTAATTTCATAAATATGTACATGTTATATTGTAGTAATATTGTAATCTTTGGGGTAATATGAGGTGTTGGGCAACCTCTGTCTTTAACCAATGTTTCGGATAGCGTTACAGTGTCCATCATCTGGGCAGAAACGCTGGCTAAAGAAGGAGGTAGCGCGACAAGACATAATACCCCAAAAATAAATCACTATTTCTTTTGGTCGTGAAAATATAAAATCATATATGACCTAATCTTAATTATTCCTCATAATTCCACCGCGTTTTCGGTGATATTTCACCAAAACGGCACGATATAATTTATCTTATTCCATGGCAATTGATCCCCCGACAGTTGGCCCCCTGTCAAACTTTTATACAATATACAGTCGGTTTAGGGAAAATACGGTATACCTACTTACACAAAAAATAACTAAGTATCCCCGAAGGGGTGTACAGAGAGGATGTAACTTTATCGACCTTATCGAATTTTTATCGACCACGATAACACAAATAATGTTACCATAATATGCAATAAATAAAGAAAAAAAAATAAACGCCGAATATCAAAAGTCTAAAACATATTTTCATTCAAATGCGTCGAGAAAAAAACCACTTGTCTTTGTACTGTGCATATATTCCAGCGTCGTACAAAAAATCGACACTACGAGTATAAATTAATTTATTTTGCTGTCCATCCCAACTTACTTAAATTTTACTTACTTAAACAATACTTAAAGGTATTTTTGAACCCTATTTTAGGTTTGAAATCGGTGAACAATGCACCAAAAATTATAATTTTATAACAGAAATCATTTCAGGGGTTACCCGACAACCGACAAAGAACCTCCTTTGAAAAGTCATTAATAGTGATGATAAAAATTGGTTAAATAGGTTTTTTTTAAATAAAACATTCAACGAAGTTGCATTCCCATGAGTTATCAAAACTCATTAAAGAATCGCCAATTGGTACATTTGAAAAGATAAACCCAACCCAACCCAATATGCAGACACAATAAATAAAGAAAAAATTTACAAAACTTTTTACAGAAGCATCATACAGACACAAACATATGAAGAATCACTTTACAAATATTTCACAGAAACATGTCTTATAAGATTTTATGAATAATATTATAACCACTCATTTGATTTATGTACTGTTGGTGTCACAAAGTTAAAATCAAGTATCCTCCATGATGGACTATAGAAATGCATAAAAAACAAATCAGGAAAAATACAATAAAAGGCACATGCTCATAAATACACAGGCCTAATACAAGATGTTTACATAAAAAATACATGATAAGATTTAAAAAAGATATAAACTGCGCCCATCATATCTGGATGTACAAAGTTTGGTACTTGGAGATAATCAGGATAGCTATCAGAACAGAGTTTGTACCTACTTATGACTCGTTTTCCAAATAACATTTGAAAAAATAGGATTTCAATATATCGTTTCGAGATTTGTTAGAGGCCTGTCTTAATTCTTCAGGCAATTTGTTATAGTTAGTGTACGCAATGTATTCTAATGATTTCAGTCCGAACTTTGTTGAGTGTATTTTTGATATATGTAGTTTGTTGTGTTGTCGTGTATCATATTGGTGAACGTCGTTGTTATAGTTCAGTTTTATATTTGTGTGGGTGTTGCACTGAATAATATTTAAGATGGTGTTTGTTATCTCAAAGCTAGGTTACGTTATGTTGGGATTTTTGGCTATTTTAAAATTACTTTTATCATGCTTTTAATAACTTTTCAAAGAGGTGTTGAGTTGACTCGATTTTGAGTTGCCATGGAACCCATTTTGGGGGGTCAACTGTCAGGGGATCAACTATCGGGTCACCAAGATAGTCACTTGTTTCCAATAGAGAACTCCGGTCCAATTTTTTATTTTATTTTTTAATGAATAATGACCTTCTAACATAAATAACTGCATTTTTATTTTTAGCGTTAGTTTTAATAGTTAGAGGTCATCACTCCTGAAAAATTACTATGGAATCGGGCAAACAGCTGATCTACTGCCGCCATTTTGAATTCCGTTGTTTGAAGTATTCTCCCTAGAAATAGCATTACTATTTTTTTTGTGCAGTAGATTTTGAATATTTTCAATAATAGAGATAAACTAATAAGAGATACCTTTATTTTTTAAACATTATTTAGGCCTAAATAATGTTTCAATAAACACAACAACTAAAACTCTATAAGCAGTATTGAGACCGGTCAGTGGTTGAGTGGGCATAGCGCTTGGGTCCCACCCGAGCGTCGCGTGTTCGATTCCTCGGCTGGCTAAGTCCTCCATCACAACACAAGCAACATTTTCGGCTTTCTGTGGTGGTAGTAGGAGATTTTCAAACATTGTTGGGTTATTCGTAACCCGGGAATGTTTGTCTTTCTTTAAAAAAAAAAAAAAAAGTATTTAAAAAAAATTTATAAAAAATAGTAATTAATACCATGGCTTGTGTCATATCATACATTCCCATACAATGACATTACGGTGACGTCACGACACGTCGAACAGTGAAGTCACCTTGACGACGTGTTTTTACGACCCGATTAAAAATGGACTTTTTTATATTTTTTTAAAAACTCTGCGTTTAATATTTTTGAATAAAATTATTAAATAACGTTTATTGGTCTATATGAACGTATTTTTTTAAAGCCAGAATATTTTTCACTGGAGTTCCTTATTGTAGCAGCAAATTAAGAAATTCACGATCTCTGCAGTGAATTTAAAGGCTGTAATCTTTGCCATCAATAATAAAGTAATAGAAATGTTTCGCTAAACAATTTAAAGCTGCAGACATTATTCATACGAAGCGTCGATACAGCCGTCATCCCTATCGATATTTAATTCACGCCTAAGCCTCGATATTCGGATTGGGATTGCGTATTCTCCTCCCTACCCCTCGCTGTAGATTCTGTTGGTAGGTACTGCCGCAGCTCACCCCCCTAAAACTTTTATTATTTATGTATGAGGATTTGACGCGATTTAGTGATGCATCTCCCGCCTCGATGGGAGAAGAATCGAAGGAGGAAGAGATAGAAAGTTGGTAGCATCGCGATGACCGAACGGGAAATGAGATACGGAGCACATAGATGTATTTCGCGCCCAGCCAGCCATTGTATTGCTCGGGTACTATTTTTCTGCTTTAAAATTTATGAGCTTCTTGTGAATTAATATTGAACATTTTTTCCGCTTATTTGTGTTTAGAGTTTGATGAGTAATGTGTACGTTAAGAACGTAATAATATTGGATGATATGATCGTTTTAATTGAGAAGTCCCCTTTAAAATTTAAAATGAGTAAACAATTGGAAATAGTAATACAGGAAGCATTTTCAACAATAGGATATATATGTGTACAAAGCTAAGTAAGTTAACCTGAAAATACAGGCCATTAAAGGAGTCGATTTTTCACTATTTTAAAGTCATCTTTGGCAATTGTTGTGAATTTTTTTTTTTTAATATTTTGCCGAAATGTATACGTGTATATAAATATCTATATATAAAAAAATCTCGTGTCGCGGTGTTTGTGGTCGCACTCCTCCGAAACGGCTTGACCGATTTTTATGATTTTTTTTTATATATGTTTGGTAGGTATGAGAATAGGTCGTAAAGTATATTTCATACTGCTAGGTGATTAGGGTGTCTCTATCCAGGTTTTTTTTTCATTTTTTTGGCAATTTTTTTTTTGGCATCAATAAATAGCTTTAACCCCTTAATTTTCACCCTCCTACACCCACCTTCCCATTTTTTGATCGCGACCCTCCCATTTTTTAATCGCGATTTTAGTGTTTTTTATGAACATATTTAATTGTCGTTACTTAATATGGCTCTAAAATCATTACAAATTGAATTCATTTCTGACCTATATTGTATAATTAAAAACACAAATATATAAAGAAGCATCCATCCGTACTAGATATTTTCTACATCTTATGATTTAAAAAATAATTTTTCATTTCGGTTAAGTATTTTGGCCTAAAATTCAAATTTAAGTTTTGAATGAAAAGGGCCGCGCAGCTGTTCCTCTTTATTTATTTATTTGAGACACAAACAGGATATTTATAAAACATTTTGTGGGTAATATATAAGAAATTAAAATATAAATATCCCTAGACTAATGTGTCTGCAGTAATCACATTTGAATTTTTACAGAAGCAAACACGTGAAAAACAATGCAATATTATTTATACATAACTTAAAACTTAAATACAAAATTGAAGTACATTACAAGTATATAATATTTATGAAGTATTTACTGAAATGTAATAAAACAACAATTTTTTTTAGGTGCACAAATCGTGGAGATATTTTTGAAACATTTATCGCATATTTTGACAGCTTTCACGATAATTTCTCATCAACTGTTAAATGTATGGAAATTGTATCCTAATCATGAACGCAATTTATGAAAAACTCTCCAACCGTGATTTGTGTATTAAAATTAGCGCAGATTTTTCTGACAATTTTCAGATCAACACAACCGTATTCAGCTCACACTTAATGCATTACCACCAGTAGATATATTATGTGACTTTGAAATTTCTATATTTCCGTCATAAAATAAAACAAAACGTGGTATTGTTTGTTCAATGAGTAAAAAAATATGTCGTAAAAAAAATGTTGAAAGTTTAAACTCGGGCAAAGCGGAGTAGTATCGCAAGTTTAACTATGAATCTCATTGTGTTTTAGTAGAAACATTCCTCTACCTTTCACTCTGTGCGTACCATCGCGCATCGGAGCTGACTGAGTCGCATACCTCCTCATTGTCTAAGCCGTGTTGTGACAAGCGCCGGGGATCCTCGAGGAATGCTGCACCGTCACCGCAGAGTGCTGTAAGTTCCTCACCGCTCTCGGGCCTCGAAGCATTGTGTGGACAGAGCGGCTCTAAACACCTAAACACCGGTACCTTCAGCCGTGGACAGCGTGGACAGCGCTCGTGTGCTGAAGGGTCAGGGCTGTGACTGGTGAAACAAAGTGAATTTAAAATTAACAAAACAACAAAAAATTGATTTACGAGTATGTTCACTATAATATCTATGTATAAATAATACCGAATTTATTCATGTGGAAATATTGACTTTTTATAAGTCTAAACCAACACCTCTGCCATAGGTCACCCCAAGTGGTTCGCTACGTTTTGTGATTTAGCAGAGGTGCCCGGGTTCATGGGATGAGGTGTGTTTAGGTCTGATGACCAGGACACACTGAACCTCAGATTCCTACCCACCCCTTAAACACTTTTTCTTCCCAGAACCCTCCTCTCCTTCCTTTCCCTAAAAGACCCTCCACACAGCATCCCTAAAGATGACATAGGCCCTCAGGGAAATTATTTGCCTCAGGGCCTCCTGTGTGGAGCTTATGTAAAAAAAAAAAAAAAAATTAATATTCAATTTTTTTATGAAAAATTTTTTGAAGGTTATTCCCATCAATGTAATATATCACTGATGAAAAGGGGTAGTTGCCCGTAATATGGAAAAATAATTGGTTAAACATAATATTTTCGGATATATTTATCGGAGACGCTATCCGGGTGACAAACCAATTCTTAGAATGATTGTTTCCAATGAAAAGGGTAGTTGCCGGTAATATGGAAAAATAATTAGTTGAAGATAATATTGTTAATTCTAAAATTTTAAATATGAGATTGACAAATATGACCGTTTGACAGAAGGTGGCAATAGCGAAATTGGTTAACGCGCACGTCCCGGTTAGACGAGAGGTCTGGGTTCGAGTCCTAGTTGCGACCATTGTCTTTTTCTGTGTCTTGTTCTTTCATATTTCCTTTAGATTATTATTGTTATCTTCTTGTTCTTCTGTGATATATAATTTTTTTTTTTTTATTGTGATACCTCACAAGAGTCTCAGCTGCTCCCGTCTGGAGCCAGTGAGACTATAGCATCCCCAATTGGGGTATGTTGTGAGGCTGAAGGTAGTGGGGAGGGGAAGGAGATAGGGAAGAGGAAGGTGAGGAAGTACTTGGCTATTCAGATCTGGTCACCAAACACGGCTAATGCCATTTCAACTAACGTTTCAATTCTGAATGGTGGTCTTACACCAGGGCTATACTGAGAGTATCTTCCGCTCTGGAACGTGCCGCAAATATACTATATATTATTTTAAATGAATAAATTGTGAAATAACACAAATTAATCAAATAAAATTTATTTGCCACGCTAGGATTCGATCCCGCGACCTTCGGATTGCTAGTCAAGAGCCTTACCGCCGGACTGCGTCGGCGTATATATATTACTTTGATGGGAATTTAGTGGCGGCTCGTGACTTTTGGGTGTGCTAGACTGCTGATATTAAAAAAATGGCATTATTGATGTTGTTGTAGCCGTATAAAACTTTTTTTTTTTTGAAAATCAGTTCTTTGTATGAAAAATTTCAGGAAGTTTCAGTTTGGCGTGCGTCGCACGGATTTCCTGAAAAATCTTCAACACCGTTTTTTGATATTTTTTTTTTTTTGCGTTCGACAACATCCATGATGCCATTTTTTAATATTAACACCCTAGCATAACGGGTTTTTTTTATTTCCAAGGCTTCTAAGTTATCTAAACGTTTTCCTTTATGATTATTTTTTTCAAAAATACGGGGATAAATATTCTTCATATTAATCATAAAGGAAAACTTTTAGATAACGTTTGGAAATAATAAAAAATCCCTTAAAAATAATGAATCTATTATCAACAAACAAAAATATTGTCTTATGGCCCAATCATGGATATGTTCCCCTAACCACCCACTCTTCATTAATACCTAGCAACGGCTCCACCCCTACCATAAAAATACATTGTTCCCATCCATATTTCAAAACTGTCAAATCAGTATACATTTTCCCTGAAGAAGAAACGGTCGTTCTGAAACCGGTCGGATTTACTCAAATGTAAAAGTGGTTCAAACAAAGTTAAATTGTTTTATTTATCTATAATGGATAACCACAAAGTTATAGCTACATTCAAAAGTATAAAATTTAAAAAATCCAAAAATAGGTAATAATATCTAATCAAAATACTTTGAATACGAATGTAACATAATTCCTTTTTTCCGAAGTTTTCACTTTTATTGTGCTTGCCTCCTCTGGGCTTGAGTCTAAGCGGCTTTATTTTCAGAAATGTCATTTCATACAAATTTATTTGGATTTCGGCGTTTCACATTCTTATGGGATTTCGCTTTCAAATTGAATGCTATGATGTTTTTTAGCTTTGCTTTAGGAGGAGAATTGGGTTAACAAAGCAATATAACAATAATATGCACAATGATATTGAATTCTAAAGTTCGGCCTTCGCAGCTAGGAAAATTGTCCCAAATTGATTTATTTATATGAGATAAAATATTGGTAATTTTTTATAGGTATTCATTTTTTCATTTATGAATACCTCATAACTGTCCGGAAGCAGTGGGAATATGGCATTCTTATTTTGGGTATGTTATGAGGATGGAGAGAGTGTGAAAGGAAAGGAGATGTGAAAAGGGAGGTTGCCTATTCATCAAACACAGCTAAAGTGATTTCAGGCATCATTTCGAATCTGAAAAGTGTTCTTTCACCAGGGCGATACTGAAAGTACATTAACTTTTTTTATTGAATTTCTTAGAAAAAAGTTTAACATCGGGAAAAGCCTACATAAAGCCTGATATGTTGGAAATACGAAGATGCTGTAAAATAAAACCGGGAGGCATAATGGCTCGATACTTTAATATGACATTTCGAAATATCCTACTAGTGATCCAGAAAACATCAACATTATGTTTAATTCACTACAAGCTTTTCGGCATTATAACGTAGTGTTTATGAGTAATCCGGATAGACGTTACGCTTTTTCATTTAACTGCACACTCAACTCAAATTTCGATTCTTTGGAGATATCTGTCTAATCAACTGGACGTTCGATGTATTTCATGGAATATTATATACATTCAAAACGATCGATAGAAATTACGTGTAATGATTGCAAAAAAAAAAACTTTCAATAGTCAATAGAATTTCCCTTTTGACTCTCTCTTCACTGACGTAAAATATGTCAATATCGGAAGAGATTTGGTTCAGGAGCAATATACTCCTCTCCACTGGGAGAACCATTGGCAGGTTGGTCCTGTAGGCAGGAATCTACCCTAAACCTTCCACTCTTTTATAACACGTAACTCTACTGTTGAATGATATTGAAAACATAATTTATCTGAACTGTAAAGTAGATTTTTTTTTATTATACAACCAGAGAAAAATAATTTCCCTCAGGACCATATCATCTTTAGGTATGCTGTGTGGAGGGTTTTTTAAAATAAATGAAGGAGAGTAAATTCTGGGAAGGAAAAGATATGAGAGGTGGGTAGGAATCTGGGGGTCAATGAGTCCAAGATTGACGGACGTGTGAATCCATCCCTCCCACTGCGGTGCAAGACGATGGGTCGAGGAAGTCCTGCTGGAAAAACCAAATCCGTCCTGCTGCACAGTAAGTGGGAAAACGCATCCGTGGCTAATACCTTGACAAACCTCACCCGATGAACCCGGGCACCCCCGCTAAATCTCCAAAAGTATCAAACCACTTGGGGTATCGGTAATCCAATAAATGGTAGTCATACCCGCCTTCCAGATTGAATTGATGTGTTTGTTTGTCAGCAACAACTTTCAAATTGTGAGCGTGTATTGTTTTTCATTTCAAACGTGTAAAAGTATAAGTTTGTCTGTCAAAAATAGCCTTTCTCAAAATGTTTTAATTGATCACTACGATTTTTTTTTTAAAGAAAGTATGTCGAAATTCGAGCGAATCCGGGTAATAAATATTGTATTATCTTTTTCTCTTTTAACACAACAGAGGAGACCCTGAAGGAAACAATTTTCTTCAGGACCTATGTATGTCATCTTTCGGAATGTTGCGTGGTATTAATTTCATTTATAAGCGTTCTTCCACAAGGCAGACCTTGTGGGTTCATCTGCTTTATTTTATATCAATGACAAGAAACAGAAATCGAGTGCAAAATAGCAATAAATATTTTATTATAACATTTCATCAAAATTACATTGATGATGGCAGTTTCATCTGAATTAAATTCACGCTTCATATAATACGCATTTTTCGTTTATATGCCTGCGGTTCGTTGCTGGGAATATCTGTGTTTCTGATACTGTACTGTTAGAGAAGTCAATAACTAATTAACCGTGACACCACTGTACCGCAGAGGTAGGCAGAGATGATCCATCTATCCGCTAACCATTTAATAATAATAATTAAAAAAAGAAAATTTGAACATTACTTGGTAATGATTAAAATGTAGACATTACTTGGTATTACTGTCAAATTATCTAATACTACACACCGTTCTATCAAATGATGCTTTTCTTAAATTTCTGATTATTAAACATATAATTTCAACGAGTGTGCGTAAGAATACGACATTTTCAAAATTGGAACTGAATATTTTCTAATCCGGACAACCTAACCTACCTAAAGTACCTACCTTTAAAATATTTTAATTTATTCTATGTTTGAAATGTCTAATATTGTTTGATTCTGTAGAAAACAAAATTTCTCGGTTTTCATCTTGGCAAGACAAGTTTTATCCCGTGATTTTTAAACTACTAGTAATATGCGTCCATGGTCGAGGGGTAAGGTTCTGGACTCGCAACACGAAGGTCGCGGGAACGAATCCCGGCATGGGCAAATAAATTTTATAATAAATACAACAATATAACTTAGTTTCAATTCCACTTTATCCAACCGGTTCGCTCATCCTGAACCTTTATTCACCTCTGAGTAAGGTTCAGGATGAACCGAAACCGGTTGGATAAAGAAATAATAAAGGGGAATTGAAACAAAAGTTAGATTATTATATTTATTATAATTATGTATTCCTCAGTGTTTGCTGCATGTGAAAAAAAAATTAAATAAATTTTATTGGATTAATTTGTATTAGTTCACAATTAATTCATTAAAAATAATATAAAGTATATTTGCGACACATTCCAGAGTGGAAGACACTCTCAGTATCGATACTCTCAGTTTAAGACTACCATTCAGGATTGAAACGTTGCTTTAAATGGCTTTAGCCGTGTTTGTGGATCAGTTCTGAATAGTCAGTAACTTCCCCACCTTCTTCTTTCCCATCTCCTTCCTCTCCCCACTACCTTCAGCCTCACAACATACCCCAATTGGGAATGTCATAGACTCACCGGCTCCAGACGGGAGCAGCTGGGACTCTTGTGAGGTATTCACATTAAACAAATAATTTTAAAGGGGACGGTTTGATTGATATGTACACATCGATGGTATCGAAAGTTATAAACATTTTTTTTTACGCACCAATACCTATACTTCTTCAAAATCTTTTACCTGCTTCTCTGCCAAACTTTAACAACACTATACTAAGCTTTGCTTTCAATTTTCATAACATTATTCGGGCGGTAAAATCCATTTCAACTGACTCCCTTGAAATAATAACAATAACTGTTTTCGTCGAATAATATCAACGGACTTCCCTGAAAATCCCCACGATTTCATCATGCCACTCTTTTGTTCGCATATTATATAATGTAACAATATTATGTTTTCACGTTAACATTGGATTGAAAATACGTTAAATGGAAAATTGAACAGCCTTAGAGCTTTAGTATAAACAAATCTTGAGGTCAATGCCTTATGCGCAATTAAAGTACCTGCTGACTCGTGAGTTAACGTTGAATCATTGGCAATTTATTATAATTGCCAATGATTATATTACAATACACTCGTTTGGATGAAATTTACAAAAAATCTTATGTAATATTTATATTTTATATCAATCCATTTTTTTCTCTTCCACTTTTGTATTTCTCGCCTTAACAGCACGACCCATAACATTAACATCTCTCGCTTAACACCTCGCATTAACATCTCTCAAAGACCCTTAATTCATTCCTGTCGTCCATTCAAAAGAGTCCTCCACACAGCATCCCCGTGGATAGTTTTGTGGTAAAAGTGTGATAAATACCAATAAAAGATAATTTATTAACATTATATTTCTAGAGTGGAAGATACTCTCAGTATCGCCCTGGTGTAAGACCACCATTCAGAATTGAAACGTTGCTTGAAATGGCGTTAGCCGTGTTTGGTGACCAGATCTGAATAGCCAGGTACTTCTCCACCTCCCTCTTCCCCATCTCCTTCCCTTCCCCATTACCTTCAGCCTCACAACATACCCCAATTGGGGATGCCATAGTCCCACTGGCTCCAGACGGGAGCAGTTGGGACTCTTGTGCAGTATACAAGTAAAAAAAAAAAAAAAAGCTCCCCTGAAACTCGTTTTTGATTTATTATTTCGATTTATGTAATTTAAGAAATAAAATTAATTTTTTCAACCATAAACAATTATAAAATAATAAAAGTTTTTTAAATTAAATCAATGACTGTAAGAACGGCGGCATAAATTATATGTACTGAAAATAATAAGAATTATGTATTTTTGAATTTTAGAATGTTATACTGACGTAGACCAGTGAAAATGCACTGGTTATAAAATAAATAATGCCTTGCCATCTGCCAATCCATAATACAATACGGTATTAAAGGATGGGGTAGAACTTATAAAAACACACAACGCTTTTATATAGTACCTACACAAATTAATATTAAAAACAATTCTACTTGAATCATAAACCATTTATCAGAACACCTGTTTAAAGAATTTAAAGTTAGAAAACTAAATACATTATACTTCTACCATGCAACATTTTTTTTTATTGTAATATAAAAAATATCAGTTACATATTATATACACATATATTTTACAAAATATTAAATTAAAGGTCGTTTCTGGTCATGTATACCTTATCAGAAAAGAGGGGCTCTTGTGCCTGATAAGGGAGCCACGATTCTTACTTGAGTTGTAAGTTATAATCTGTTTTGTATAAAATATTTACTTTTTTCTGTAAGTTTTTTTGAAAAATTGTTTTATTTTATTTATTTGTTCTGATTGGTTGATGATACAGCGTAATTCAGAAGGGAGGTTATTATAGTTTTTTATGGCTTGGAAAATGTAATGATTTTGCATTTGAGTTGTTTTAAAAGTAGGTGTAATAAATTGGTTTCCATTTCTCATTAGTTTGTAAAATTCTTGATATTCTGTGTTATTTTTTTCTTTACACATTTTTATAATGGAAGCTTGCTTGAAAATGTCATCGACATTTGGTACTGGAAATAATTTAAAAAGTGATTCTGTTGAGAAGGTAGATTGTTTTTTACAAATTTACACAGATAATATTCTCTATAAAATTGCACCATTTAAAAATTATAGAAAGCTTAGACAAAAGTCGATTCTACAACTTCAGAACGGCAACTTGAAAATGTAAAAAAAAAACAATAGGTCAATTCAATTATAAATATTTTCAAGTAAAGTTATTTAATGCATTACCAGAAAGCATCAGAAATATTAATTACAGTTTTACAAATTTCAAATTGTACCTTTAAAAATACACAGAAAATATTGAATGAATAATTTTACGTGTAAATAAATAAATAATGAACATAATAACACAAGCCTAGCTTTATTATGGTGGTACATCTTATACATAAGAATATGTAAAATATTACTACTTATTTTCTTTAAAATGATGTAACTTAATTTTTTTTAATAAACGTATTGAAATAAATAAAACATTAAAAATTAACACGGCTAATAATCGTATCCCAATCAACTGCTTAGAAGGTAACTGTGCTGACTGTGCTAAGTATTGAAAATATAAGAATCACGTTTTTTTAAATTAATTTAGAGTATTCTGTGAGCACATCCGAAATTATATTTTAAAAGTTATAATTGATAGATCCTAGAAATGAAATTCGGGCAATCTGTGATAGAAATAATTTCAATATTTGAAATTCCTCCATTTATTTCAACCAAAGTAAGTGAAAATAAGGCTAACTTCGAGCAGACATGACAAGCCCACAGCACACCTGTGGCTCTAATATACAAGTATTTTAAAGAAATGGTATTTAAAATATCAAGAGGACTTTTGGTTCATTGCCATCAGAAATTCTGCACAAAACCAATGTTTAACTTCTCTTTTGCGAATTTGGCCATTCTGCAATGTGCCACCGGCCGAAGAAACTACTCGGTGAGGATATATAAGAGGCCATTGTTATCCATCCACACTACAGACTTCAGGTGTACACCAGGCACGGTGAGTAAAGTAAAGTAGTGTACAGGGCACAACAGTAGTAGGTACAGGGTACACTGACGGAACCAAGGTAAGGTAGGTACCGTACTGAGCAGGGTATATTGGTGTGACCGCACGTACCGTCCGCCGACGCATCACAAATTAAGAATGCGCGGCGTGTAGCTGAACCATTATGATAAACGCCCGGGGCTTTTATTATTATATTCCAATCATTAAATCTTCTAAATAAGTTCAATACGGAGAGTGATGGCTGTTGCGGCTTACCTCATCCGCCGAACTCTCTCACGGTCATCCGACAAAGGCAAACCAACTACAGATTGTTGTACTCAGATCGAATTAAACGCCGATACCGAGACACGTGCTGAAATTTATACTTTCTAAGTTAAATGTGCATTTTGAGATATTCTACTTTATTTCATTTTATCACACAAGAGATAAGTTATATTTTCCATAAGGTTATCAGCAGAAAGCTTTTGTGAAAAACGGTTATAAAAGACACATCTAGAAACAATCTCATAGAAAAATATTGGTGTATTGTACAATATATACAATCGATCGTGCCACTTCCTGGTGACATAGATTTAAAACAAAAAGTTAACATTTTTAAAATTTTCCTATTTTGTTTTGTATTATTATTATTTTCTTTTGCAATGTAAATTTTTTTTTCTCATCTTGCAATATTTTTATTTTTACTTGATATATTGTATACGTATATTGTATAATATGGAACTCGTGGGTGTACACCACCCTCCCCGAGATCTGGAATAAAGGATAAAAAAATAATAATAAATAACTTACGTTCACATATATAAATTTACAGAGGAGATCTGTATTATTCGATGATGCTATGTAAGGGAAGTATTTTTTAAGGAAATATTGGAATACCTTGGACTTAGGAACCCATCTGGTTGGAGAGAAAATCGCGTCAAATCATGCTGTTGCATGGGTTAAAAGATCAAGTGTAAAAATGACCCGTTCTCAGAACTCAAATATTAACTTTCTTCTTCCTTGCACTGTCGAAACTCATTGCCTAGATAGGCTGTTGGGTCGGCTCCTCTCGTTCTCAGGCTACATCTTCTTCGGTTCTGAGTATCGATTTCATCCAAGCCGTTTCTCTGTAATATTTTAGAGCATTGAGTCATCTAGGAGTTCTTTGGTCTTCCTTTGAATGACTGTCGATGTACCTCGAATGTCAACCATGTTCATATTAAATATTGGTCTCGCACAATTGATACAAATTCTTCGAAGCAACTCCTCCGGAAATCTTAATTCTAAAAATGGCAATCCTTCCCCCGTAATACCGAAATTAAAGAAACAAATTGGTTTCAGAATCGGTCAAGAAATTTTTTCAGGGGTCTAGAGACTGGTAAATAACCAAAGATGGCTTGTTAGCTTTTTCAACAGAAGACTTCCGTCAATATGTTCGCTGGTTTATAGTTTCTTTTGAAGAATAAAATCAGCAAAATGTTTGAAAATATATCCTTCTGAAGTCCTTATTATAAAGATGGCAATCCTTCCATCATGATACCTAAATTAAACATTGGTTTAAGAATCAGTCAAGAGATGTTTTCATTGGTCTAGGGCTGGTAAACAATTAAAGATGGCTGATATTAGCTTTTTTGATGGCAGACTCCTGTTAATATGTGCACTGGTTTATAGAGTTTCTTTGGAAGAATAAAATTATGTGTGAACATATCCTCCTGAAGTCTATATTATAAAGATGACAATCCTTCCCTCGTGATACCGAGATTAAACAAATAGATTGTTTTAAGAATCAGTCAAGAGATTTTTGTAGAGGTCTAGGGGATGGTAAAGAATCAAAGATGACTGATATTAGCCTTTTCACGGAAGCTTTCGTTCATATGTTCGCTGGTTTATAGAGTTTCTTTGGAAGAATATAATCAGCAAAACGTGCGAACATATCACCACCTTATGATTACCACACAAAATGACTGCGCCATAAATATTTGTATTGGCAATTTGCAAATTGTAGATAACACCAGCAAATTAAAGCTCAAAGCTTTTGATTGCAATCTCCGCACATTAAATCAGCATTACTCGCATTGAACGTCTATTGACGACCAAAGAACAACCGTCGTAAATCCCCTCTCACAGAGTGCGGACTGCATACTGCACTTACCAGACAGCAGTAATAATACGAGTAATGACGATATTGACCGCATATGAATGCAATTATTGTCCGCCTTGTACGGCTGCGGTTTGGGCTGGATCGCTGGATCCTTGTTCCTGCTCCCTCCGTCGTGCATCGCCAATTATCGGCTGCTCGCTCCGGTGAAGTGGCGCAGGTCAGGCGATCTGAACTCTTGTACGAAATTTGACTGCCTACTTAAAGACCGATGACTACGGATAATCGTCTTTCAATTTGCGTCTTTCTTGCCACATTTTAATAAGGATTGAAAATTCTTGATTAAGGACTTGGCTTGGTGAGGTTTTATCCTTTCTTCGTGTTAGATTACTTGGGGGTTGCGGCTGCGCGGCCTTTTTCATACGAAACTTAATTTTGGATTTGAGGCCAAAATAATTAACTGAATTAAATAATTGTTTTTTTTTATAATCAAAAGGTACAGCAAATATTAGATATATTTTAAATTATAAATTATTAAATCATTTTTTCACGATTTAAAGACAACTCAGACAATTTTAGGTCAGTTAATGGTAATGGTTAAAAAATAATCTTGTCATTTCTACCATTTAAATGTACTGAAAAAAAAAATAAAACATGATGCAAAGGCCGATTTTTGGGTTGAAAATTAAAATTATATTCTACAAATTTGTGTTCTAACGAAAATCTATCCATGTTATTTGAAATAATGCCACTAAAATTTCTTTCTTTCATAATAATTTTGATTTTTTTACATATAACTAGCTGGTCCCGGCATGCGTTGCTATGCCATTTAATGAAGAAATTGTTTCTCCCTGATTGTCCTTTCCCACTCGTCCCGTTCCCCTTCCGCCTCCCCTTCTTCTCCTGCGTCCTCTTCCCCTCTCGCGTTCCCACTCCGTCACCTCCACCTTCCCTCTCCCCACTCCACTCCCCCCCCCCCTTCCCCCGTCCCGCGAACCCCCCTCCCGAGTTCTCCTCCCCCTCCCCCCTCCCGCGTTCCCCTTCCACCTTCCCCGCCTTCCCTCTTCCCTTTCCCGCTCCTTCATCCCGCCAACCCTCCTCCCGCGTTCCATATATTCAATCCCAGTACATTCAGTTTTTAAACAGCCCGCGTGCCACCTTTTACAATTTTTATTCAAATTTCTATTTTTCATGTATATTAAATTTGGTACCTAACATAGGTACCTATTTAAAATATCTAAAATTCTTGATTCGATTCAAACTATTAGGGGAGTACCTACTTTAAATAAATTTTTCAACTTTTCAAAAATAGAATCCTGATTGAACAAATTGTTTTGCAAAATGTCATTCTCTAACACGCGAACTGTCAAACGTGCGATGTTTTCTGTTATTATCTAATTTTTCTCTCCGTAAGAACCATCCTCGAACTTCAAGGAATATTCTAAAAAAAGAATTAGCGAAATCGGTTCAGCTGATCTCGAGATTTGCGCTTACCAACAAATTTAGCGATTCATTTTTATATTATAGATATTTCATCGGTTCCATGCCAACTCAGAATCAAGTCAACTCAACACCTCTTTGAAGAAACATGAAAGGCTATGATTTTTTTAATAGCCCATAACCTAACGTAACGTAACCTATTTAACAATAGTATTTTCATTCCGAGTGGTCTGGTCACCTATTTTATCATATTTATACAGTAAATAGTGTAATTGTCATTATCAATCAACAAATAATTGCCAAAGTTGCCTATAAAATCACGACAAATTGAATTCAAGTAGCATAATATATCCGTGATAGATATTTGCTATACATTTTGATTTTTAAAAAATATTTCAGTTTGGTTGGATATTTTGACCTCAAGTCCAAAATTAAGTTTTTTATGAAAAAGATCGCTCAGCCGTTCTCCTTAACCGAGTGGAATATTATTGCGAATAAGTTAAAAGTTTATTATTGAAGAAGAAGATAAAAATAATAATCTAAACGAAAATGTGAAAGAGAACAAGACACAGAAAAAATACAATGGTCGCAACTGGGATAAGAATTACTTGTAAGTAGTTGAAGATAATATTGTTAAAGGGCTCTCCTCACGACACTGCATGCAGGGAATCTGCCGCAGAGAGTCACTGCATGCGTCTCGTTCTAGCGGCACTTTAACAAACGAGACAGCGCTAGTTCGCTCAAACCCATACTCTCTGCAGGCAGTGTCGTGTGGAGAGCCCATAATTCTAAAATTTGAAATATGAGATTGACTATTATGACGGCTTGACAAAAGGGAGCAAAAGCGAAATTGGTTAACGCGCACGTCCCGGTTAGACGAGAGGTCTGGGTTCGAGTCCCAGTTGCGACCATTGTCTTTTTTCTGTTTTCTGTGTCTTGTTCTCTTTCATATTTTCGTTTAGATTATTATTGTTATCTCTTCTTCAGTGAAATATTACGTTGATGGGAATAACCTTCAAAAGTTATAAAAGAGAGATTTTCTTATAAAAAATTAAAAGTTTATTCTATTTCAAACTGCTCTCTTATTTCTGATATGTAAATTTTGATTCGTTTGAATTTTTGCATATGTTATTAATTACTTAAACATAGGTATACTTATTTCGGCTTTCGGTGATAAAGTGATTTTGTCCTGACCTTCTTTGACCTGTCCTGTGAAGCTGCGTAATCGCCTGCGAGCTCTACCAACATTCGAGCGACTGACCTAGCGTACAGTGATGTGGATTTTTTTTTGAGTTCTCTCTCCGAGTTTTGAAATCGCTTCAGGAAACCTACAATATTTTCCAAAAAAAATTAATCCATTGATTTTATTTTTTCTTATGTAATATAAGTACGTTTCGCGGCAATAAATTCAATATTATCCTTTATTACGTGATTTAAGATGTTTCGCGGTGTACGAAATTGCCTACTTTCAGATATCAAGTCTGGTTACTGTTTTCCTTGGTCTTTCTGGCGCGGGAAAATAATAATTTAACCCGCATTTGAAATTGATGAAAGATGAACGTTGAACATCGCGGAACAGCGCGGCCCGTAAATTAAAAATCAATACAGAAGACGAAGGGGCTATAATAAAATGAAATGAATTGCGTCAAGGAGGGTGTGATGCAAAAGTACCTAATTAACCCAATTATTTTATGCATTTTCATGATTAATAACAATTAGAGGAAGCAATCAATTTGGGAGGCGGGAATGGGTACCACCGCCCCGGGAATCTTTATTGGATAACCAACACCTCTGCCATAGGTCACCCCAAGTGGTTCGCTATGTTTGGTGATTTAGCAGGGGTGCCCGGGTTCATGGGGTGAGGTTTGTCTAGGTCTTGCAGGCGGATGACCAGGACACACTGAACCCCAGATTCCTACCCACCCCTTAAACCATTTTCCTTCCCAGAACCTTCCTCTCCTTTCTTTCCTTAAGAAAAAACCTCCACACAGCATCCCGAAAGATATCATAGTATACCTGTGTGGAGCTCATGTAAAAAAAAGAAGATAATTATTTAATAATTAGCGTAGACCCATGAAAAATCTAAAAAATAGAACCATGCGTGTTCCTAAATCATTTGTAAATTCACTGATTTTCAGTGTACTTTATTAACACCCTCCTTTGGCACAAATTGCTCTAAATACGCTGAAGGCTTGATGGGACTGTAATTTGTATACAACTTTGTCCAGTTTACCTGAAAATTTTTACATAATGTATGTAGTTAGTCCATTTTTATTACGCTATCATATTATTGGTATCGAATCAATAAAACTGACAGTATAATGTGTATAGATGAAGCACGGCCCACAACAAATAAATAATGATGTTCAAATTATGCCTCCAATTATCTCCAGTCAAGAGCTTATTACGTAGGTAGGCCATATTTTGATGGAGCGTGATTACATCTGACATTTTGTACCTACACATGCTTTTTATATATGTACCTAATTATAAGATTATTTATAATTTGATTTATTATCATCCAATTAATGATTTATTTCGATATTATTTGTAATGTCTTGTTAAAAGTTTTATTGTCTTAAATTTACATCGTTAACTAGTGTGGTTTCCACTGTTTTACATAAATATTGTGAAAAACTTTGGTTGAAAACGTAACATTATATTAAAATTCTAGTTTATACGAGGCAGTACGTGATTCCGCGTGTAAAATTTACTGGGAGAAATGATTCACAGAATTTCAATAATATTCATTAAATTTCAAGGTTTAATTTCAAGTTCTGTGAAAGTTTTTTATGTGAATACCCCACAAGAGCCCCAACCGCCTGGCGCCAGTGAGATTATGGCATCTATAACACAATTTGGGAGGCGGGAATGGGTACCGCCGCTCCGGAAACCTTTATTGGATAACCAACACCTCTGCCATTGGTCACCCCAAGTGGTTCGCTACGTTTGGTGATTTAGCAGGGGTGCCCGGGTCCATGGGGTGAGGTTTGTCTAGGTTTTGGAGGCGGACGACCAGGATACACTGAACCCCAGATTCCTACCCACCCCTTAAACCCTTTTCCTTCCCAGAACTCTCCTCTCCTTCCTTAAACCCTCCACACAGCATCCCCAAAGATGACATAGGCCCTGAGGGAAATAATTTTCCTCAGGGTCTCCTGTGTGGAGCTCATGTAAAAAAAAATCTCCGATTGGATTATTTTGTGAGGCTGAAGGTAAGTGGGGGATGGGGATGATTAAAGTGGCAAAGAACCTGGCTATTCAGATCTAGTCACTAAACACGTATAAAGCCGTTTCAAGCAGCGTTTCAATGGTGGTCTTACATCAGAGTATCTTCCACTCTGGAATGTGCCGCAAATATACCTTAAATTATTTTAAGTGGTTAAATTGTGACCTCCGGATCGCTAGTCGACAGCCTTTGCCCTCGACTGTGGAGGCCGTCATGATGATAATCTGTTATGTAGCATATTAGGGTATCATAGGGAAAGGGAGATCTCGACCACGGAGACCGTCAAAATTTATATTCAAGTTCTGTTTGAATTTCGGTCATGTGAAATAACCGGCCGATAATGATATTAGCTTTACAGAACTTGAAAATTAATTCGCATTTTTTTAAATTTTTCTAATTCTATGATTGGCCGTTAAAATAACGTTTTTCTAAAATCTCAATTAAAATTAATTTACATTACTGTAGAAGTGATCAATAATTTTATCTAGAGGTATAATAGTTACCTGCTTACTCAGGTCTTCAACACTTTTTTGCCACTTAGTTCCTGAATCTGACAATAAAAACAATGATTCACTTCATCAGGCGTAATTTTTCATTGCCCCAAAGTTCAATGATTGAAGTGTCGGCTATTTAAAGAATGTCCGAAGTTATTTTTAATTTCAAGGTAAACGCTTCTACCTTGACGTGGGTAGGTACTCAGTACCTGCCTACCTTACTTCTGACGGAATTTCTTTGCATCACCAATCGATTACTCTGTGAGTTTCAACCATTAAGAGAGCCTCATTCTCCGACGTTTTGTTTTGCCGGACCAATCGGAGCATTGAATTTCAATTATAGAACTTCACATAATTATTATCCGCCGCGTTCCTGCGCATCCCACTATCTCGAATTCATTAAATCAACAAACTGACTGGCCGACCAAAAAAAATCCAATCACAAAAAAGCACGAAACAATCTGTCTTCGAATGATTGCTAAAACCGTCCCTTTTCACAATGTGCCAAGAAGTTAATAATTAAAGTCCAACATTTTCTACGAACCTTGAATTAAAGTCTTTAACATTTGAATTCCGAACGCCAATTAAAATAAAGTTTTTTCTGTAAAAGTGTTGATTGCTTGACCACCTTCTGCGAAGTTGCTTTTCCTTTGGTTTTAATTGTTTCGTTGGAGGGGGCGGTAATTTTCAACGTACGCTATTGGTCAAACGGCGTGCGGCGCTGCATCAAATTATAAAAAAAGACAATGTTCATTGTTTTTTTCATCCGGGATTCCCGTGAGATTTTATTACGTAACTTGACTTGATGGCTTAGTTTATGCCCATAACGAACCATCGGAAGAAAAGTTTTACGAAGATAATAAGTTTCTTAATTTTTATTTAGTTTGGTTAAAGCTCTTCTTAGATTTTCTCTCTTTTACCCTCTCTATTTTTACCAAAAAAATGCCAGAATTTTTAAAGGAAAGTAGAAAAAAAAATAATGCTCCGTTATTGAAACTACTGTTCAAGTACCTAATTGTAATTATGTTTTTGTTTATGGTGCCGTTGTTTGTTTGGGCGTTCATAAAATGTTAATGTGCATAAACAAATAAATCACAATAATACTTTTTGCCGTGAAAATTTCAAATCGTGCTGTTCAAGTGTTTAATTTTCTATGCTTTGAATATTAAACCAAACCTATAAATAAGGTTATTTGTAATATTTTAAAGTTCTAAAAATAACAAATAAATAATTAGTTCTTTCTGAAATATGTTATAATATGCATACGTTTTCAAAATATTCTAAAAATTGTTTACATCCGAATTTGACCCTAAATTCTTTCAAAATTTTTCACTTCCTAAAACTAATTTGGCAAAGACACTCCTAGCTACTCCAAAAACCTTAAAATTCCGAAAAATTCAAAAGATGAGTGCATTATAACATATGCCTATTTTTCTGGCATTCTTTATTGTCGAATTGATCTTAAAAGATATTGGGAGAGAGAGTTTTGTTAGAGTTAACTTTTTTTGGGTAAACCGTAAATAAAAAATTTAATAGATTTTTTATGTAAATTATGTAAAACTTTTAAAAATCGAGCTCAAAAGAAACTTTTTTTTTTCATTATATTGCGCTTCTTAAATTTGGTTCAGATGAATATCAGATTAACATAGAAAACCGGATAAAAGGTTCCTTTAATATATTTTTTATTTTTAACTTTATTAAACCTCAAATTGTAATATTTAATTAAATGAAGACAATATTAGCGAAACTCAATCGAAAATCTGCATACAGAAAAATCAGAAAAATATTGGCACCTTTGGGACAAGAGTCCCAGAGGTGCCAATATCTTTTTTCTGATTTTTCTGTATCCAGATTTTCGATTGAATTTCGCTAATATTGTCTTCATTATTAAATATTCCTTTAATCTGCTTTAAGGATTACGGTTCCTTTTTGTTTGCAAAAGGAGAAATGGATTAATACTTAATACTTTTTGATTCATAGTTTGTTTATTCTAAGCTCAGTTATTGATTCTGTTGGAAAAAAATACGATGCAATCCTGCTCCAAAATAATGAAATATTAAAAACCATTCAAAGCATATCTCAACAGCAAGAAGACTTAAAATATCGAATAAATAATTTGGAAAAACTACATGAACAAGTAAACTCAGCCTTAAATTCAAGACTTGAGGATTTAGAAAAAGTAAGCGGAAAAAATAATGAAAATCAAATAAAAATTTGTCTCTTGACAGAACGAAATGAAGACCTAGAAAAAAGAATAATAGCGATCGAGATTGACCAAGAAAACAGGAACAGGCGATTTAACAATACTTGTTTGGAACTTCGAGGGCTTCCAGAATTCAAAGAGGAAACGTCACAAACCTTAAAAGACATTATATTCAATACCAGTAAAACAGTTGACTGCCAACTAAATACAAATGATATTTATAATATATATAGAGTATCACAAAGAAATAAAAATATTCCTCCAACAGTTAAACCTAGGTCAGTGGTAATTAATTTTAATTCAATAGCGTTAAAAGAGGAGCTCCTTAATGCTATAAAAAAATATAACAGATCTTGCGAAAAGATTGGGGACAAACTAAACACGGGAACAATCGGATTGTCTGGCCCCATTACACCCATCTACGTCTCAGAACTCCTCACGTCTAAAGGCAAACGGCTTTGGTATCTAGCTCGCCAACGTGCGACTGAATGTAAATTTAGGTACGTTTGGACGAAAGCAGGTCTAATCTACATGAAAAAAGATGACTCTTCTCGACCTATATTAATAGATTCAGAACAAGCTATACCGAAGCTCTGACTACCTGCTCTTTATTCTAATTATCGTGATAAAACTACTCACTACCGCTTTATATCGCCATTTCATACTCTATTACATAACAGCACTATATTATATGAACACCTAGGATTTTGCATAACTCCTATTTGTACTGGAATAATTTTAATTCTAAATTTAACTTTAATTTTAATCTTTATTCTCTCTAGAATGGTAACTACACTTATTACAAGATTATTAATTGATTTATTAGTAATATTACTAATAATTCGGCAAAAGAGAACTCTAATCAACATATTTTATATAACCCAGATATTACTTATTTTTCATACTTATACTACTTTTTACTGTCTTTTGAAAGAGAAAATGCCACACACTAACTACATACGTTATTTATTTCCTGGATTTTATTTCAGATATTATTTCTTACTCAGATATTATTTATTTTTCCTAACTACATCATTTTGTTTACAGTTTTGTCGCTACAAATTTCGTTCTACAAGTATTGATATGATAATAAAATACTGTTTTAAAACTTTACCCAGAAAACAACAATTAATTTTTGAATTCTAATGGTAATAAACGATCTTCAACATGAAATCGATAGTATCATAGTGCCAAATACTGAAATAATTTTTGAAAACATTAACAAAATTATGCAATTTAATTGGGAATCAAATAGGATTAATATTGTTCATCAAAATATTAGAACGATGGGAAACTTGGATGATTTTCTTATATTTTTGGAAGAAATAAAATCTGTGGTAAAGTTCCATGTACTAATTCTCACTGAATGCAGGTTAAATGATTCATACATAGCCAAACAAATTTCAGGCTATAACGAATACCATACAACATCGCATATTAACCAAAATAGCGGAGTAGTAGTATATATCGACAATACATTAAATTCCTTAGTACAAGAAATAAACATAAATCAGTGTAATTGTTTAAAAATTAACAGTAATGAGAATTTAGGTATCCTAGCTATCTACCGATCACCATCGTTCAATGACATCCAAGATTTCCTGGAAAATATTATTGGTGAGTTAAAAAAAACTAAGGATTACGCACAATATGTACTGATCGGGGACATGAATATAAATACTATAGGAGAAGTATTGCATAGGCAGTCCGACGACTACTTATGTGCTATGGCTGAAAGTAATTTTATTTCCATTATTAATTCTCCAACTAGGGTACAAGGTAGCTCAAGCTCATGTTTGGATCATATATATACCAGAAATATAACAAATTCAAATGCATTTGTAATACATAATACAATCACTGATCATTACACCACTGCAATCAGTATCCCAAACTCAATACCCAAAAAACATAAAATTAATCACAAACAGATTATCAATTATGAGGCTTTATTAAATGATCTTAAAAATAAAAATTGGGAATATGTTTATAAAGAGACTGAAGTTAACAATGCTCTTAACTATTTTATTAATGAAATCAATACATTCATAACAAAACACACAATAATTAAACGCATTCCATATAGTAAAATACATCTCACCCCATGGATTACCAACGGCATTGTTAAATCTATACACAAAAGAAATCACCTTCATAAAATAGCTAAACGAGACCCATTGAACGATACTAAACAGCAAAACTATTACCGATACCGTAATATTTGCAAAACCGTTATTCGCAAATGTAAAGAGCGTTATTATAAATTCTTACTTGATAAAGATAATTCCAGCAAAAACATGTGGAATGTTGTCAGAGACATAACTAAAAGTAAAAGAAATACCAGTACATCGGTAACTGAATTAAACACCGGAAATTTGATTATAACTGACAATCAATCAATTGCATGTCATACTAATCAATATTTTGCATCTGTTGGGTCAAATCTAGCAAAAAAAATTTTATTAGAAACCCAGAAAACGGAAGACTCTTTAGCATCGACAATTGAAACAAAGGAACAATCTTTTTCATTTGATATTAAACCAACTACTGTAGAAGAGGTCTTAAAAATAATCAACAGCCTTAATACTACACATGCAAAGGGTCCAGATAGTCTAAATACACAAATGCTAAAAAAAATAAAAAATCAGATTTCTGCTCCGCTATCATATATTTACAACTTAAGTTTTGCATCAGGAATATTTCCTGATCACTTTAAAAAATCAATAATTGTCCCAATACACAAAAGTGGACCTAAATCTCTTGTAGAAAACTACAGGCCAATATCTCTTTTAAGCGCGATATCCAAAGTCATTGAAAAGCTTTTCAAAACTAGGTTAAACGAATATGTGGAGGAACATAACATTCTAAGTCCAAACCAATACGGCTTTCGGTCGGGTAAGGGAACGGATGATGCCATCGCATGTCTCACGGAAACTATTGCAGGGAATATGAACCGTGGCAAGAAAACTATTGCCCTTTTCCTGGACCTGGCCAAGGCATTTGACACAATATCTCATAAAATTCTTTTACAGAGACTTAGAAATATAGGAATAAAGGGAAAAGCTTTTCAATGGATAGAAAGTTATATATCTAATAGATTTCAACAAACCAGAATTAACGAGGCTATTAGCACTTCACTAAAATACACTTTTGGGGTACCACAAGGAAGTACACTTGGGCCCCTTCTCTTTATTATATACATAAACGAACTTTGTAACCAACACATTGGTGGCAAAATTATCACGTTCGCTGACGATACAGTTATTTTGTTTGAAGGAGATGATTGGATAGAAACACACCACCTTGCGAACACAGGTATAAACAGAGTAAAACAGTGGCTGGACAGTAATTTGCTTACACTAAACATACAAAAAACAAAATATCTCACATTTAGTGCTACCCTTGCAGGGCAACCCAAAACACCTCATCACCTCACAATACATAATATTAAGTGTAGCCTTGGAAATAATAACCATACTTGTAAATGCGAAACCCTTGAATGTGTTAAATCTATTAAATATTTAGGTATAATAGTGGATAACCACCTTAAATGGAAACAACAAATTGAAAACACAGCTAATAAAGTGCGCAAGCTTATTTATATATTTATAGCATTGCGGGAAATTATAAAAACTCAAGACATTAAAAAAATATACTACGGGCTCTGTAACTCCGTCATAACCTACGGTTGCATTGGATGGGGTGGAACAGGATTAACAATATTATACCCGCTACTGAAGGCACAGAAATCCATTCTACGCGTCATTATGAAGAAACCCTTCAGATACTCGAGCGACGCTCTCTTCAAGGAGTTTAATGTGCTTGATGTTCGACAATGTTACATAAAAAAAATAACAATCTGCGTCCACAAAAATATAAGCAAAACGATAACAGTCGATCATAATCATCAAACCAGAAGTAAGAGCAGAAACGACCTTTCCATTCCTACAAGCAATACTGCGGCTTATCAAAAAGTTTTCTCATACCTGGGACCAAAAATATACAACAAAATCCCCTCTCAATTTAAACTGTGTGAATTATCATCCTTCGGTACTAAAATTACAAAATGGTTATTAGACTTAGGTAGGACAGATTCTGAAAAATTATTAAAAAACGTAGTCTGAGTTGATTTCTTCGATTTTGTATTTTGTATTTTCCTAAAAAATATATTTTTTTAATTTTTCTTTCTTACATTTATATATTATATTTTTATTTTATATTTTACATGTATCTATCTGGATTTTATTGTTTATTACTGCTAATTTGTATTTTCCTAAAAAAATACTTTTATTTTTATTTTTATTTCTCTTTCTTACATTTATATGTTATATTTTTGTTTTATTTTATATTTTACATGTACCTACCTGGATTTTATTGTTTATTACTGATGTATACCTAGAATAACACAACTTATATCTGATATTGTACCTAATATCTAAGTAACTCTCCCAATATGTACCATTATTGTTAATTATTATTGAATCCATTAATGTGAAATTATGTACACGCAACCTGCCAATTTGACTGTCCTAAAACGGGAAACCTTCCTAGTTGGACAGTCAAAGCTTCCTTTTATATTGTTATATCTTGTATGTAATAAATGAAATAATAAAAAAATAAAAAAAAAAAAAAAACGGTTTATTATGGTTCGTAAGAATGGGAAGATTCCATATTATCTCTTTCATATAAAAATGATTCGCTAAATGTGTTGCTAAGCGCAAATCTCGAGAGCAGCCGAACCGATTTCGCTAATTCTTTTTTTTAGAATATTCCTTGAAGTACGAGGATGGTTCTTACGGAGAGAAAAATTAAAATTGCGCAGAAAATCTGATAATTTCAGAAAACGTAGCGACTATCGCACGTTTGACCGTGAGAATGACATTGTAAAATCAGGATTCTATTTTTGAAAATCTTTAAGTTGATAAATTTATTTAAAGTAGGTAGGTACTCCCCTAATAGTTTGAATCGAATCATGAATTTCAGATATTTTAAATAGGTACCATGTTAGGTACCAAATTTAATATACGTGAAAAATGGAAATTTGAATAAAAATTGTAAAAGGTGGCACGCGGGCTGTGTAAAAACTGAATGTACTGGGATTGAATATATGGAACGCGGGAGGGAGGGAGAGATGGTGGAGGGGGTAGGGGGAAGAGGGGGGAGGGAGATGGGAGGGAAGGTGAAAGGGGGGGTGGGGAGGTGGAGGAGGCGGAGTGGGAACCCCCCTTACACCATGCGAGCGAAGCCGCGGAAAAAAGCTAGTGACTAATAGATCTATCATCCGACTTCGCCCGAGATTTGACTTATTGTTTCAAATTATTTTATGTTCCCTTTTATTTCGCTAAAATCGAAGAGTGAAACAATCGTTTTTGTCTAACTAACTAACCATCACGCCGTTTCCCCGCAGAGGTAGGCAGAGAGGACGAACTGCCAAACAACTCGTCTTGGCACACACTCTTTGCCTCACTCGCATTCATACATCGTTTCATACATATTCTTCTATTATTCTGACTTTTGACACGGCCCAACTCAAGTATCTGTTTCACTTGATCGTGCCTGGGGCGTCCCCGACTTCTTCTGTTATTCACATCTGCGTCATATATTCGTTTTTATCTGTCAGTAAAATTGTATTTTTTTCTTATTGATCAATTTAATAAAATATGTAACAAATATTATGATAACTTCCTTGTCTTATTTTTGACAGTTAAATGAATATTTTTGTTATTTATTTTTGGTGTGCTATGCCGTGTTGCGCTACCTCCTCTTTTAGTCAACGTTTCACATATATGCCCAGATGATGGACACTGTAACGCTGTCCGAAACGTTGGCTAAAGAAGGAGGTAGCGCAACACGGCATAACACACCAAAAATAAATAACTAGAATACATTTGGCCTTGAAAATCTAAAATCATGTCTCATCTGCGTTGGTCTAGAATTTCAGGGAAAAAGTGCAATTTACGTGACACCAAAAAGCTCACCTTTTGAGTTTTTGCTACTTGCTGACAAATATTCAAGTGAAAACTTCTTTAGCACCGTTGTGATTTGAAACTCGATGAAACGAAAAATAGCGACACTAAAAAGAGATAAACACACACATCTATTATAGATGACTTCAATATTAGAGTAATAGTGCACAGTCGTTCGTGTAAAGGAGGAGAATGTAACGATAATTGTAAAATCCTTAAGAAAACCACAGATGTCAAATATCTAGGGATCACATAGAAAGATCACATTATAGAAAGTAGCATGAAATTTAAGAAACATGTCGAAAACTGTGTCAAAAGAATTAGAAAACTTACTTACATATTTATACATTTAAGAAATATCCTAAGTCATTCAAATATTAAAATGGTTTACTTTGCTTTTGTGCAGTCAGTACTGCAGTACGGCATTATCGCATGGGGAAGCATCTATAAGAATAATCTTTATCCGATAGTAACGACACAAAAAATGATCATCAAAGTTATTATTAAAAAACCAAGAATTTTCCCAACCAACGAACTTTTTGAAAAATTTAAGGTCCTACCGGTTTCAAAACTATTTCAAAAAAGCGCTATTTTAACAGTTTTAAAAAAATCTGAAGTGTCCTCAACACGAAGTATAAGACCTAGAACATCTGGGAACTTATATGTACCTAGATGCAACACGACAGCTGCACAACACCATTATGAATACGTAGGCCCAAAGCTATATAACGAATTACCCAATGCAATAAAAAGTGAGAAAAACTATCTTAAATTAAAAAAAAAACTCGCGTTGTATTTATACAGATAAGCAACAGATTATCTTATTTGTATCGATGATTTTCAGATACAATCTGTTTCCAATATTTTGCTGATATTATATTTCTATAATAATATGTATTTTTCTAATTTTACAATTTTTTGTAATATCTTACAGTATTTTATTTTCATTTTTGTAACAAATTATCTATAAGCAGTTCTAAATATAAGTACATAGACTAGCTCCCCAATTAGACCTGAGAATATTTCTCTACTGATTGGGTAACCATAAAAACTGATAATGTACCATAAAACTGATAATGTAACATTATTATTGTAAAAAAATTAAAAAAAAAAAAAAAATAGGATGCGAATGAATGAGATGGTATAATTGGTCTCCTCTTTGTGCGGTGCTTCGTACCATCCCCGCTCTCGTCCACTTTAGTTTTCTGAAGGTTTCACTTTTTAAAACTTCTTTAGCACCGTTGTGATTTGAAACTCGATGAAACGAAGAATAGTGACACTAAAAAGCGACGAACGCATATATTTATTGGATTTATCCTGCGAGAGAATAAGATAGTATAATCGGTCTCCCTCGATTTTCTGAAGGTTTCACTTCTAGCGCGTATGAACTGCACACTTGTATTTTTTTTTAAATAGAAAGAACTTTTTCGTAAAATTCGTTTTTTTGTTGGATATCCAAACAAATTTTCTGCTTTATTGTTAAGATTTGGTACTAACACATCTGCTACGGCACTGCTATTCGCTGATTCACATTTCGCGCTAGTAACGTCCGTGGCAATGGTAAATGCATTTCGAGCGAATAAAGCGTTTATTACTTCACATTTCACCAAACCTTCAATCATTTCTCATCTATAACGCAAATGAAGTTCTCTGCTGATGCCGCGAAGCCTCTATTGATGCGCGAGCCACCCAGCCACCCATATGGGCAGAATCACCTCGGAATATAGCTTAATACAAAACCGCCACTAGACAACACACAATACGTCGTCCATCAATTCTTATTTCCACGTGTACCTGATGTGATTGCTGCAGCCAACATCCAACAGCTCATTCAAGCCAAAGCCAACCCCGACATTACGCCAAGTCCCCACGCAAAAACAAACAACCAACCACACAAGGAAGACAAACCACCACATCAAATAAATCTGGACTCTCAAATGCGCTGGAACCGCATGATACAACAAAACTTAAAACCCTTTGATGGCTTGCCACAATATTCGATTTTGAACTGGTTTTCATGAGGACTAACCAAATCTTAATCACACCAAAGAAAAATTTTGAAGGCGTTCTTCAAAGGGATCCAACTCAATGTAAAAACTTTTTAATTGTTTTATATGTGCGATCAGATCTTTTGCTGGGTGCCAGATCTTTTCTGATTTCTTGGTGGAGTGTGGATGTGATTTCGCAGACCGTGGCAAGGTCAAACGAGGATGAAAATGTATTTCTTAATGCAAAGTCATGCAATATTAAGACACCGGGGAGCTGCGTCTTCTTGTCCACCATGCTTCAAGTAATATGCGGTTTTCTTGACGAAGCTCAATGGCAGTGGTTCTTAACTGGTGTTCTGCGGCACACTCGTTTTAGCTGGTTAATGAAAGTGTTCCATGAAAATATTTGACTTTATTTTAACTCGTTAAATGAACCCCTAAATAACGGTTCCATCTCAACTCAACACCTCTTCGAAAATAAATTAAATAGACTATATTACCTATTTAAACAATTTATAAGTGAAGAAAAAATTACAAACAGTTTTGATAGATCAATTGAGTTCCATTAATTAATTATTTAAATGAGCAATTATTGTTATAAGCAATTATTACACAAACTAAATTATAAAAATAAAACAAAAAGATAGGATGTTTTGAGAACAGTGAAAATAGTAATAGACCATATCTCGAAACGTCGCCGTAGAAAGGATACAAACTTTTTTTTAATAACTCCAAATAGATTTTCTATAAATTTTAAACGAAAATGTAATTTTGACGGTTATTAATGATGGCGTCACACCAATATTTTACTAAACGGATGTGTTTGAATGCTCCACGCTTCCAACCAAATCTTTGAGTACCACTTTCTTCCTCTACTTTTCAAGATCTGCTCACACTTTCTTGAATTTTTTCGAAATATCTGTTTTTCAGTCTTGTCGAGTATTGTCATGATATTTTACAAATAATTATTTATTTTACTTAAAACAATTCTTAAAACAGCCATACTACAATTCAAATAAATAGCTTCACTCCACTATTAGGTAGGTATATGTAATTTTTTTATTTATAAAAGTATACATAAATTACAATAATTTTTATACAATAAATAATTACATAATATATGTATTTGATTTACCCCATAAATCAGCAGTGCTTGTGTGTATGGGGTGTGTTACTATATTGGTTTAATTTTTTTTTTATTCAGTTCAAATTTTCGGTATAATTTTTTAGCTGAGTTTTAATTTTTTTTATTTCATGGTTCTGATTTTTTCAGGTAGTGAATTAAAAAATTTAACTCTGAGATATTTATGATTTAACTATGATTATGATTTATGATTTCAATTACTTAATTAAATGTGAAAAAGCTTTCATATACTTTTGAAAATATTGAACTACATTTACCAATTTATGTTATTCTCGTACTTACCCTGTATTTCCTTTTTTTTAATTATTTCTTTGTATTGATTATTTAGTATATAATTTGTCATGTTTGGTCCATTGGTCTAATCTATGTTTTTAATTAACGTTTTTTTTTATTAAAATAAAACAAACACTATTTTGGTCACTTTACGATAGTGTATAATTATCTAACCATCTTTTAACAACAGTTACGCCCTTGTTTGCTTTTAAATAAACATCATTCTTGTTACTTGATTTGAAGACGAGAATCATATTATCAACGAAACTTTCAATTTTAGCATATTCAGCAGATACAAAATTCAGTTATGTAAATTAAGAATAAAGTGCGACCCAAAACGCTTCCTTAAGGCACCCCAAAACCATTTGGCAATTGATTGCTGAGACAATATTAGTTATCGGTTATGTATAACTTATATGTAACCATATAAAATACATATAACAACTTATACAGGGTGTTAAGGGACGTACTTGACTTACTTTAACCAGTAATTCCTGACATTATTTGGAGTAAAAAATGTAAATGAAATTTTGGTCTCCGGTGACATTTTTGGTGTTTTTTTTTTTTTTTTTCTACAAAAGCATTAAAAAATGGTAGTTGTTGAACAGTTGGAGGCGGGGTAAGGGGTTCGTCGGACACTCGGCCAAGTGACCAGTGGTGACATGCGGAAGAAATTTTTTTTTGTTTGCTTTTGAAGAAAAAATTTAAAAAAAAAAAAAAAAAGTCGTCAAAAAAAGTCATCGGAGACCAAAATTTCATTTACATTTTTTACTCCAAATAATGTCAGGAATCACTGGTTAAAGTAAGTCAAGTACGTCCCTTAACACCCTGTATACAACCGATAACTCTCTCTTACTTTTCAGTTATTATTTTATCCCGATGAAGCTTGGTCGAAGCGAAACCGGTCGATGTATAAAATAATAAATATCCATGCTTAAATACGTATTTGTTTTATTTTAATAAATATAATGCCTAACCCCAAAATAATTGCTTCTTATGAAAAAAAGGGTAATTATTTTTTGTTTTCTTAAAGATACTGTAATTTTTTATTTTCACTGTGAAAGTCCATTAGGTTAATGGGTACATAAAACATTAACATATGTTCTAATGTTATCAAAATAAGAAATCAATTTTATATGTTAAAGCTTGAAGAACTTTTGCGAAACCTTCTTGGAAGTTTCGCTGTGGATGTTATGTTTAGGACCTCAAGTCTTTATTCCAAACATCAGTAAAATTGTTAATTATTTGTACACGTATTGAACCATTAAACATGTCCAGAAGTAAAAACCCGCCCTCCTTTCATCAACAATAACCCCGGACTCAAAAGCCGCAACTCATTGTGGCTGACTTTGTTGGCATCGTCAACAATAAATTTGTAATGTACCAACCGCCAACATGGTAGTCGGCTTTCAGCGTTAAATAATTACATTACCTGTTCAAACATTATGAAATAGACACAGACAATAAGGGTTGTGAACGAGACTCGATCTCGAAAAGTTTCCGGAATTTGGGTGGGACGCACCAACCAATGTTAGTGAAAAAAATTCCACCCATAAAGAATAGCTGTCAATGTTGTTTTTGAACGTTTATTTAGATGCTTGCAAAATCTCATACTCTAGCAGGGAAGAATACATTTCACTAATTTCACAATAAATTGACATGAATCAAAGCAGATAAGTAGATTTAATTTATATTTTTTAAAAACAACTCCCTTTTTATAACTTTTGAAGGTTATTATATAAATCATTGAAGAAGAACATCGATATAACCTTATTATAATAAAAAGGTTCAAAAGAGGGTTTATAAAAACTTTTGAACCTTTTCCTTTCCCTGCTAATGACTTTGAAATCCCCAATTTTAATAAAGTCCCCCCAATCTTACCCCTTCCCCTTCCTCCTACCCCTTCCATCCATATGTGATCTATGTTTAATTTTTAAGTTTAGTATACGTTTATGTAAACAAAGTTAGAAACAATGTAAACAATATTTAGTATATGTAAACAAAGTTATTTGTTAATTATTTAAAGTTATTTATTTTATTTAAAGTTATTTGTCTTTTCATTAAAATAAATAATGCCATCACAAAGTGAAACCTTTCCGAAGAAGTTAATGTTTTTTTTAAATTTTATACCCACTTTACTACATAAAATAATAATGTTTATTATTATTTAATAGTTATTTTGTAGAAAAGAGTCGATACGTCTAACCTTCCAGACAAATCTCGAAATATGCAATTTTAAATCAAATTTAAAATTGCATATTTCGAGATTTGTCTGGTTATTCCCTATTAAGTCGAGAGGTTCTGGGTTCGAGTCTAGTTGCGACCATTTTTTTTTTTTCTTTGTCGTGTTCTCTTTCATATTTTAGTTTAGATTATTAGTGTTATCTTCTTTTTCAATGAAATATAAATTAACTTAACATAATCTAGGTAAGTACCTATACTTTTTCATATATTCAGCTCATATCCTATAGTGCCCGAAAAGACTTGTGGCTTTCCTTTGCAACTTTTGCGAGGCTGTTGAAAAGTTTTTTTACCATTATATTATACAATAACACCTAAATTAAAAGGTAAAGAAACAATAAATAAATAAATATATATGGGTTTCGTATCCCATAACTTTGTCAAAACTAAAAGATCACACGGATGGCATTTCTAAGGTGTCACTTACACTATAAAATACAATCATATTTTAATGAAAATGGTCACTAAAATGGAATGAAAACAATAATGTTGGGATCAAAATGGTTTCTTTCATATTTATTTCATAATTATTTGATAGTCACTTTAATATTGCATAAGAAAGATTCGCTCTAATGTAATCGCTTATAAATCATTGTTTTGTTTCATTTTTTTTATTTTTTACACATATTTAGAAAAAAAACCTAGGGACATATATTTTTTTTAAATTTTATCTGTTGTTGAAAATGGTATGAACTAATGATATAATGAATGAGAACATTTTGTCTGATCTCTTAACACTTTGTTATTAATTCATATATTTTTATCACTTATTATTTTCTCTGTTTATCATTTTATTTTTAAATTTTATTATTTTGCTTTTACTTAACTGTTTTGCATGACCGATATTTGCGTGTGTTATTTTTATTAAATTGTGAAATTATTAACCCCGATACAGGCGAACCCTAGTGGGGTTAATAATTACATGCTAAAAATATATGTATATAAGTTGTGAAGAAGCAATAAATAAATAAAATAAAAATAAAACACGATATTTTGTATGCTCTGTGCAAGTGAGTTTTGTTTTGGAAACCAAAAATCACGACAACTTCTCGTAGTACAATCGCTTTTTTAAGCCAGGTCGTTCAGGCGAAAATCGACCACTCTGCCCCTCATGTTTAACCGGCCATAGAGATCATTTTCGCTAACCAGGGACCGCGGCAAAAACGTCCCTTTTAGGACAAGATTTAATACATAAAAACTACATGATAAATAATATTATACTGCAGATATTTAGGAATAATGTTATTTTTTTCGTCTCGAATTGAATTTGTAGTGGTCGGAAAAAGAATTGGGGATATTAAATTTATGTATTTCGATTCACAATGCAAACAATATCATTTAAAAATGATCTATACATATAGTGATGAACAATTGGCCTGAACTTCCCTTACTTATTTTACACAAGAAGTCATTTGTTAGTTGTAAAAATAATGCGGTCTGGTAATACTCCCCGTGTGTTTTGTGTTGTGAGCTCACTTAAATTACAGTTTCAATACATTTTAGTTACAATGCAAAGGTACTTAATTCTTTCATGGCTCGTGTAGCATTTAAACCATGTAAATTATACTCAGTCCATTATTGGCAGTGAAGTGAACACGTTTTTACGAGTATTTTACGTCTGTCATTTTTATTTTTCTTACTTCGGCTCCGAGCGCTCCTTTTAATTACAACGATGGTGTTTCTGAATTTCTTACTTCGGATTCTGCAAACCGCAAGAAACACTTTTTTAAACAATGCTGCAGTTTGTCATTGTCCGAGAATGCGAATTTTCATCCAGCAAATAATGATTACTGTGCATTAAAAAATTTTAAAAAGATCAGTAATAATTTTGTAATTATTATAATAATTATATTTATATAGCACAGTTTAGTTTTTTTATTACATTAACTCCATACAGGAGGCCCTGAAGAAAATAATTTCCATCAGCGCCTACGTCATCTTAAGGGGTGCTGTGTGGAGGGTCGTTTAAAGGAAAGGTAGGAGAGGAAGTTCTAGGAAGGAAAAAGGCATGAGGGGAGGTAATGTAATAATTGTTAACACTCTATAAATGTTACAAATAATAAAAAAATAAAAAATTATGTAAAAATTTAAATAACTATTAATTATTTATCGCCTTTTCCTCCTCTTTTATATTGGTCAGTATTTCTTGGAAGATTCTCAACATATGATTTTGCCATGTTTTTAAATTTTAATTTTCTATGGTTTATCATCGCTAAATCGAAACGCATTTGTGTAATTTGTGATATTTTATGGTTTGAGTCAGATTTAAACCAAAGGGCAAAGATAGTTATGTTCAAATTAATAGATAACTTTGTATTAACCACTTAATTATTTACAAAAACCGACATGTTTCGTCAGCAAAGTTGACTTCTTCAGGGTTAATTAAAAATAGACATACATACGTAATAGAGAAAAATAATAGACATAGGGTAAAGGGGGGCAAAGTGGAAGGGGCGTGCAAAGTGGAAAGTTCACATAAAACAAAAAATAGCGACTTCCCCCCCCCCCCCCCCCCCCCCGTTGCGCTAACTTACCGCAAGTCGCATGTCGCCCTTGTGCCCCTGATGAAATTTAGCACGGCTGCGGCGACCTATCGCGGTGCACGTGTAAGTTGAATGATTTGTGCAGATTCCTTACGAAAACATTCAAACTTCAAAGATTGATTTTTCGTTGAAAGGTGAGGATTTAGTTATATGCTATTTATTATTGCATTGCATATAAGTATTGTCCAACGTTATTTTAATACGTCTGTGATATTTTTATACGATTTTTCGATACATAATTTTTTTTTTGTTCCTTTCACACCATTTGGGCAAAGTGGAAAGTTGTATGTGAGGGCAAAATGGAAACCTTTCCACTTTGCCCGCGCTCGTGAGTTGTCCAGTTTTACACGAATATAACAAAAATCAATTGGAAGAAAAAGTAGCCAAAAAAATGAAAATTATCAAGGAAAGAGAGCAGAAAGTAAAAAATACAAAAGAAAATAAAAATTGAGAAAATGGAACAGAAAAAGAAATTTTAAAAAAAAAACAAAAAATCTGCAAGAAAGATGAGAAACCATTTTCTCGAAGAGAAACAAAGTTACAGAGAAAATTAATTTTCGACCTCAGCCTGGCACATCAAAACAACAACATTTTACACTTTGCATGTTTTGCAAAGAAATTTACATTGATCCTCCAACTGAAGAATGGATTCAATGTAATGTCTGTCAAGAATGGGCACACGAACTGTGTGTCGATATTGACAATGGTGGAAAATTTACCTGCTTTAATTGCCAATTCCATTAGAGGAATCATGCTATCGTATTCTGTATTTTATTGTTCTATATTATATGTTTCCACTTTACCCTTTCCACGTTTCCACTTTGTCCTGCTATGCGGGCAAAGTGGAAAAAAGTTAAGTTTTCAAAACTGGGTCTCCATTACCAAAACTGTTCTTTTTTAGTATTTTTTTTTCAATTAGCAAAAATATGTAAGTTTCTTGTTTTAATAAACTTTTAAAAACTAAAAAAAAAATACATTTTCCTAATTAATCTGTACACTGAAGTTAAGTTTTCCACTTTGCCCCCCCCCCCCCCCCCCTCCCATTCCCCTAAACAATAATAAAAAGAAATTAGAAGAAGTAATAGTTAAGTTGTTTAGTATTTTCGTTATAAAGCAAGCATTACATAGATCTTAGTGTAGATACCGAAAAGGAAGGTTCTTTTAAAGTCTGACAATCTTGGCTTCAAGAATTACATACACAGATAGGAACATATGGCTATGATTTGGTATCTATAACTTTAAATAAAGACAGAGACAGAAATGTATGTGTTACCGCTAAGTATAATTGGCTGCGCTCGGCGAATTGTTTGTGTTTGTTTTGAATCTAAAATATTATGTCCTATGGCAATGATTACCTTTCTCTCCCTTTCTCCCTTTCTCCTCTCTCCGTTTGTTCCCTCATGTGATTATTATTAACAACTCCCAAGTTTAGGTGTTCGAAGTGTGGACGGTAATCATCGCATAATAAACATAATACGCAAAGTTCATTCTGAAACAAGTTTAATACCAATTGAAAATAATAAAACCTATGGTGAAGAACGCTCAGAGTAATTAATCCTACAATTTATTTATTTATTTCAAAACATACGGCACAATATGTGCCATTGACATAATTATATTTATATATATTATAATACAATAACATAAGAAAGTGACATATAAATGTAAAGTTAAATATAAAAACAAAAGGTAAAAGAAAGGAGTTAAGGTAATGAGTAGTAAATAGAATTATGATGTATAAAATGAAAGTATAAAGTAAAAGTGTAATCTATAAAATATAAAGTATAATGTAAAAGTAAAAAGTTAAGATAAAAAGTTGAAAGACAGGAAATAATATAAACTATAAGTTGCAGTTGCAGTTGCAATTGCAGAGGATCCATCCTATTTGGTATCCCTGTTAGTAATTCCTTTTAAATATGTAATCATTGCCATTGTAAGTATATGAAAGAATTTTTGTCGTACATTAACATACTCCTAGCTAAAACAGTATGACTTTAAACTTGAAAATAGCTAAAAAAAATTACTGAATCAAACTTGATTTTTAACACATTATAGTACTTTGAGACTCCGACGCGCGGTGAAAGTGACAAGGAGCAACATAAATAGTAAACAATCATTAGGTATCATTGCTACCAGCTTCAACAAAACTGTTTAATTTGAATTATTCTGGGCTCGTGACGTCACCGTCCATCTATTATCTTGGTGGGATATGCCCGCAGACATCGACAGTAGTTATGACCAGCTCGCTGAGAGCAGAAGAGGTGCGATGTTATTATTTTACGATCTCCCCAACAGATGTGGAAAGTGAACGCGCCATTGACCTGCAAGCTGCAAGGTTCCCAATAATAAAACATTATAACTATCCAGGGAAGACTGTTGTAAAGTTCAGAAGGTGGTAGGTGGAATGTCCACAATCCTCCTGAGAATGCAGCAGAATCAATCAAACCTTTGACCTGAACAATATTTATGTCGCGTAATTTAAAAAAATACGGGTATATTTTATTTGAATAAAAAACATAAGATTATTGTTAAATTTTTTATAGTTTATCCTATAATTCTAGACATTTTGTTTTTGAGTTTTTTTAATGCGAATATCTCGCAAGAGTCTCAACTGCTCTCGTCTGGAGCCAGTGAAACTATGGCATCCCCAATTGGGGTGTGTTGTGTGACTGAAGGGGAAAATCCACGGGTCAGTGTGTCTAGGAGTGACGGACATATGAGAGAGAGCTGGATAGGTCAGAGGGTCTCCCCAAACCGGCCTCTCCCGATCCGGCCCGCCACATAGCCGGTTGTCAGGCGCATCCGCCGCCAAGACCTGAACACACCTCACTCGATGAATCCAGGCACTTCTGCTAAGTCACCAGACGTAGTGAACCACTTGAGGTGATCTACAGTAGAGGTGTTGGTTATTAATGTTGGTAGCAGTTCCCATACTCCCCTTTTCAAATAGATCTATTTTATTTCTGAGAAAATATTGCCAACTGCATGCAATATAGGTCAGTATCTAAATGACTCAGTCCTGATTTTTTTAAATTTCTTGGGCGTGAACTATGTAACACTTTCTAGACATTTTGTTTTGAAGAGTTTTACTTCCATGTACATTTGTTACTTAAATTTTAATTTTTCAGCTACCGGTTTCGACACATACGTCGAAGCTGAGGATCCGACATCGGGAAGTACTTCATGTTTTACGAGGGCTTGATGTTAATAAAGCTAGTGGGCCTGACGGAATACCGGCCCTGGTACTGCAGAGGTGCGCTGCAGAAATAGCTCCAATTTTGACGAAGCTTTTTAAAATGTCCCTAAAGTCTGGCTCTGTGCCCTCTGGTTGGAAAAAAGCGGTTATCCATCCTATTCCAAAGAAAGGTGACCGCTCCAACCCGGCCAACTACCGTCCCATAGTGATCACATCAGTTCTGTCTAAGGAGATGGAACGTGTGATCTACGACAAACTGCTCACATACCTCGAGAAGAACAAAATTATTAACGACCGTCAATACGGATTCCGGCAGAACCGCTCGTGCGGTGATCTTCTCGCGTATGTGACGCGTGTTTGGGGGCGATGCCTGGAACGTTTCGGTGAGACCCGAACGGTTGCACTGGATATTTCCAAGGCCTTTGACCGGGTTTGGCATCGAGGACTTGTCAACAAACTGCCTTCATACGGACTTCCCGCATCTCTGTGTATGTGGATTGCCGACTTTTTGAGGGAGAGGTCGATTCAGACGGTAGCCGATGGTTTCATCTCTTCCTCACACTCGATAAATGCTGGCGTCCCACAGGGATCGGTTCTGTCTCCGACTTTGTTTTTGTTGCACATCAACGACCTTTTGTCATGTGCACCAATTCATTGTTACGCGGACGACAGTACAGTCCATGATAGCTTTTTGATTGACAAGCCCCCAAAGGGCTCACAAACTCCAACGGCTCGGAGGGCTTTGAAGCAAAGAATGAACGGTTACCTCGAGAGTGTTTTCTCTTGTGGTAAAAATAATCTCGTTGAATTCAATGTTTCAACGACCCAATCATAAAGGGATCAAAATGAAAACCTAAAAAGGAATCGAAATGAAAACCTAGTCTCCTTCAACGGAAGAAATCTTCCGAACAGGCCCTCCATTGATATGCTTGGTGTAACTCTAAGTGACCAGCTCAGATATGGGGGCTCCATCGAAGCCAGAGTAAAGTTAGCCTCCCAAAAACTGGGCGTACTGTACAGGGCCCGCAGATACTTTAATAGTACACAACTGCTAACCCTGTACAAATCACAAGTGCGGCCCATGGTTGAATTTGTCAGCCACCTCTGGACTGGAGCTCATAAATACCTGAAAAATACCCTCGACTCTGTGCAAAAAAGGGCGGTCCGTTTGATAGATTCTCCCATCTCAACAGACGGATTGCAATCTTTAGAACACAGGCGTCGAGTGGGAATGCTATCCTTGTTCTTCCGGTATTACAATGGAAGATGCTCCGAAGAACTAGCGTCATTGATCCCTTCGGCACCGGTGCATAGTCGGGAAACACGCCAAACGCGTGCCCAACGTTTGTACACGGTTGACATTTGTCACATGAGAACGGGTCGTTTCTTCGACTCGTTCTTGTGTTCAACAGCTCGGCTGTGGAATGATTTGCCGGCCCCTTATTTCCTCCTTCCTACAACACGGGTCTCTTCAAGACCAATGTTCATTCCTTCCTCTCCTCAAAAAGACCCTCCACACAGCATCCCAGATGACATAGGCCCTGAGGGAAATTATTTTCCTCAGGACCTCCTGTGTGGAGTTAATGTAAAAAAAATATATACCTGTCATTCACTAGCAAACACAATTTTGCTAGTGGGTGACCCGGATGTGTCGTAACCGGTAGCAAAAAAAATAAAATTTAAGTAACAAATGTACATGGAAAGTAAAACTCTTCAAAACAAAACAAAAAACTGATATTGTTGTTATAATCGAGTAATTGTAGTTGGTGTATGTAAATATGTAAGGTAATTCGGCTGAGTAAATCTGGGCTATCTATAATAAATACCATTAACAATTTTTTTTAAATTAAATTCAAATGTATGTATTTTTTATTTACTGAAACATTTATTATAATTACAATTTTACAACATTATATAACAACAATATTTCATTCGCTCTCCTAATAAGGCAGTTGCTTGTGTTTAGCAGAGGACAACTAAATACTTTTACATCTAAGTATATAAATTAAAAATATTATTACAAAAACAAATAGTAATTTTATGAGAAAATACGATACATGTAATAAAATTATTGGTTAGTTAATAAATGATTCAAAGGATTGATAAAGCAAAACATATTTCTAAACAATAATTAAAGTTATGAGGTGGTACTAGAGTATTTCAATTTAATTTTTTTATATGTGTCGTAGTTTTCATCCGATCATATATCTAGAGGTAATTTATTGAATAATTTTGTAGCGGTCACTTAACCCGCTCTGATAAAACCATCGCAGCGCCACTTGTTAAGGAACATCCCGAAACAAATACATAGATGCAAGCCGCTACCGGACCTGCCTACGGCCACTACATTTACCTACAGCGGAATAATAATTCCGCCACTTCCGCGAAAGGCCTAGAACGTGTGGCTGTACCATACAAGTGCCCACAGAAGGTTCGAGCGATTTCTCAGGTTTGCGTGAATTCACCCAGCCTTCCCTACCGTGAGAGTAATTACTCGCCGCGAGTATATAAGCAAGCGCTCGCTCGCTGAGTACCAGTTCAGTCTTCATTCATCGGTCGAGTAGCAACACAGTCCGAGCAGTGCCGCGACTAAGTACGTGCCTGCGCGGGGCAACAGCCCGCGCAGTCAGCAACAAGTGATTTACACATGTCTAGTGTGACACCAGTAACACCTTCGAGGCCTCCATTTCCAACTACCATCTCGACATGAGATGTCAAGCAACCGGCAACCGGCAACGAGCCAGCAACCGGCAACGAGCTAGCAACCACAACCAGCAACCACAACCGGCAACGAGCCAGCAACCAGCATCCTCATCGCCTCTCAAGGTTCCTTCCTGCGTCACGTGTGTGTGTCGACTCTAAGGCCACACAGCCGCCATACCTCGTCAACACGACGACGGTCGACCGCCTGGACCAAGGTCACTTCTACACCGCCATGGTGTAGAGCAACACGCCGGCTCCCTGAAGACCAGTGATCTTCACCGCCGTAGTCTCCTGACCTTCTTCACGCATCATCACGCAGCAGCAACACTATCGGCACCACTGTCACTCCGCTCCGCTTCGACCTCGCTACGTAGCTACAATAAAGACAGACTCACTTCACTGACTGACGCCTTTCATTTCTCGTCCCGTCTCTGCCGATACGGCCCGCTCCCTCAATTTTAAACCCTTGAATGTATAGTGATGTTGTGCTGTTGTAGTTCGTACTAATGGTACGGTTAGTCCTCCAACAGATATGATTCTTTTGCTAATATTTAATTATGGTATAGTATTTTTATTAAAGAAATCTTTATGTAATTGTAGGAGTGCAATTTTGTCATAAATTTTTGTTAGTGAGGGAACCGGGAAATCTTGGAAAACATTTATTGTTGGGTAGTAATAGGGCTTTTTTAAGATGATTTTTATTAATATTATTTTAATTGTTTCCAGTGGAAGTAGGGATGATTTATATGCACCCCCAAGCTATGTTTGCACAGATTGATATACATTTGATACTTATGTAATCTTCTATAATTCGCTTCAGGTTTCACACTCTCGCGTCCGAGCGTCCGTTTCATTCAATTGTGTTTTTCAAAAACTTTACTTTTTAAATAATTTAAGTAGCAAGATTTCTTGAGGTTTCATTAATATCGGTGCTGTATTAAAAACATACTCAGAAAGACGGTAAAATAAAAGTGTGGCCATTTATAACTGCCAATATATTCTTCTTCGATGAGTCAAAACTGATGTATATACTCAATTTTGTGATAAAACGAAGGAATTTGCGATAATTAATTACATACGAAGCTGGTTTCGTTAAATTAACGCCTAAATTGCATATAACTATTTTACTGGGGTAAAAGGTCAAGGTGAACTTACTAATTAAAAACTTACAGACCGACACACTTAACTTTATAGTCCAATTATTCCGAAATTTTATTATTTTTTTATTATTTTCATTTCTGTGAAGGCCGACCTCCGTGTTTGAATGGTTACGATCTTTGGAGGTCGCGGGTTCAAATACCGACGTGCGCAAGTAAATTTTTTTTCCCATGTAACAATTTGTGGGTTTACATTGTAAGTACATAATTATAATAATGACAATAAAGTAACTCTTTTTTTAATTCCACTTTAAGATATGTCTGTATCCAACCGGTTTCGGTTCGACCTGAACCTTCATCAGGGGTGAATTTTTTTTTATTTGATTATTTTTTATTTAATATTTCTATGTTTTTATAAGTATACATTTTTTACATGTTTTACATTTTTTACAGGGCTTTTTTAAGATGATTTTTATTAATATTATTATACAGTGTTGTAAGGGAATATAAAAATAGCCTTTCCTCACCATAAAGAGACAAGGCTCTTGTGTTTGGTGAGTGAATTCAAATTTTATTGTTTTCTCTCCTGGTGAAGGTTCAGGTGGAACTGAAACCGGTTGGTTAAAGATATATAATAAAGTAGAATTAAAACAAGGGTTTTTATTGTCATTATTCAATTTATTTGATATAATTTGTGTTCATTCACAATTTATTCATTTAAAATAATATAAAGCAGGTACCTATATGTATTTGCAGCACGTTCCGGAGTGGTAGATGCTTTCAGTATCGTCCTGGTGAAAGGCCACCATTTAGCATTGTTTGATGAGCAGGTTTGAATAGCCAGGTACTTCCCGACCTTCCTCTTACCCATTTCCTTCTCCTTCCCCTCACCACTCCCTTAGCCTCACAGCATATCCTGTTTAAAATAATAATATTTAGATAGCACTTATGACAACATTGCCAATGCGGCTGACATATTAAAATATCCAAACAGAATCTAGTTTAGTCGTCATTTTGTCATCGGTGTTTTATTGGGAACATTCCACGATTTATCCACATACGACACGAACAGACGATCGTAACTGAGAGGTACCTACCTAAATACCCCCGTGTTAGGTCTCAGAACTAAAATTTTATGTTGTTTTTTTAGGTATAAAAAATCTATTTCTATTCCATATACAGCTTCACTTTCGTGTGATCAGTGTTATTGGCGACCCGGCAGTAGATCCCCCTACAGTTGCCCTCCCCGTAAGTTTATAATTTTATTTACTAATTTCATACCACAAAATCGACTTCAAAAATACAATTAATAATAAGTTAATATGGATATCAAACGAATTTATTTACAGTGTCGATTTTTTGTACTTTTTCGCTGGTGTAGGTATATTGATAGGTAATTTTATTCAAAATAAAACAAAACATCATCTTCAAAAGAGACTGGTAGAAGGAGACCTTTTGACCTCTCCAGCAAGACTCTCGGAACATCACTTGCATCGCAGTGGAGGGGATAGATTCGTACGTCCATTACACCTGGACCTACTGAGCCCCAGATTCCTACCCACTTCTCCGCCTTTTTCCTTCCCAGAACTTTCTCTCCTTCCTTTCCTAAGACCGTCCATACAGCATCCCCAAAGATCTATATTAAGATTTTTTTTCCTTCTAATTAAGCACAAGAATCACTGGTTAAAAAGTCTGTTGGGTACCTGTTTGTACACCTGTATAAGTTATTATATACTTCTAATTTAAAAGGATTCGAAAGATCAGCACCCTTAGTGTGGCTTGTGTGATTTTGTGTTTCTACGTGATAGTACGAGTACAAACCTACAAGATTTTTTTTTAGTGACAATATACAAATACAAGGTAAAGCAGTTTATTCACAGTCCTCCTCATTAGGTATTCTAAGGGTGCTGATCATGATTGCCTCATCTTTTGTTGATTTTCATAAAATAAACAATAAATAAAATACAAAGTGGTACGATAATTATACGTCGGTATTTTTCGGGTAAAAATGTTTAATTGCACAATTATTGTTCAAAGCCGTCATTGTTAGTCCAGGTTCGTAGAAAATTCTTTAACAAGACTAGCTCATACGGGCTTTTAGAAAGAAAAAAAAACTCGTCGGGCCGCTTTCGAAATTTCAAACGCGTGACGTAGATTGAAGTAAAACACTGCCACTTTTATTGCAGTTAATTAAAATCTTGCAGTGGAACATGGACTTCAAGCTACGTCACGAATTTTTAGGTATTGCAGTTAATTAAAATCTTCCAGTGGAACATGGACTTCAAGCTACGTCACGAATTTTTAGGTATTGCAGTTAATTAAAATCTTCCAGTGGAACATGGACTTCAAGCTACGTCACGAATTTTTAGGTATTGCAGTTAATTAAAATCTTCCAGTGGAACATGGACTTCAAGCTACGTCACGAATTTTTAGGTATTGCAGTTAATTAAAATCTTCCAGAGGAACATGGATTTCAAGCTACGTCACGAATTTTTAGGTATTGCAGTTAATTAAAATCTTCCAGTGGAACATGGACTTCAAGCTAAGTCACGAATTTTTAGGTATTGCAGTTAATTAAAATCTTCCAGTGGAACATGGACTTCAAGCTACGTCACGAATTTTTAGGTATTGCAGTTAATTAAAATCTTCCAGAGGAACATGGATTTCAAGCTACGTCACGAATTTTTAGGTATTGCAGTTAATTAAAATCTTCCAGTGGAACATGGACTTCAAGCTAAGTCACGAATTTTTAGGTATTGCAGTTAATTAAAATCTTCCAGTGGAACATGGACTTCAAGCTACGTCACGAATTTTTAACTAATCACCCCTCGATGAGCTCACCTCGTTAATCGCATTTTCTACGAACCTTGATTGTTAGTTATTGGTCGTATACGGTCTCCATGGATAAAGATTAGCAATAACTAACTAACCATCACGCAGTTTACCGCAGGGGTAGGCAGAGAGGACGGACCGCCAAACGACTCGGTATTTATGTACACTATTTGCCTCATTCACATTCATACCTACATCGTCTCATACATCATGCATGTCTCTTCTATTATTCTGACTTTTTACATGGCCCGACTCAAGTATCTGATTCACTTAGTCATGCCATGTCTTCATCGGGCGTCCCCGACTTCTTCTACCGTTCACATTTGCGTCATATATTTTCCTTACACTCCTTTCTTGCCCAAACCATCTGAGCGTCTCTTTCTTAATCTTACGAAATAGGTGTGTAATATTGCCACCATTGTGTTTATCGGGTAAATTACCCTAGTATGCATTCGCTCTTCCAGGGTTTAATCAAATTAATAATTGAATGTCCCACAACAATATAAATCCCAGGTGACTTTAATGTCCCGCGCCCCCACTCGCCGATCTACGCCTACCTTCCTTAAAATAATAATAATATTGAATGGCGGCTCTCCGTATCGACAATTTATTATTTTTATAGTCTCTGGCAGCTTCCTTTCTTTTTTCAAACATCGCGCCATTGCAATTCGAATGGTCGTTCGCGCCATTCCGAATTTGAATCGTCGTTCGCGCCGTTCGAAATTTGAATTGTTCTGGCGCCAGGCGCGAATTAGTCAGCCGTGCACACCTGAAATAATATGAAATCGTTACCCTTACAAAATAATTATTGAGTAAAGCTAAATTATTTTCTATGCGCTTAGTACAGTTTGACTACAAAATTTTAAAAATTAATAAAAATCAACCCAATTTTTCAACATGGCAACATTAAGTACCTAACGCCGACTTGGGGACAAAAACTAGTATCCATGTACGAGTATATTCAAATTTAAGGTTCTGCTTGACTATCGTGCTTGCTGAAGTTGAAAATATTCTTTCTAAGCAGTCTATAAATTTAAAAGTAACAAATGTAATAGGTATTTAGCTGCAATTTACATTTTCTACCATTTTGATCGGTCAGTGGCTTAGTTGACATCGGGTTTGGGTCCCACCCAGGAGTCGCGTACTCGATTTCTCCGCTGGCTAAGTCCTCCATCACGACAAGCAACATTTTCCGCTTACTGTGGTGGTAGTAGGAGATTTTCAAATATTGTCAGGTTATTCGTAACCCGGAATTTTTGTCTTTCTTTAAAAAAAATTATTCGAATTTTTATCAGTTTCATTTATTTTTCTTCTTCTTTGTGAGTCTTTCGTCGTTTGACTTCTGCCTGAATACTTCCCTTAAGTGTATCCAGTTTTTCCGTTTCTTATCGAATCTCACTTGTCCGAAGCCGGCAGTTCTTTTCAGATCGTCAGCTCTTCTCATAATATAGTCTCATATTATGAGACTCAACACCCCTTCCTTTCAACTGTTAATATCTGCAGAGTTTGTACGAGATTTTCATTATTTTTCTTGCCGAAATTATTGATCATCATCATCATCACTCTTGGCTCTACAACCCCTGATGAGTCTTGGCCTCCTCAAGAGTCTTCCTCCACTCATCTCGGTTTTGTGCCAGCTCTCTCCAGTTTAAAAGCTCCAAGTAGATATGTCTTTGAGGATGTTGTCGCTTCATCTTAATCTTGGCCTTCCCAGGCTCCTTTGCCCTATCGGTCTTGAGTTCAGCAGGGACTTTGGTGCTTGATGCTCGGTCATTCTCTCCACACGATCCAATCACCGAAGTCTTCTCAGTTTTATAAATATCTCTTTACTCCTCATTGGATCTGACAGTGAGCCAAGAGACATCACGGTGGTGTAAGCCCCGAGTCCTCTGCGCCCTAGGGCCCCCTTGCCCCCTTCGCCGGCCCTGTTTGGCTTCCCGGGTGGACGCTGCCCCTTGATAAAATCTCCGGAATGTATTCTTCGGCGCGGCTTTGATTTGTGGCCCCGCGCGAACAATTGTTTTTATGTATTCCATATTTTAATGGGGTGCTTATCTCATTTCTGTTTTATGTTTATTGTTTTTAAGGCACAATAGGCTATTTTTGTTTTGGTTTTATAAACCGCGCTTTTAAATTGAATAAGCGTTTCGATTTCAGGAATATATTATTACATTAAAGCCTTATTGTGTGCTATTAAAATAAATTCTAAATAATCAGAATTATTTGTTAAATCTCATCATTATAATGTATTATAATTTTTACTTACTCTATCTGCACACGCCATTCATTTTTTGCACAATGAGTTGATGTACGTAGGTACTACGTAGTAGATGTACTATTAATAAGAAATTTAAATTAATAACTTTTGTCTACTGAAGTTACCTGAAAAATACCTCGACAACCTTTCAGTGTCGTGTTTTCAGACTTTGGAGCACAGACGTCAAGTCAAGTGGGAATACTGTTCTTGTTATACGTATTACCAATGGGAGATGCTCCTCATTCATTCCTTCATCATCGGTGCACAGCTCTGAAATAAGCTAAACACCCTCCCAACATTTGTACATGGTTAAGTGACGCGTGAGAACGGGTCGTTTCTACGATTGTTTTTCTTCGTTATAACTATTCATCCTTAATTTACATTAGGAACAACTTAACCCTCCACACAGCATCCCCAAAAATGACATAGGCCTATTCTAAGCCCTAATATAAAAATATGTATTCGGTAACCACTCCATCATCTAATGGAAATTATTTTCTCCTGTGCGGTATTAAGGTGATAATAATAATAATATTTGGAAGACTTGTATAGCGCCGTTTTTGTAAAAAATCACCTCAAGGGCGTACTACTAAGTAATGCAAATCATGTGTTTTTGCTTTGAAAATTAGATTGCTTACACTTAATTTTGATGCTTTAATAAAAATACTGCGGGTACAACTCACATTTTCCTTTTAAATAATCTAGTAATTTTTTATTAGTCAGTTTTAAAAACCCTGAAAACATAAAGTATGGTTTTATTGTATAATGTGGAAAATTAATTTATTTAGAGTTTAGACAATGATGGTAAAGAAATTTAATATTTGTGCCTCAACTTCTCAAAATAAAATAAAACACGCTTTTGGTGATGTTTTTTCTTGAATAAATTAAAAGAGGCGGCTGGTGTTATACATGGACCTCGTCATGGAAGCCCGCCTCAGTCCATCATCCAGTATTGATGCACACTGGAGAAAAATACTGGCTCCTTACGTGCTCACAGAATCCTGAAAGCTTAATATTATTATTTCTTTTGTTTTTCCTTTTACTACTATTAGCTTATTATCTTTTTTTGTTTCGTGTACATTCATATCCACCTTCTTTTTCTTTTTTTCCTTTCAAATACTTTGTACATGTATGTGTATATTACCCTTATGGAATGTGTGGGATTGCACTCTCCTCCCCACATACTGGAATAAACACTTATTTATTTATTTATTTATTATACGGGAATTTAAACTTTAAACCTTATCGCCATCTTCATAAGGAGTGTTATTGTTAGCGGCCTGGTTTCTAATTTTACACAACATGGTGCGTTGCCACAGGCTGGGCGCATACATCAGGTTTTTCCATCCGATTGTCTGATCAGACAACCGGAAGGTCTTCGCGCCATACATTTCTTATTAAAGCCCGCACACTTCCGCGCCGGCCGTTCAATCCGGTCTGAAAAAGGGCGTGGCCCCGGTATTATTACCTATCCGGTTTTCGAATCGGATGTGTGCGGTGTTTATCCGAACCGATTGCCTGACAATCGGAAAACAAAATCTGATGTATGCGCTCAGCCTTCATATAAAAAGAAAATCATCATCATATATATATATATATATATATATATATATATATATATATATATATATATTTAAATGGGTTTTAAGCTATTCTACCTATTTAATTTAAATCACAGTCTAAAAACGATGTTTGCAATAATCAACAAGTGCATTAAATTTTGTACAAATTGTAATATAACTCATCTGTGCAGGCGACCAAAAGTGGAACCAACGAACGTACGAAACTTCCGCTGCTAGCTGGTTTATTTATTTATGATTGGTTTATTTATGCGGTAGCCCCTCTCAGAGAAATGTGTACCTCTGCGCAAAGTGCTAACGCATTTGCCTATACAAAGCGTTTGTCCCGTGAAAGCTCTGGATGTCGGACGGTAAACTATCTAAAATGTTTAAAAATCAATAGTACGTAAAGATTTTACCAATTCTTTTCAAGTAATTCTTCTTATGGTGAAGGAGAGTTAGTGTTAAGTCAAATTGGAATGCTGAGGTTATTTGGCCAGTCGATGGCATCGGGAGTCGCTTGGTTTAGCACAGACGTGCCTCCAGGGAACTGATGAAAGTGACATGCTTTTCCAAAGTGACATGTGTTTTGTTTCAATATTTCCGCAACCTTTGCTCCATTTATGTATCATTATACATAGAGTGACTATAACTGCATCGGATGCGCTTAACTGAAGACCACGTCTTCCAAGGGAAAGATATCCCTGGAAATTGTAATATGTCCACAACAAGGTGCTTGTTTTCACGTCTGAGTTCTGCCGCGAGTCTTCAGGAGAGTGTGGTGACTAAAGCAGACTTTCGCCTCCGTCCAAACGTCTTTACTGGTTGGCCGTGAGCCGGCTGGGGTTCGCAAGACTAACTAGAAGTGGAATGTTACTATTCACGGCCTTTTCGTATTCCCTGAAGGATGCTGTCTACAACTTACATTTTTTAATTTGCAGTTGGCTTGGCCGCGGCTCCATGTTCGTCCTCTCTGTGGAGCAGCTGTCTGCGATGTTGCGCGCCGCGGGATTCGGAAGGCGGAAAACACTGGGTACCCTGGTGGACATCGGGGCCGGGGACGGCGAGGTGACTCGCCACTGGAGGCCGCTCTTCTCGCAGCTGTACGCCACTGAGATGAGCAACAGCATGCGAAAGTTGCTGGAATCTAAAGATTTTAAGTATGTTTTGTATTTTATTTACAGATATTTTTAAGACCTACTTTCTTTTGGTTTTGGTTTGCGTATTTTTTATGTGAACACCGGACAAGAGTTTCAACTGCTCTCGAATTCCGGGGTTCCAATGGGGCTATGGAATTCCCTATATATGGCTATTCACATCTGGTCAGCAAATCGACAGAGGAGTGGTTTCTAGAAAGCAACAAAATTTATAAATTTAGCTTATTGGGGACTAGATCCTAGTAAATATTTATTATAATACTAGCTGACCCGACAAACGTTGTTCTGCCATATAAATTATTTCTAGTGAATATTTTGGTTGAAATAAAAAATAACGAATGTATTGTAAGTGTGTGGGGATGGGATCTATGACCGCCGAACAAAATAACACCAACTTAAGTAGTAAAATGAAATAAAGAAAATCAATATGAATTTCGAAGAGCAATTGAGTGTACGATATTTTTGTCAGTCCGCCTTTAGCCAACATTAATAAGCTCGATGCTTTGCCCACGCGAGAACATGAAGCCGAATGAAATATCAAAATGAAGTGACGCTTCTCGCGAATGTCTTGCGCATGTGTGGATGAAAGTTCGATGAGGCGGACTTAGCGCCATCTGTCATTCAACAACATAAATAGTTTCGTTCTGTTTGAAATACGAAAGACGGTTAAATTTGTTCATACAAAAATACAAAAATTGCAATTAAAAAATGGGAGGGTGAGGGTAAGAGGGTTAAAATTTGGGGTTATTGGTATTTTTAAATGCCAAATAAAAAATATACAAAAAAAAATTGTCAAAAAATAGACCTTTTCTGGATAGGGACACCCTAATCACCTAGCGGTATGAAATAAACTTTAAAACCTATTCTCATACCCGCTAAATATACATAAAAAAATTAATAAAAATCGGTTAAGTCGTTTCGGGGGAGTGCGACCACACACACCGTGACACGAGATTTTTATATATAAGATGCAATAATTACAAATGAACGAAAATAATATAAGCTTGTACATTATTTTACTAGGTAAATAAAGTACAAAAATATGGTTGTTCCCCAAAAAGTTTTGCAACGCTTTTTGTCTAGGATTTGTAGTGGTAGAATGAATAAATTTATTATTCCAATTTCAGGATCCTGGACACAAACGAGTGGTGGAAAGAGGGCAAGTTCGACGTGATCAGCATGCTCAACTTGCTAGACCGCTGCTCCGAACCACAGACCATGCTGCTCAACGCTAAGCAGGCACTGAACGACGATGGACTCCTCATCATAGCGCTGGTTCTGCCCTTCAAACCATACGTTGAATGTAAGATAGGGGCCATTCAAGTATTACGTAATGCACTTGGGGAGGGGGGGGGGTCTTAAAAAGGGGTGAAATGTTACTCTGCGTTACGAGGGGGGAGGGGGGGTTCGAACAATGCGTTACGTAACGTGTTTTTCTTTATTTAGATTAAAAAAAACTATGGAATTAAAATCTTAAAGTTGGCAACCGTTTTCATTCTCAAAATCTCATGTTTTATTTATTACCGCAAACGCGATTAAAACAAGGAAAAGGGTATTTAAGAGACTTTCGTTACATGGGGGGGAGGGGGGGGGTCAAAAATCTTCAAAAATTGCGTTACGTAATACTTAAACGCCCCCATATTTTTTTTTTATGACTATAATACTTTAACCAGGGTTTATAACCGGTCTTTTAAATGTGATTAATTTTAAGTAAGTGGTACTATGGCATCCCCAATCAGGGTATGTTGTGAGGCTGAACTGAATGGGGGAGGAAAGAATAAGGGAAAAGCGAAGGTTGGGAAATGCCTGGCTATTCACACCTAGTCACCTAACACAACTATTGCTATTTCAAGCAACGTATCGCTTCTAAATGGTGGTTTTTCACCGGCGGTTTAAGGAAGGGCCTTAAGAATGGATTTTTAATAAATATCTTGAAAAGACCACGATTAAATGAGGGAGGAGAAGGAAATATTGCTCGAGAATAAGTCGAAAAACGGTTCACTCTCATGCTGCTGTCATCTACTGTGTATGGATGTTCCGCTCTTGTCCAGCGAATTTCTTGCTGGTGAACCGATACCAGAGGGATCTCATCAATTTATTAACATTATCTGCTACGTGTATTGCCTAGATCTGAATAACCAGACAGTTACCAATTTCCTCCGTACTCAAAAGCTGCTGTTTTTTTACTCTTAACCCTAGATCACTAACCTTATTTTTCGACGCTTATCACAAACCTTCGTCGTTTCGACTACGGTACTTAATAAAGGGGGTTTAAGGGTTTTATTACAACAAAAAATGCACATATTTCTTTTTGCTATTAATGAATAGTGTTTATTTATATTATTTCTTATATTTAGATGAACAAAAATATCAAATTTATTTATCAACAGCCTTAGGGGTCGTCCATTAATCACGTGATGTTTTTTTAGCAACTTTTTAACCCCCCCTGGTGATATGTGGTGAGGTTTTAGACTAACCCCCCCCCCCCAAATCACGTGTATTTCTTTTAGTACAAAGTATTTTGAAATTTTCAGAATATTATCACGAAAAATAAATACACGTGATATTTTCCGAACCCCCCCCCCCCCCCCCCCCCCCCTTTGGAGCTTCACGTGATTAATGGACGACCCCTTATGAATGAGATCATAGTTCTCATGCAAAATCAACAATTGTTACATTTTTAAAGTTGGTATTTGAATTAGTTATAACTAAATTAAGAAAAAAACTATTTTATATCAAAAACAAAGACTTGAATTAACCAATAAAATAAAAAATTTGGTGAAAATCTAGAAACTAATAAAAATTTGGTGAAAATCTAGCAAAAGTAAAAATTATCACTAACCTTCGTCGATGCTACGAGCCATGGTTGCTGAATTGGCGCTCGTGGACTCCCCCCATCGTCCGCACTACCGTCTATCGCAGAAGTAACAGGCCGATTGAGATTAGCCTGAGTATGAAAGAATTACGGTTGCGCACGCAAAAGTTATCGCGGATTTTTCAATCCTGCATCGTCGATTCGACGAAGGTTTGTGATCTAGGGTTAATTTTTCTCATTGTTTTTGACATAAGTAAAAGCGAAACTTAAATCTCAAAGCATAAAGCTCGAGGAAAAAATCTAATCGCTTAACACTCAAAGCTTAAAGCACAATCTTTAATTTCTCCCATTGGGCATTGCACTGGACGTCTTCTCTCAGTTTCCTTGTATTTTTAAATTATAATTTCCAGACGAATCTGACCACATGGCGAAGGAGCGTCTGCCCATCCGAGGACACACATTCGAGGAGCAAGTGGAATCCTTCATCAGCTACTGCGCCACCACCGTGGGGCTCCAGGTCATGCAGTGGTCGCGCGTGCCCTACCTCTGCGAAGGGGACTTCAACCAGTCCTACTATTGGCTGAACGATTCCATCTTCATCTTCAAAAAGGACCCAAATTTCCCCGAAACCACGGCTGAATAAAATAGAATAAAAGTTTTAACAGGTTTACTTATCTTACCTTTTATCACCTTTGTATTTTGATATCCCTCGTCTGTGAAATAGATTATATTTATATTTCTATTGAATGTTTACAAATAAAATATTAGCATAAGAAAAATCAATGGTTTATCAAGTAAATTCTAAAAATAAATGTTAATTAATATTATATAGTAAGGGGGAAGGGGATCTTTTTCGGTTAGTTACCCCAAAGTATGTGTCAAAATACGTAGTGTGCAATGCTATTTATTACCCAACCGAGACTTGAAATTGAGAAAAAACTGACTTATTACTCTTAAATTGTATCATTTTTAATAATAGTAATTATATTCAAAAATTTGTTTCTGAAAACATAAGAAAATATACAGATTTAGGAAATGAGATTCAAAGAATTTGACTATAAAAATATTACCATTTGTTATTTCGGCTACTGGCATTATACCTAGGTCTCTCATTCAAAATTTAGGTATATTAATTAGATTTGTCAAAGAATTTATATATAAAAATGCAAAAATCAGTCATTTTAAATACATGTAGGATTACAAAAGATTTTTTAAATATTTATATTGAGGGATCAGTAGGATTTATAAGTCCAATTAGGAGTTCCACAGAGCCGAACCCTCTGATATGAAAATATCTGGAGTCTGTGAATTATTTTCGCATTTGGTCTCTGGTAGGTTGACATGTTGCTCTTGTATTGTTTTGTATTTATAACTAACTAACTAACTAACCATCACGCCGTTTCTCCGCAGGGGTAGGCAGAGAGGACGGACCGCCAAACAACTCGATCTTGGCACACAGTCCTTGCCTCGTTCACATTCATACATCGTCTCATATATGCTCTTCTATTATTCCGACTCTTCACATGGCCCGACTCAAGTATCTGATTCACTTGGTCGTGCCATGTCTTCCTCGGGCGTCCCCAACTTCTTCTTCCATTCACATTTGCATCATATATTCTCCTTACACTACTTTCCTCATTCATTCGCTCTACTTGCCCAAACCATCTGAGCGTCCCTTTCTTAATCTTACTTGTTATGCTTACATCAGCCTTGCATTCTTCGCGGATCTCCACATTTCTCATGGTTTTACCACACATACGCCTCAGGGATCTCGGGTTTCAGGGTTTTGTATTTATAATACTTATATAGTGCAATTGCATAGCGTGGATTGACTAGATGATCATTTGAGGAAGTGTGTGAAAGGGTTTAGTTTTTCCTGTGGGGAAAATTTAACCTGGACATTTAAATCTGGTGCATGTAAATTCCTAAATTCATATATTTGTATGGAGAACTGAGTCAAAGAAATGTGTATAAAAAAGCACACAATAACTACCTCCTACTTACAAAGTAAATCCAATGAAAACAAACATATTGCAAATATTAATTTGCCACAACAAATATTTTATACAAATGCAGACCCATGAAAAATGATGGGGTATTACTCGTATAGTTGTATGATTGTGAGTGTATAAGTTGAGTGTTTGCAGGACCCATTGACTTTCAAAAGAAATTTACCTTTCTAATGTTAGTTAAGTTGGGGTGCCCGGGTTCATGGGGTGAGGTTTGTCTAGGTCTTGGAGGCGGATGACCAGGACATACTGAACCCCAGATTCCTACCCACCCCTTAAACCCTTTTCCTTCCCAGAACTCTCCTCTGCCTCCTTTCCTTAAAAAAAACCCTCCACACAGCATCCTCAAAGATGACATAGGCCCTGAGGGAAATTATTTTCCTCAGGGCCTCCTGTGTGGAGCTCATGTAAAAAAAAAAAAAAAACCACTCGAACCCATAAGCTTGTTTTCACAATAATATAACATTACGAGACGTATGTACCTGACTTATTAACTTGCAAAATTACAACATCTACCAGCATTTTCAAGCATTTAAATAAAAAAATATGCATTTCAAATAAAGAATTATTAATTTTTTTATAAGACCAACTCTATTTTTTTTAACTTTTGAAGGTTATTCCCATCAATGTAATATATCATTGAAGAAGAAGATAACACTAATAATCTAAACGAAAATATGAAAGAGAACAAGACACAGAAAAATAGAAAAAGATAAGAAGACAGAAACCGTCATAATAGAGAACTCCAGTCCAATTTTTTTATTTTTTTTAATGAATAAAGACCTTCAAACTTAAATAACTGCATTTTTATTTTTATTTTTATAGTTAGTTTTAATAGTTAAAATAATTGTCAAAGTTTTAATTTTTAAAGACTCCCAGAAACGCACCGTATCTATGGTGGTCTAATTTTTTTACTTTTTAAGTTGTCATTTTGAATCAGTGATGTTATGTCGAGGGAAATTTCCCTAGATCTAGGGGAGAAAAATATTTTTTAGGGATAAGGGAAATCAGGACAAAATCTAGGGAAATTTCGAACTCTGGCCAAAATTTTATTACATATGACAGTATTACTGGTATTATTTATATATATACGTATATATATATTTTTTGGAATTCCTATGAATCTTAATTATTTTTCATGTACTTACATGCCATGTTATTTTTAACACTGACAACTCAAAATGATATTAGGGAACGTACCCATACTACGTGACACGTTCGGGGGGGGGGGGGGGGGGGGGGGGGGGGGTCTTCAAAATACCACGCTTGGTACAAATGAGCGGCGGGTTGCTTATGATTTTTATTTTGCAAAGTGTTTTTTTTTTAATTTGGAATTCAGTTTCTAATTCAGTGGTGAGTGTATTCGTACTTTTAAATTATTACTTCACGTAGCAAAAAGTGTTTTATTTGGAAAATCACGGTATTATTAGTATATTTACCAAGTTCCGATATCTTTCCAATTAATTATCATATTAATTAACATATAACAGGATTAGTGTTACACAATCAGGTGGCTACGTAGGTAATTGCGTAAATGTGAAATTCTAGGGAAATTTCACTTCTAACTGTTGGCAACACTGTGAAGAACCCAGAATAATCATGGCGGATAATGACTTTTAGGTGTGAGGTGTGTTTTTTATTCAAGATTAACTGCTTTTAATATAGAAAAACATTGGTAAAATGTCCACATTTCACCGCTACTGTTATTGTATTTAATCAAAGTGCAATATAAAAACAATAAATCATCTCTTTCATTGCAAATACATGTGACATCGTGTTTTGTGTCAAGTGTTACTTTGTAGGTACATTGTTTTATGTATAATACATACAGAAACACTGGTATTTATAATACACTGATCATGACGAGTGTGTAACAACTTGTATAAAAAGCCCTATACTAAAAACAATTTGAAAATACATAAAAACAAACGTCAAAATATGACACGACTTTAACCTCAAATAGACAACATTTATTGCAGATTGTCCGCAAATATAGCCCTTTTCGTAAATTGTTGAGGGCCTAAATTATGTTTCAATAAACACAATAACTATTATTTATCTAAATCTCTATAAACAGTATGAAAATAAACCAAAAACACGAAATGTTGAATTGCATAGGTACGTGTGCACTTCAAGTCATTTCAAATGTCAATACAATACAATACACAGGTGACAGGTTAACTGTGACGTCACGGTTAACCATTTCAGTAATGCCAACTTAACGCTGTGTTTTCCGAAGAGGTTTAAAAATGCACTTTTTAATAATTTATTAAAAACTCTGCATTTAATATTATGAAATAAAACTTATATATTCAGAATCAGCGTTTCTTGGTCTATATGAACATATTTTTTTAAAGCCATAATATTTTTCACTGGAGTTCCTTATTGTCAATTTCTAATTTTGGAATGGACAATATTATTTTTGACTAATTTTTCCATATCATAGGCAACTACCCTTTTCATTGGAAACAATCATTCTAATAACTGGTTTGTAACCTAGATAGCGTCTTGGATAAATATATCCAATTTTGGATATGATTTTAGATTTTCACGGCCAAAAATATTTTTGTTATTGGTTTTTGGGGTATTATGCCATGTTGCGCTACCTCCTTCTTTAGCCAACGTTTCGGACAGCGTTGCAGTGTCCATCATCAGGGCAGATGTGTAATAGTTAGGGGTGATGTTTGTACTTATCTACTTAGGAGCGATACCGTGTCGCCAGCTCCACTCCTCGACGAGCTGGCGCTACAATATACTTCAACATGTTTTTTTGCGTTTAGCGATATCCTTTTGGAGATCGTCCGCTCTGTCTGGCCCACATAGACCTTATCACATCCAATTTTATTTATATGGAACATGTTGACCTTTTTATTTATTTTTTCTTAGGTGGCAATGGCTGACTTGGTAAAAGCGCATGTCCCGGTTAGACACGACATTCTGGGTTCGAATCCCAGTTGTGACCATTATCTTTTTCGTTCTCTTTCATATTTTCGTTTAGATTACTAGTGTTATCTTCTTCTTCAAAGAATTATTAAATAATAAAATAATTTTTTGTATCTACTTTATTGGTTGTCTGATACGATTTAATAATAAAATAGAGCCTCGATAATCCGTACCCAGGCTAATCCGAACTACCAAATGACCCCTCTTTCCTAACTCCGAAGCTGCTAATGATATGTGTTTCTGTAGTTAAAAAGTAAAAGTAAAAGCTCTTACATATCCACTTTATTCTGTACTGCTTGTGCATCACTAAGGCATAGGTTCCTACTAGAGATGAGTAAGTTCTGCATTTTTCCGGAGGCCTCCGAGACGTACTTCCTTTTAAAAGTACTTGAGTTCTTGGAGCAGGTCCCGGGAGCCACTCCCGACTCGCGAATGGCCCAAGCGCGCAAAAGAATTCGAACGCGCAACCTGCTTCCGACTCGCAAATGGCTCAAACCGAGACGCTCGGGTTCCACCCTAGCCGGACCTCGAAGCCGGAGCCCGCAAAAGAACTCGAACGCCCGACCTACTCCGCCTGCTCCCGAATGGCTCGAATCGAGACGCTCAGGTTCCACCCTAGCCGGACCTCAGCCGGAGCCCGCACGCAAAAGAGCTCGAACGCGACACCTACTGACTCCCGACTCCCACATGTGGCTCGAACCGTGACGCACGGGTTTGACGAGTGCGAACTGCCACCGAGTTCTGGCTACAAGTACTGTACCGGGTTCTTTGGGAGTAGTCGATTTGAAAAGAGAGTAGGAGTAGGAGCCGCTTCGCACGAACCCGAGTTCAAGAGCCCACTCTAGCTGAACCTAAACATCGCTAGTTCCTACGCCGAAACAAAAACATAAAACTTTAACCAGTGTTAAAAGTGTGCCATATCGGATAGTTTGAAAGATGGAGTATCTATAACTTCACTTTTTCATAAATTTTTTCTTGGTAAAAAATAAATATTGTTACATAAAAATAATGTAACAAGTGAACTATCTGTGTATGGGTACTTTTGGTGTGAAATTTGTTAACATTTAACATCATTATATTGGTAGCATTGAAATGCTTACCTTTGCTCAGTTGGTGCTACTGAGGATCTGCACAGAGAGGTTCACTAGGCAGGAATGGCCTTGAGCTCCTCATTCTTTGAGCAGCCACAGGTGACCATGGCCACCGTCCCTGTGGCGGGTCGACGTAATCAAATATTAATAGTTCGCCATTATTTTAACATGTGAAGATTGATAAATCCGCGCCCACCAGCGGCATCCATTATTGAAGACCATCAGGACAATCATTAAAATCCTGGATCAGCAGCGGAGTACCATGGGAGCACATTATTTCTGCTGGATTAAAACCACATCCAGCATCTGCAGACGCAGTCATGACAAGACCTTCCGACTATACCTGGAGCCAGAGGTGCTCGCAGGGATGCGGCCGAAGATCGCCCACCTTGGCCGTCATCAACATAGTCGGCTGGCTGGCAACCGCCCTTGGACGGGACGTCGCTGGGAAACCGCGGGACTGGAGGCCTGTTCGTCGCTCCAGCCTGCCGTTCAGCACATGTCAGCAGCGGAGGGAACTAACCGCCCATCTCCGAAGGCAGCAAGCAGCAGCATGGATCGCCTACATATGGCTTTCACCCATTCATCAACTCCTCAAGATTAAACGGTACTAACGCTCCATAATATGCCCATTCAGAATTTAGTCTAGCCCTGATTATTATTTGTAATTAATTAATAAATTAATTTAACTGTGTCAAAGCACAATACTATTTCATTTAAATAACCTATCCTCATACAAAGTATTACACAGCCGCCTACTTAAGGTCCACGCCTGAGAAATTCTCCAGTAATAATTACACTTGTCTCATGCTCTCCATTATTATATTCCTAACATTTTAGCTTCCAATGTGAAAGTTAAATAACTTCATAACATTTTGACGTCCTACGCAAATATATTCATAACATTTTGGCGCTCCAACGTTTGTTGGGCTCGATTGGCTAATACTTTGTGTGAGAGGGTTATTTTTTAATAATCTCTGAAAAAAATAACTTCGATAGATGTGTAAATCATTGTAAAAATATCATATATTATCTTCACAGTTAATCTCAGTTTATTGTAACATTTTTTTGCAAATCTACAATGCTAATTTCTGTTAAATCTACCTACCTACCTTGCCATCTAATTAAAGTTCAAATTCTGATAGAGTAATATTCAAATTCAACTTCTTACAAATAATAATGTTACATATTTGCTACCTGCTATTCTTCATTATTTTGCAATTTATTTTTCTGCTAATTATCAATTCTGTCGTATTTTCAATAATAATGCATCATGTATTTTACGCAGTCAATATTAAGAATTATTTACGACAATAATTTTTTTTCGTTGTAGGTACTCAATAACATTATGGCGCTCAACTTAATTTGATATATTCTATTGGGATAATATAGTCATAAATATTTTTTTACTTGATGGTAAATTTCTTGTTCGACACTATGTCACATTTCAATTGTACCTAAAGATTCCCGCATGGTTTCTTTTGTAAAGATGGATTTTCAATTCATATGTAACAATCATATTGTTGTTTGCGATTATGGCGATTTTATTTCATACATACTATTGGTAAATTTTACGGTTGTGTTAATGCTTTTTTTGTTTTCGTGTGCGTCGCTCTATTATCAATTGTCGATTCGCGTATGTTATTTTTAACCTCAAAGAAGTTGATATCAAAGTCATTGTGTGCATTATAAAATGTCTTAATTTTACACAGGTATTTCAAATTGATTTAATGTCATTACTATCGCGACGTACATTGCTTATCAAAAGGTCTTACATTATATTATAATTATTGAGGTTATATTATGCAGTGAAGTTACAAAGGTGAATACCAACTTAAAAATATAAAAAAAATTGCAATACTATTATTTCATCGGGTTAATAAAAATGTGAAACTTTTCAATATCGTGCAAAAGTTTTTAAAAACTATTATATTATATTCAAATATCTTTTATGGTATTATTATTACGATTCTATATTATTCTTTGTTTTTAAATATTTTCGGTTTGATTTCAAAGCAACAGCTGTTACCTGTCAAAATAATACACTGTTGACATTTTAAAATTTCAATCTGACATTTCATAGATAATGTTGTTTACAATCTCAAAATGACAGTTCTGTTATAATATGGTTTGTGAATTATTTTGTTTACTTTTCACTTTCATTCTAAATAATTATTATTTGCTAAATAGAAAACGGTCTTACATTCTATTTCATTAGCTACGAAATATTATGTGACAATTGTTACTATATCTCATCACAGCAACAAATTTACAAACATTTATTTTAAATTGTCAACGCAAAGAGGGTACATTCATTTATAAATAACGTAAGAATGCAGGAATTTTTAAACCGTCATAACATTATTCAAATAATTTTAAATCCAGGTTTGGCACAAATTAATATATTTTCTTCAATATCATTTAACAACAACATCAATTATCAACAATAACAAAGCTGTGTTATTTCTACATTAAGAGGATTATAACAACAATTCGGAAAATTGTTTTGGATGAAATTAACATCTGGTTTCTGTCAATCATGACATTTTCATAAATTTGATAATTATTTCAATTTTTTCAATTACGGGCATAATGTTTTAGTACATTTGTGGACTTAGAGAATTAAAAAAAAAAAAAAAAAATTATGGACGTCGATGTTGTTTAACCAGGGTTTTTGTTTTCCTGCCGTGCTTGAAGTACCGCGAGAAACATGTTTACACTCAGTAAACACATCATTATAAAATTATGGGAGTACAATTCCGGAGATTGATACTTTTCCATGTTTTGTTTACAAGTTCCGAAGAGATGAGAGTAGTGTATGCCGCTACCTACTCGTAACGTTTCGAATTCTTCGATCGTTCATCTTCATTCCAGGAGACGGAGTAACTATGGACAGATTGATATGAGAGTCTGTGCCATAGCAGGGCCGTTGCCTGACGTTTCGGAACCGATCAGAGTGAAGACGGAGGATCTATTGTCTGCGGATGTTTTCCCTGCAGAAGGTAGAAGGGCCGTTGTCACGCTGATCATTAATGGACGTACCAAAGTAACAGCGTGTAATGTCTAGAGTTTGTTCGGTTTTTTTTTCGACTTAAAGTATTGTCCATCCTAACAACTCGCTCTTATCATATTACTCTATTGAAAAATCGAGTTATGTATGCATACCACGTTACTACTAGAAGTGATAAATAAATCACTTCACAATTCTCACATCAAGTCACAATATACAAAATCAATCCTTTTACATTATCTTATATTGAGCTCTTGGAAAGAGACAGATAATGTTTTTGAGCCCCATACATTCAGCAAACACGCTTTTACCAAATACTTAAAATTAAAATAAAACAGTAATAGTCATAAACTCAACATTTATTGTCTAACTAATCAACCGTAACCAAATTTCATAATATTCTAGTTTCAAAACTTTGTTTGTTCGCATTAATTTACACTTGCTTCTCATCCGTAAGATTTTACAATAGTATGTCTAGTATAATATTTTACAATAGTATGTCTAGTATAGTATGTCTAGTATAGTATATCTAGTACAGTATGTCTCGTATAGTATGTCTAGAATATTTTACAATAGTATATATTTCACAACAATATATTTACAAGTATATTTAGTATGTTTACAATAATATTTTTACAAAAGAATGTTTATTTTTTGATTAATTCATACTTTTATTTTTGTTCTCAAATTTAGAATGCATTTATAATTTTGTAAAAATACAATCTTGCCCATTATATTACTTGATTCTGTTTTGAATTTGTTTTTTAAATTTTTCTTTTGCAAATACCTACAGAATTGTTTTGGTGTTTTTCAGGGGTCGCTGTGACAGGGTTGGGTGCTTCAATTCCATTGAAGACGTTCGCCTCTAGCTTCGCGAAAACCTCGAGAGTTCGTCCAGATGGCATTGGATCGTCCATTTCTTCACATGCGGGCACCCATCTACTATGGTTTATAATCATCTGTTATTGTATAGTTTTTACATATGCTTATTTTTGCTTTGAGTTTAGCTTAGATTTCTAGTGGGCTTGTGTTTTTTTAGGGAGTGTTTTAAAAAAAAAAATTATGGATAATTTTTTTTTTTGTGTGGGAAGGGCGGAAATGTTACATAAAAATAATGTAACAAGTGAACTATCTGTGTATGGGTACTTTTGGTGTGAAATTTGTTAACATTTAACATCATTATATTGGTAGCATTGAAATGCTTACCTTTGCTCAGTTGGTGCTACTGAGGATCTGCACAGAGAGGTTCACTAGGCAGGAATGGCCTTGAGCTCCTCATTCTTTGAGCAGCCACAGGTGACCATGGCCACCGTCCCTGTGGCGGGTCGACGTAATCAAATATTAATAGTTCGCCATTATTTTAACATGTGAAGATTGATAAATCCGCGCCCACCAGCGGCATCCATTATTGAAGACCATCAGGACAATCATTAAAATCCTGGATCAGCAGCGGAGTACCATGGGAGCACATTATTTCTGCTGGATTAAAACCACATCCAGCATCTGCAGACGCAGTCATGACAAGACCTTCCGACTATACCTGGAGCCAGAGGTGCTCGCAGGGATGCGGCCGAAGATCGCCCACCTTGGCCGTCATCAACATAGTCGGCTGGCTGGCAACCGCCCTTGGACGGGACGTCGCTGGGAAACCGCGGGACTGGAGGCCTGTTCGTCGCTCCAGCCTGCCGTTCAGCACATGTCAGCAGCGGAGGGAACTAACCGCCCATCTCCGAAGGCAGCAAGCAGCAGCATGGATCGCCTACATATGGCTTTCACCCATTCATCAACTCCTCAAGATTAAACGGTACTAACGCTCCATAATATGCCCATTCAGAATTTAGTCTAGCCCTGATTATTATTTGTAATTAATTAATAAATTAATTTAACTGTGTCAAAGCACAATACTATTTCATTTAAATAACCTATCCTCATACAAAGTATTACACAGCCGCCTACTTAAGGTCCACGCCTGAGAAATTCTCCAGTAATAATTACACTTGTCTCATGCTCTCCATTATTATATTCCTAACATTTTAGCTTCCAATGTGAAAGTTAAATAACTTCATAACATTTTGACGTCCTACGCAAATATTTTCATAACAATATAACCCGCCAGGCTAAAATAGATTAGTTTACGAGTAAGTAAATCTGTTTTGTGATTTAGAAGTTCATTAAATATAATTTTTTTAAGCAGAGCTGTTTCATTTAATTTTTCTATCTAACATACTTGACGGCCGGCGTGATTTAACAGTAAGGCTATTGACTCGCAATCCGAAGGTCGCTGGATTGAATCCTGGCATGGGCAAATAAATTTTATTTTAATAATTTGTGTTGTTTCATATTTACTCATTTAAAAAATAATGTATAGTATATTTGCGGCACGTTCCAGAGTGGAAGATACTCTTAGTATCCGCCCTGGTGTAAGACCACCATTCAGAATTGAAACGTTGCTTGAAATGGCGTTAGCCGTGTTTGGTGACCAGATCTGAATAGGTAGGAACTTCCCCACCTTCCTCCCCTTGTCCCCATCTCCTTCTCCTCCCCACTACCTTCAGCCCATACTTAACATACCCCAATTGGGGATGCCGTAGTATCGCTGGCTCCAGACAGGAGCAGCTGAGACTCTTGTGAGGTATTACTATTAAAAAAATACTACAATCCGAAGGCTTCGCTAGTATGAATAGGTGTTGTTTTTCATTAATTAGGATTATCAAGACTCTCTGTACTGTACATAATTATTTCCAATTTTAATAATTAAAAGTTCATTAAACTTCACTAATTTACGCATTATGCAGGAATACGTAACAATATTTCACTTCACGCAATGCACCTACAACTGAAATTGGTATGTTTAATAATTAACACAGACAATGTATGTGTTCACTTAGCCTCACCCCCCAATATATTTTTTTTTTTACCTTATTTAGGGCATTTTACCTTGTTTCCTTATCCCTGATGTAATATGATGTACAACTTTTTAAAATAAAATGGTATAAATCAGTAATTGTATTCAAGTATTCATTTATTGCACATAAAAGCAGTTCTTACAATAGACAAAAATGTATATAGGCGCATATCACTTTGTGATGTATCATAAAAAATATTTTAATAATATTCCTATTTATCTGTGGCCGATAGCAGCATGTGACATTCCCTATTCCTAGATCTACACAACCTTTCTCCGCAAAATACTTTCACAATTATAATTTCCATCGACAAAATCACAAAACACTTTTTTCACAAACCTCATTAATTTCATTATTAAAAAGCTTTTTTTTCTTCAAATCGTTCTACTTTTCCTTTTTTCCTTCGAGATCAATTTGCAGTCTATGCTTTTCTGATGTAATTCAATTCTCCATTCCTTAACTATCTAACAAAACACTTTTGAAAGAAAGTCGCAGACTTAACTTACTCGAGGACACAATATATTAAATTACACTCAACTTGTAATTTATCAAATATACAATTCCATTGTTCCCTTCACGACAGAAGAGGGTACTCTTCGCTATCCCACATGTACACTAACTGTAACTTCGGCCAAGAGTTGAGCATCTATTCCTAAACATTCAGTGTAAATTCTTATCATTGATTGTTCATTATTGATATATGTACGTCATAATAATATGATGAAAACCAACCAACTAACTCCACATGATCAAATATTGTAACTAACAAATACCTAAACAATAGCATGCAAAGTTATTATGTATTATAATTATACAGTGTTTGTTTGTTTTACCAATATTTAACCTTTACATTTAGACTCTAAAGCTTACAGACAGAGTAAAAAAGAGTAAAGCTATCTAATAAACAGTCTTGGGATAACTTTAGACGCTACTTTATGCTGCTCAAGCGACCTCTCCCTTTGCCCGGTCTGGAGAGCGGGCCGGACAGCGGGCAAGCGTGTGCAGCTAAACAAACATTGGTGTATCAACTTAAATTTACATTATCAGTCACCCTAAATTCTAAAAAAGTAAACAATTTAATACTGGGATCATTTCACGGATATTTCCAAATTTTACATGTCACTATTCTTACTACGATTTCATCTCAATTATCTAAAACCTTCCTTACAGAATACACAAGCGGTAAGTTCCTTTTATGAGTTCTCAATAAGTTTAATAAATTCTCAATAAGTTGAATGAATTCTCAATAAGTTCAAAGAATTCTCAATAAGTTCAATGAATTCTCAATAAGTTCAAAGAATTCTCAATAAGTTCAATGAATTCTCAATAAGTTCAATAAATTCTCAATAAGTTCAAAGAATTCTCAATAAGTTCAATGAATTCTCAATAAGTTCAATGAATTCTCAATAAGTTCAATTAGTGCACGGGATTAGGGTACAAAGATTCAGATCACTCTTCCATGTAAACACTGTATGGGAAATGATCATTGTTCACTGTGATGGAAATAAATTTTATTTAAATTTTATTCTTATTCATATAATATGCACTGTGATGAATAAATAGAAAAGCTATTTTGCTCTTACTAACAATACAAGATGAAGTATGGGAAAAAGCTGATGAATTAAACCTAATGATTCAGTATAAAATTAAAGAGCCTCTCCAATAATCCGTGGCAAACTATTATTTATTTTCGTAAACTAAGAGTAAAGCCCTTCGTCCGCAGAGATACGAAAGTACCGACGAGTACTCGACAATTCAAGGATCTTGGCGACAACTGTTAAACATCTGCGCGGAGGTTCGTAAACAAAGCACATATTGCTGTTATTTGGTAAATTGACGCCAGTTCCCCGCGACCAGCAGAACATCGAGACTTTAAGCATGGCATCACTTGTGTCAAACATTTTGTAACAATGTGTGGTATTTTAGATCAATACTAAAGAAACAAAGCAGTCAACAAAAAATGACAGGATATAAAAATGACAGCTTCAGCAACTGTTTGATTGTGATGAGATTATGGCATTCTAGTTTTAACATTTTGAGAATTCAAAAATGATTAGTGGTGACACGGGTCTTGTGATTTCAGTAGTGACATAATATATGGACTGAGTGCGACATGAGTACACAACATAAGTATCGAATATTTCAGTATTCCTGAGGACGAAGGGCCTTAAACTACATGAAAATATAAAACTTTGTTATAATTTATAAGTATTATTATTATGTAAAGAAAAATATAACTTTTGTCATGTATGAAAGAGAATATTCAGGTTTAGGGAGAAAAAATATTATGCAATAAAAAGTACGCTACATTTTAAAAAGGCTCTTAAAAACTGCCGTCATTCTTCTTTGAAAGGCAATTTCAGAATACTTTTGGTCAGCTGATATTAAACAGAATTAATCCAGTATCATTTTACTGTTTCCAAATTTTATACAAACATGAGAAAATACTGCATTAGCATTTAAAAATTACATAATAAAATTAAAATAAGATAAGAGTAGGTATTGACAACCATTTCAATTCAATGAAAAATTGCACACATTTTACAAACAGTTTCACAATATGAGATTTAAAAAAATCACTGAATAGGCATATAAAAAAATATACGCTAAAAAAATTATTATTATAAATAATGGCACTTGGTGCCTTCTGGAAAACAATAAAAAAGTGCATTTTACAGATATAACACTGGTATCGTTTAACTGCAAATAAAATAAATATTAAACTGATTAGGGGCCATCCATAAATTATGTCACACCTCAAAGGGGGGGGGGGGGGGAGTAGAGAAGTGTGACAAGAGGTATGAGGGGGGCCATTAGCTTTGAGACGTCACATACACAAAACGACTGCGACACATTGCCACAACAAAAATATTATTCCATTACGCCCCCTTTGTTGTGGCAAACATAACCCCACCGTGGTATCCCGTTACGCCCCCTCTGGTGGCAAATGTAACCATGATAATATTAAGGCCGGTTAGAGTGCACAACAGACGGTCGGTGCGTACGGTCGGTCCTGACGATACGCATGCGTACGGTCGGTCCTGACGATCGCATACCACCGACCGACCGTCGGTGAGTACTGTCAGTTCACGCTTGACCAACAAGCTGACCGGACGTCGTACGCGAAATGGACGCAAAATGTTTAATTGCTGCTTATTATCTTCGTAGACGTATTAGGAACAGAAGATGTAGATATCACGTACATCCGATCGTCGCCCAACGAGCATTTCAAGGAGAATTCACTTGTCAGTCGACCGACGGTCCGCATGCAAACGCGCGCGACCGACGATCCTCGTACACACTGCGTAGCGATATACGCATGCGTACGGTCGGTCCTGCACTGAACGATTTATGAATTTTCATTCAAATGACAAGCGCGACCGATGTACGCACCGACCGTCGGTCGAGCACTGTAACCGGCCTAAATGTTGTAAAAAAAAAACATGTAATATTGGAAAATATGTGAAGTCACGCTGGGGGGGGTCTCACAAATGATGTGACGATGTGTGACAGGGACGGGGGGGGCGGGGCTCAAAAAATCATGAAATTCATGTGACGTTATTTATGGATAGCCCCTTATTATTTAGAACATTGTTTTTGTTGAAAAAAAAACATAAAATCAAAAAAAAATCAGAAGTAACTTTATAAAGTTGATAAAAAATAAAATTAGATTTTTTTTATAACAATTGAATATTTTGCTAAATTATTGTGAAGATACCAAATAACTTGTGCACCAGTCTGCACATCACACAAATTATAAATCTTTTGATATATATTGCACCTCCTTTCCCATAAATGTTGCCGTAATAAAGCCATAAAATATAAGTTCAACAAACTACAGTAATTCTTTCCACGACACATGACAGTAAAATAGCATACCTGGCTGTGGCAACATTTTTCTCATTAAGCTACCTAATAATTTCATATTGCATTAAAATATTCATTGAAAACAAAATCTATATCAAATTTCTATTTTTTCCCAGAAATACATAAACAAATATTATGTGATTCATTATGCTTTTCTTTCTAAAAAAATGATAACCTACATAAAAACATTTATTAAACAAAAAATATATGAAACGTAACAATGTGATGATTATAGATTTTTTAATCAAAGTTTTGAGATAGACTGAGATAAAAGTATAAAATAGCTTGCCACATAATAGCTTTGAAATAAAATTATAGAATAACAAACAAAAAAAAACAGACAATAATCATACAACACTCGTACATAATACATATGACAAATTGTTGTACATTTTTATATAATGAAATGTGTATAGTAATTTCATAGAGGCTGCCATGCTTATAATACATAAATGTAGTACATAATTTACAAACAAATCATGATGTATAATATTGTCAAAAGCCACTGGCTCGTGTTTATAATATATATGTCACCATGCTAAAATCCTACTAATAGAACTAAACACAACATAAACACGAGAAGGACCGCCGTTCACAAGCACTTTCCAATGCAAAGCGGACTTACACAAAGAAGAAGCCTTCACACCATTGGTACAGAATACACCAAGTTTCCTGCCAGAACAAGAATAAAAATCGTCCACAAGTACTGCGGATATAATAGAAGACAAATTATTTTTGCTTATTGCGTGATGCTTATTGCGTGATGCTTATTGCGTGATGCTTATTGCGTGATGAAATACAAAGGTTAGATAGAATAATGGAAAAATCCAATCCAGGGAGATGTGCAACTAATTTGAATCAAAATAAACCATAAGGATGACAATACTACTGGAAGAATATAAACTATTGTTTTTGTTTTTTTCCAATTATTTCAGACTTTCTTCACCCTTCGAGGGTGTTCTAGGCCATCATTTCAAATTACAGAGAAAAAAAAGGTGAATTCATTTATTAATTTTATTCAAATGTGCATATTTCAGAATTATATAGATGATTGAGAGGAGGCAATTTTATACAACGCTTGATAGAAGAGAGGATATTTATTTAGAGAGGGATAATCAATAAATCATACATATAGACCACAGAATATACAATCTGGGGAGTCAAGGACATAAATTTTAAAAAGGCGAGAAGGTAAGGAACAATGTCCGATTTTCATTCAAATAAGTGACGAATCTTTTTTTTTTGAAAAATGGGGGAATTGTTGAAACCGCAGTTTTGATGGGATAGTCTTTTATATTGAGGCGTAGCAGGCTCCCTTGGATTGATAAGCTATGTTCCAATACTCTACCCAAACATTTCTGGATCTATCTTTGATGATGGAAAAAATATCAGATAGGGGAATATGGTTTATGAGGGTAACAATAGGGTTGGACGCTCCTTGTTTTGCCAAGGAATCTGCAATATCGTTACCCCCTATGCCAACATGTCCAGGAATCCAAATCAGCCTAGCGATTCTGTATTTTTTGTGGGATCGTTATTGGATAACGGACTTTATCTCCTGACAGATTTGTGTGATTTTTACATATTTACTGTCACATATTTTAGTTTAGATCGATTTAAACACGAATTCCTACAAGTATGCATGATTATTTTCATTTTGTACGTTGTACATAGAAAAAGCAAATAACAGCCATAAAAATCACACAAATCTGACAGGAATAATGTCCGTTATCTAATAACGATCTCACAAAAAATACGGAATCACTCGGCAGAGTTACGGTTTTTCCAGAGCTTTGAATGGATGCTATCAGCACTCGAATAAGGATTGTTGGTACAATAGGCCACTTGCATGGACTTCATAACGACTTGGAAAAAATCATGTGGATAGATTTTACTAAGATTACGAAAATATTAGTAAAAATTTTTAGAAATGCACAGTTTTTTTTTATTTTTAAATAAATCCATTATTTGGGCTTGTGACGTCACTACATGAAAATGTCCCGTCGCCGAAAATGTTCCTATTATTTTTATAAAATTCCACACCGATTTATTTTTTTTATATGGCATCACTTTGATTTTAGGCGAATTTTTGAATTTGACATTTAACGTTCACTAGATTTATTGTTTGTTCTCTGCGAACGTATCATTTGGTTTGATTTTTTGACAGATGTTATGACGAGAACCCCGTACAATTTACTTGTCCGTACGTGTTTTAGAGGTATAATGATAATGGTGCGGATTTTAACAAAATCAAATTTTATAATATTCTTATTATTATTATAATCTACAAGTACAAGTATATTACATTTGATTTAGTAATATAGACGTTGAACATAATAATGATTTATGATCAATAAGATGGATCAAGGAAAAAAATATTTATGAGATTTAATATTTTTGGTATGCCTCGTTATTCTTTTTAATTATTTTCTTCGCACCTATAAAATTATGTCCTGTCTTTCCAGTTTATAAAAAATGGTCTGATTTTTCGGATTGAAATTTTCAATAAATCGCCAGGGTTTCAAAAATACGATTAAAAAAAAAAAAAAACGGAATGTCTTAGAATATTTGCCAAAACCGGAATTTTTTTTTTTTAAATGTGATGCAAGTGGCCTATTAAACTTTTAATTTCCATGTGCATGCTCCATGCTTTCAGCATGACTAAACAATTTGATCACGGAGATGCCTATGCTTTACTTTACATTAAACATTAAAAAAGAAGAATAATTTGTTAACGAAGGGGAAATTTCTTATATTGCTCTCATAGTTGCAAAAACATCCGGATAAATTTGAATAAACATGTCTTTTTGATTGATCTATCTCTACAACATCATGCAGATAACCTCAATATTATACAGATATGAAGCATTCAACTAAAGTTGAGTTGAATGCTTCATATCTGTAATCAATAATTGGAAATTTAGACAATGCGATGCGCACAACTTATAATTGTTATAATAGCGCGTTGATGGTTTACTTACTAAAACATCAACGCGCTATTGTAACAATTATAAGTTGTACGCATCGCGTAGCCTAAATTTCCAATAATTGCTTGGTTCTGTACAGGTAAGTCTCTTGGGGTATTCCGTACCAAAGCTTCACACTAACATTTACACTTACGACAACAAATAGAACCAAAACATAGAGCATTCAAAATGTTTCTCAAAATTTAATTTTGATTTTGTTTCATTATATTTTCACGATATCACAGTTGTTGATCATATTACCTGGACGACATACCATTTAATTTTTACAATTATTACTTCTAACGGAAGAATTCGAGAATATGCAACTTTACATATGTACGTACCGAGTGACCAAATAAACCAATTTCGACTAGAATTTTATGAAATAATGAGAGAATTTCTCAAATGAACTTTCATACAAATATCCTTTGGAGTTTGCTCTGCTATCTCATGTAGTAAATGAAAATTTGTAATTAAATAAACTTAATTAGGTACCAAATAACAAAAGTTTGCGTGCTTAAAAGCGGTTAAAAAATGCACATATTAGATGAAAATTATTTAAAAAAATAAAACAAATTTTGGTTCACGCATATTATGATGAGTGAGCAAAAACAACGCTAAACAAGTTTGTAAGTCGATTCATTTGAGAACTTCTATCCCGATAATATACTATCGCAGATGCTGGGCAAGAACTTCAGATTCTTAGAGATTTAGAGATCAATAAAAAAGAATGAATGCGATACATAAATTAAACAGTAATGGCTGCAGACCTAAATGGATAATGCATATTACAGTTGTTTTGATATTTAGAGACATCCCTGGCGTTTAGAGTTAAGCCACGATTGTGGTCGTGAGCTCAGTTTCCCGTAACTATCTTCCTGGGCTCGGCTGTCAGATCTTCCACACTGCCAGATCTGAAATCAAAATTTATATTATAAGATGAGTACACTGTACATCTGATGGGTAAGTTCTGAATTTTATTTTCTGGGCCTCCGAGACGTACTTCCTTTTAAAAGTACTCGAGTTCTAGGAGCAGGTCCCAGTCCGAGTTCTTTAGTGCGGACTGCGTACTCGATGCTGTTGCACGGTTTCGGCCGAAGCCGGACCTCGGAGCCGGAACCCGCAAAAGAACTCGAACCCGGGACCTGCTCCCGACTCGCGAGTAGCTCGGACCGCGAACACAGGGACGCTGGTGGAAACATTTGGGTTCCGGCTCCGAGTCCAGCTCTGAGTTCCGGGTTTGCGACCGAGTCCTGGACTAGGTTCTCTGGGAGTAGTGGATTTGTAAATTGTGAAGAACCCGAGTTCAAGAGCTCACTCCAGGGTTGGATTTAATTGTTTCGAAAATGTTGAAAGTTTTTTGATAAACCTTGTGTTATTATATTTTGACGGTCCTAAAGAACAATGTCGAATGTGCGATTTTGTAGTTTTGCAGTATAGAGCAGTAGAGAGTTTCGTGTCGACATTTTACTGTTTTTGAGATCAAGAAATATAGTGTTATTTTGATATTTTGCACTGCATTTCATTTTGTTAAATATTCTGAAAAAACAAACTTTTAAATCAACAAAATAAGCCAATCTATAAGCCAACAAACCGATTCAATTTTTAACAGATCAAAATGAACAAAATCTAAATAATGTTCAATGCTATTGACACAGTTCAGTGTGGCAAATTACAACATCAAAAAACACAAAAATAAGCCATAGCAAGACAAAATGTTCATTCAGAAGCTACAAAAACACAATATTGAAGACCTTGGGATGAAAACGTCAAATTTCACAAATGGATTATTTTTCAGTAGAGCATTTCAACTGAATACCATGGTTCAACTGATTTTTTTGTTATATTTGAAAAATAATAAATTGACCTTTTAACTTTTTCCACGCGATCGTAACAATAGTTGATACGGCAAAAGCCATGCCTCACACGCGCCCGTATCAGCCCTTGTTACACTAACTTTGACTGCCGATATCACAGCGCTACTATGTCACAGTATTTTTTCCCGCTCGCTAGGATATTCGTGTAACTATCACGATGCTGACATCTTCAGGCATATTTCGAAAGTAAAATTGTATTTCGTAAAAAACATCTATAATCAAGTGAATGTGTCCTCGTGCCTTTGAGTGTATAGTTCACAATTTACTCCACAGATGGCGCTAGTAGTTTGCGCACGCGCATGCATTCGATTCCGACTGACCAAATTGGACAAGCGTCGATAACATTTATTGTCGAGATCGCACGTATTTGCACACGTTTGTTTATGTTGTGAAACTGTGATTTTGAATTTACATAAAAATTTTATTAATTTTAGTGTCATCAGAAGTTTTAGAACTTGTTTATACGAATTAATAATAATAAGTGATTGAGGTACCACTTGTGTCTATCAACGCAGTGTCCTGAGTACAAGCACGCGGATAAATGGCGCCGTCTTTAAGATAACAAGGGGACGTTTTTGTATGGAATTTAATGTTTTTGTTTTTATAATCATCTAGGAGTGTTTACAGACGACGATTTGGTTTCAACTTGTAGATAATAATCTCATCTGTTTATATAGTATGATAAATCATACCATAATATGCTGTAATTTGACATAAAATTGGATGGATAGGTATTTGAAATATGACATATACATGTACCGCGTATGGGTATTGAAAAAACGGAGTAGTTCAACGCAGGTAATAGGTAGCAATGTTTAGGTATTACGTACTTATCTATAATTAAATTTAAAAAATCAACATGACTTCTGCTATTTTTACAAAAGATTTGGACCTTTGCTGTTTTTTCTTCAAAATACGGAGAATTTCAGGCAACCATAAAAAAAGCAAAATTAATAATTTTGCAGTTTTCAAACAAATTTTGTCAGGAAGGATAAATGATATTTTTTTAGAAATACTTAACAAGAACGGTTGCATGGTCTCATCATAGACGGGCAAGCGAAAAATTAAATAAAAAAATTTAGGAAAATTGTGGATATTTTATGTTTTTCCCCCAAGGTCTTCTTCAATTATGTGTCCTGGAGGTGATGTTACATAAAAAATTATTAAATTCCATTTATATTTTTTAACTTATCGTTCACTCAATGACTATTAGACAAAAGGTGATTTTTCATAAAACAGCACTTTATAAGGGCCGGTTTTATAACCATCCGTTCGTTACGCTTGATACCATTTTTAACTAATATTTGGTCTACCGCTTGATTTTGCCGTTTTATAAACATTCGCAAGGCTACCGGTCAGTTATGTAGCGGTTAATGCTTTACGGATCGATTTTGGCCAGTTAAATGGTTAACGATACGTTTGCTGACATTTTTTGACAGTTTTAAGAAAGAATTTGTTCTCGGCGCTCGGTTATTTTTATTATATCGAAATCAGTCAGTAACGCCAGCCCAGCTTTATTTCTTATATGTATTCAATAAGATTATTATTCAGTTTATAAAAACAGTTTATTTATAAACAAGTACTGCAACTTATGTAATTATTATTACGTGTGACAGCCGTTTCGCCTAGTTTGATAATGCCTTCAGAAGGCAAAATAGCTGTTACACGTAATAATAATAATTAATAATTACATAGAAGAACTTTATTATAAATAAACTGTTTTTTTATAAATTGAATAATATTATTTATAAATTGAACACTATTCGAAAAAAAAATTAAAATAGGACTTTACAAATTAAACTTAAAAACAATACATAAGTTATTATTAACGCTACGTTTCTAAGGTCTGGGATCAATGCTGCAAGCAGCTGGCGATTTTACAGGAATCTCCAAGACAACGCATCCGTATAACAATGCAAGTAGTGCATTGTTATATGGAGAGTGACCCAAGTAATAAAACTTTCAGACTAAATGTAACCGATGACCGCTAGTAATGCACATTTGTTTATAATACGTAAAATAAGATAACTAATGGATAGCGGTCCATTAACGAAAAACGGTTCGTTAAGTAACTGAAATTTGATTCTGCATTTATAAAACCGGCCCTTAATCATGCAAGTATTATTATTATTATGAATACATATAGTAAAAGTATAAGATGATTATTTACCTGAGTTTATCGTCGTTTTTCCAGGATGTTACTTGAATGTGTGGTGGAGGAAGGTAGCTCCGCAAAGACTGCACCAGCTGAATGGTGTCCATTAGTACTGAACAACAACAACAACAAATTCATTTCAATTAAACATTACAAGAAGTCAATCAAGTCAACATTATTTCACATTTCTTTTCATTTTATTCTGAAAATTTAGGATACAGGTAAGGTTCAACAAAAAATCTGTAAAAAAAATTTAGTCTTAGTCAAATCTTAATCAATAGTCTTGCAAGACCCATGTTTACTCCTTCTTCTCTTTAAAAAGATCCTCCAGTATCCCCAAGATTACATAGGCTGTGTGGGAAATTATTTACCTCAGTTCCTTTAACCCTTAGGCTGCTGGGTATACATATATGTTATTGAATAAACCATGCCCTCAGCGCTACACGTATCATATTTCATGAGCAATACGAGCATGTTGTATGAGAGAGGAAACACAAAAGCGGACAAATCATTCCACAGCCGAGCTGTCACTTGTGACAAATAATGTCAACCATATACAAATGTTGGGCGTGTGTTTATTTACTGTGAGGGAATAAGGCAATCATGGGAGATAGCACAATGTGTCTAAGGTTTGAGTGATTCAGTAGCTTCGTAAACCGTCTCCAAATTGACAGTTAACTTTGTGAACAGATTTATCCTCTCAAGTGTCAGCATATCCAATTGGCACAATCAAAAAAATAATTTCTCTAAGTTATTCACATTATATGGTAAGATGGTACAATTTACTAAAACATAATTTGAAAAAAACCACATAAATTATTACGAAAATAGAATCAGCTGGCGGACGGTGAGAATTTAGCATGAGCACACTAAGAGTTAATTAATTGCATTACTTTTCTGCAGCTGCTCGCTCTGCTTGCCGTAGGGCTTGCACATGGCGGGGCGCACACAGGGTCGCATGCGGTGCAGGTTACGCGCCAGCTCGGCAAAGGCGCGCACCACACGCTCCTGGCCTCCACCTGCGCCTCCCGCCCCCCCGGCACCCACGGGCCCAGCGGCGGTGGGGGCGGCCCCCCCTGACAATCCCTCCAGGGTCTCCAGGTTGGCTCTGCAATGAATTAAAAATACAAATTTCAATTTAAATTAAATTTGAGATAAACACAGATTTGAAAATGGTAAATATAAATCATAAAATCTGTACTGGAACCATGTCGTTTCCATCATAGTTTTGAAATATCTGTTAAAAAATTGAAAATTCAACAAATATAGGCCGATTTAGACCAAACAAGCAAATGCTCATTCTAGTCCATTCTTGCCAAATTATTTTGAAGTAATGAATAAAAATGGGGAAATTATGAATTTAATGAAAATGTCAACAAATTATAGAAATGTACCAAAATTTGAGATGTCTGTGGAATCCAACTAATGGAAATTATAAAAATCACACAACGAAGTAGTCCTGACGAAGTTAAAAATAATATGGAATCACCTAAAATGAAATCGCAACTTCATCATCTGGTGTTCTTCTCTTAATTAAATTCATCACCCACCAACTGTCCAGTCTCTTCCTTCTTTTCTTTTTTGACAATTGAGTGATGATGATATAAAATGCTTCCCTCTCACTGTAGGACATGGTGTAATGAACACTACGATTGTTGAAGAATGAACTTTCGCTCGCCTGATCTCAACATCCCTAGAGCATCTGCCAGAATTCTAGTTTCTGTTGTTCTTGTTTATTTTATTCTTTTGGTGTAAGTGGTGAACATTAATTACCATTTACACTAAAGATCGAGAAAGAATGCTCTTGTTCCAGCTCTAGCTCTATGTTTGTTTGGTCTAAATCGGCCTTAAGAAAATATTATTATTTTGTTTAATAATGTGTAGGTATTACAGATTGATGTAATCATATTACAACACACTTACATAACCAGTAGAGCGACAGCGACAGACCAAATAAAAACTATTTTTAATATTTTCCGCCCCCGTTAAAAAAAATCATTACTCCGAATATTATTATGGAGACATACAAACTGATTATTCTACTTCTACTATCTACTATCTACTAATATTATAAAGGCGAAAGTTTGTATGGATGTATAAATGTATAGATGTATGTTTGTTACTCTTTCACGCAAAACTACTGAATGGATTTTAAAAATTCTTTCACCAATAAAACATTATTTGCGAGATCTATAGGCTATATATATTGGTAAGCTCTGGCATTATGAATAATCTCCGGTGTTATGAAATTATTTATCATATATTTTCTGTCCCTAACAAAATCGATTTATTGCAAATGTCAGGAAAAAAGGCAAACCAATTCGCCTTGGAAACGATGTTTTTTTTTTTTAGGCGATTCACCCTAAAAAGAGTGCTTTGTTAGCGTCATACATAATAACTAACTCTAAAAATGAATCACCGGCATGCGAGCAGTTTGAAAACTGAATGTATCGAGAATGAATGTGTGGAATGCGACAGATGAGAGGGGGGAGTGAGTAGGGGGGAGGGGGTGTCGGGAGGTTGTGGATGGAGGGGGGAAAGAGGGGAAGAGGGGAAGAGGGTGGGGAGAGGGGGTTAGGGGAGGGAGAGGGGGGAGGGAAGGAAGGGGAAAGGGGAAGGATAGAGGAGGGTGTGGGGAGGAGTAGGTGGTGGGGGGAAGGGGGTTGATGGGGGGAGTGGAGTGGAGAGAGGGAAGGTGGAGGAGGCAGAGTGGGGTGGGACAGGTGGGAGGGAAGGAAGGGGAAGGGTGAGGAGTGGAGGAAGGTGGGGGGAGGTGGAGTGGGGAAGGGTATGGGGTAGGGGAGGGATCGGTGGAGAAGGAGGGGGAGGAAGAGGGGGGTTGACGGATGGGTGTAGTGGGGAGAGGGAAGGTGGAAGGTGGAGTGGGGAGGAGTGGGGGGAGGGGTTGGTGGAGGAGGAGAGGGGGAGGGGGGTTGATGGGGGGGAATGGAGTGGGGGGAGGGGTGGGTGGCGGGGGAGGGGGTTGATGGGGGGAGTAATGTGGGGAGAGGGAAGGTGGAGGGTGGAGTGGGGAGGAGTGGGGGAGGGGTTGGTGGAGGAGGAGAGGGTGAGGGGGGTCGATGGGGGGAATGGAATGGGGGGAGGGGTGGGTGGCGGGGGAGGGGGTTGATGGGGGGAGTGGTGTGGGGAGAGGGAAGGTGGAGGAGGCGGAGTGGGAAACCCCTAATACCATGCGAGCGAAGCCGCGGGAAAAAGCTAGTAGTTCTATACAACCAATGAATACTTCTATCTTTTACCAATTATTACATATTCATAGGATTTATAAAAAATATTATAAAATCGTTATTTCTACTTAACTACTTACAAATAAGGGAAAATTTGCCTAAATTAGCAGCAAAGCAATCCGAGATATTTGAAATAGTGCCATATTGTGGCAAAGAGCACTCCAGTCGATAATTTACTTAACTTTAAATAAACTAATCAAAAATTTTACAATAATATATTTTAGAGTTCTTGCCTAAAATGACTCTTGAAACCTTCAAGACAAATGTTGAAAATGTCGAGAGACCTAGAGATATCATTTAGCAGCACCCTCTTGTGATGCTATGCTGGACAAGAAAGTCCATTCTGCCATGTGGAACACAGAGCAAGTCGTTGTGTCGCAGCGGTAGTTGTTCGGCACGAACAATTTATAGAATTCCAAGAGAGTATGGGAGGTATAGGATGTCAATAAAATAGTTTATTATTTTTTATGCTGTTAGTGTAAGGGAACAATTCCTCCTAGTTTGGAGACATTCGTAGCACGTTTCAGAGAGAAAATCAGCATGGATTCTCATATAAAACTTCTTTAGCACTGTTGTGGTTTGAAACTCGATGAAACGAAAAAGAGACAAACACATGCATCTTTAGAAATTAGCCTGCGAGAGAATGAGGTAGTATAATCGGTCTCCTCTTTGTGCGGTGCTTCACAGCCTTCCCATTCTTGTTTACTTTAGTTTTCTGAAGGTTTCACTTCTACTGCGTGTGAATTGCACACCCAGATTTTTTTTAAATTTTTCTAATAATTCAATGTATTTTTGCTGGTATTGGGCCCAAACAGCAAAAGTGTTTTCTAGTTTGATCGTATAATGCAGTTGAACATCGCTGTCATTGCTTTGGGCTTGGAAAATTATTTACTTGTTCTTATTACAAATCCAAATTACGTTCAAACAAGATTTGCAACCATCTTGGCTACCAATGGCTAGGGTAGTGTGTAGGTACGTAGTATGTGCATAATTGTTAGGACAACTTCAACATGAAATATTGCCAGCTGCATCGAAAAGACATAATAAAACAGATATCCATCAATAAATGTAATTTTGTTCCGCACATTAAAAAAATATTTGGTCGCAAGCTTGTTAGTAATCATCCAGCTAAAAATGAAAGTCCTAACCTCAAGAAGTCGTTGAGCTTGTGGTCGGAGGCATCGTAGTGAGCGATGGGGTTGGTGGCGAGCACGCTGGCAGCCTTCACCTTGGTCTGCTGCTGTTGCTGCTGCTGTTGCTGCTGCTGCTGCTGCTGCTGCTGCTGCTGGCTCAGACTCTCCATCTGCTGCTGGATGGCTCGCTGTTTCTCCAGGTTGGCCAGGCCATACTTCTCCAGATTCTGCTGGGCGATTGCTCTGGAAACACATCATTCATTGTTATACATACATATTATATGAGAAAATTAGCATTATATAAAATAACTAACCCTTGGCAATAACAGCTACATGCCGTAAACGCTATTGATGAAAATTTGCCCCAACATTTGGATGTAATCAGGGTTTGATAATACAGCACTCCCTCAGTAATCAGCGCACAATTATCAGATAACTACTGTGATCTGCTGTTATTTTTGCAAGTTTAAGGGGGGAGTCTAATCCAGGTGAGTTTTTTTTTCAATGCTTTTTTTTTCAAAGATAAAATTTATTTTCATTTGTGAATTTAATGATTTTAATTTTTTTGTTATAAAACCTAACATAAATTATGAAATATATGAAAATTCATAGGCTTTAAATGACAGTAAGCCGTGTTTACGTTTCAACATTCGGAGGTATGATTTTTTTTAATGACAACGGACGAATTCAAAAACCAAAAATACAAAAAAGTCAAGTGCCCAAGTAATAATTAAAATAAAAATAATAATTAAAAGGTGTTTTTAAAGATATAACCTTTGTACTCATTAGTCTAATATTTTCATTTTTGGGACCCTGTTGAACCAATCTTAAGCCATGAAGGGGCCAAAGGACACACTGAGTTTGGGAGCGCTTTCCAATTCAAAATTCCAGCATGGATGATATTAAAGTGCCCATTTGAGCGAGCACGGTCATAAAAATGCGACTCACGTGTGAGCGAAAACCATTTGACTGTTTAACATGTATGTGGTATAATCCACAGCTTTCACTAATTCAATCCTTGCCCGGTTTTTTTGGGTGGCGGAGAAGTGACAAAAGTACCGTATAATCCAAACACATGTAATATAATATATTGACCTGTTCTGCTGGTGAATGATGGCCTCCCTTATGTGCTGCTGGCCCTTGTCCCTGGCACGCTGCTCCCTCTCCAGCAGGGCGGCGGCCGCATGCACCGAGTGGGGGGCCAGCGCTGAGTGGGCAGGGTGTGCCGCATGTGAAGGAGGGGGCGCAACAACCCCCGCTGCTTTGCCTGACTCCAAGCCCAGGTCGATACCACTCGCAGCTGAAAAACCATAGATATTGTCAAATGCATTGTTATGCAGCAAGAGATCATCCTATGGCATCGCCAAACTTCGGAATTTTGTGAGACTGGAGAAAGTGGGGATAGGAAGAGGAGGTTGGGAAGTACCTGGCCGTTAAGATCTTGTCACAGTATCGCTAAAAATAGCAATCACAAGCTTCTGAATGGTGATCGCTCATCAGGCCCTCTAGTATAAGCACATCGTTTTGGGAACGATGACTAATTATTATCGATAAAATCTTTACCAATGTGCTTGTGCTAGAGGGCCAGGTCTACACCGACAGTACCTACCTAACTTCCACTTACATTATTTGTAATTTATTAATATTATTGTAGTACTTAAATTGTTTGGTACAGGTCACAACAGATATTGCTGCCATTACAATAAAAATAAAACAAAATTCCAGAAATATGCGCAATCTACAATTTTGCGGAATGTATAGCGGGCTGCAATTTGAATGTGGTGTTGGTTGCATTTACCTAGAGCGGCGAGGTGTGGTAATTGGAAGTCCTGCGGGAGAGGCGTGCCGCGTAATAACCGCTCGACAGCCTGGCTGTCAGCTAGTGACGGGCCGCCCGCTTCTGCAACCAATACAACACTGACTAAAATACAGTGCTCTTTTTGATAACAAAACCACAACACCGCAGGACAGTCAAATAGACTCTGTAATCCGAACCCACTATAATCTGAACCTCCAGTAATCCCAACCACTGGATGACGGTGGCAAGGTGTTTCGGTGTAAAATACAAGATGTTAATCATTGAAGAATAAAGGGTAACTTTCACTAAAACTTACGTATATTGCCTACTTTTATCGGTACGGACTTTGATGATTCATTGAGTGTTGAGGAATGTCGATGATATTAATTGGTAAAGGATGGTATTTAATCTAAAACAGTCTGGTAAGGTATATGAGGGATTTGAAAAGTTCCGATGGGAAAACAGTTTGATTCAGCGGTTACTTCGTCATAATTTCACGAATAATGCACAGTGATTCCAGGAAAACAAATACTACATATTTACAATATCCTCACATGTGGCACCATCCTGGTTGAAGTAGGGAACTATCAAAAATCAATTCATAAACCCGCTTAAAAATAAACTACGGATGTTGACATTTTGAAACATCACAAAACAAAAATAAATAAATAAATAAAAATAAACATCACATACATCTCAATCGGAATATAATAAAGTCGTGGTTCACATTCATCACACTAGACTAACTGCAAACGGTGGACTTGTAATTCCCAGATACCTAAATAAATACGGTCAAAGAACTTTAGAATATGTAGCTTGTTTCAAAAATTTACAACATGTTACCCAAACTCAATAAAAAGCTGTGAATTGAATTTCGGAAGGAAATATATGCTAAAAAAATAGTTAACTTTTTTCCACTAATCTAATATTTTTGCATTTTTCATTTTAATGTTTTTCCATTATTATTTTTTTCTTTTCTTTTCTTTTTTTTTTCTTTCTTTGTTTTCTATTTCTATATTATTCAAAATATATGTTTTTATGTATATATTTAATGTAAATTTTATGTACCTGTCTCAATTGTAAAAAAAAGTTAATGTCAAAGAACCCATTGACAAACTGATATCAACAGTTTAACGGGACTTAATTTAAAAATGTAAATAAATAATGGCAGATGAATGTTGTAAGTCATCAGGGGCAAACTGTGTTTCTTTGGATGATTGTTCCCATGGATGGTGGTTTTTTCTCCTAAACCATTGATATTAATACTATTTTCGAAACACTTCTAAATATTACCAGAAATTGCGAATTAATGTTCATCTGTACAAATATTTGCATGTACATATGACGCGTTCTTCAGCACCGAACTAACCTGATGTAGACTCTATTGAAATCTGAATTAAGAGGTGAAAGATTACAAGCGTCAAACTAACCTGGTATGTAGGTGGGTTGCTGTGAAAGGTGCTGCTGTATGGACTTCTGCGTGAGCTCCAGTTGGCTCTTGTAGTAGCGGCAGGCGGGGTTAGGACAGTTCTGTACTACTTCTATGATGAATTCCTTCTCCATGCCAAACTGCTCGCGACCTATCGTGTATGAGTCAACAACCTGCGATAGGAGAATAAAAGAATATTAATAACTAGCTCAAGTCCTGTAAGAATGGTTTAGGTGGCACGCCTGCCGTTTTTAATATAGGAAATAAAATATGTAGAAATAGGAATGATATATGTAGCTAGGTACCTTCAATTTTAAGTAGGAGAGGATGTAAGAATGGTTTAGGTGGCACGCCTGCCTTTTTGAATATGTAAGAACGACACAACAGATCTAGGTATAAAAGAAGATGTATGTACCTGCTCGCCCTCTTTTCCTACCGACAGCTCGTTAGTTAGTACGTAGCTTTATAACCTGTATAGTACCAATAAATGTTCATCTCATACACGCGTATATTATTAAGTTCTAAAGTCTACACTAAAGTCTGTAAATAACAAGTCCCAAATTTACGCAAAATTTTTCAAAATCAAAAGTAGATAGAAATTTTTCTCTTAATTTAAAAGCCAAGTGTGTAATATTTTTCTAACTTGTTTGCTTTTGGGAACAGCTCATTTTAAAAAAATATAAATGAATACCGCACAAGAGTCCCAACTGCTCCCAACCACCTGGAGACAGTGAGACTATGCCATCCCTAATTGGGGTATGTTGAGAGGCTATTCAGATATAGTCACCAAACACGGCTAAAGCCATTTCAAGCAGGTTTCAATTATGAATTAGGAACTTGCTGCAAATATACCTTATATTAATTTTTAAATTGTGAAATAAGACAAATCGTGAATTTGAACCAGCGACCGCTAGTGGAGAAATCGCTAGTCGAGAGCCTAACCCCTCGACCACGGTCATCGGACTAAAGGTCTCATAGAAATCGTCGTCTCTACTGCCATGGTGAACTTATCTGACGTATATTTTTCTTCAAGTCGTTCTCTTCGACTCGTTCTTGAGTTCCAACAGCTCAGCTGTGGAATGATTTGCCAGTCTCTGCGTTTCCTTCTTCCTACAACACGGGTCTCTTCAAGACCAATGTTCACTACTTCCTCTCCTCATAAAGACCCTACACACAGCATCTCAGATGCCATATGCCCTGAGAAAAATTATTTTTTTCAGGGCCTTGTGTGTGGAGTAAATGTAAAAAAAAAAAAACATAAGTTTTGAAGTCATGATGTGCAGCGTGTTCCTCTGCCACATGCTCCATTGGGTAATCTTTTTCTTGAGTATTTGGCGTTCCTCATAAAACGTCCAATACATATATTCAAGTTTCATAATTTTACATCGATATTATTATTCAAATGAAAAAAATATTTGGTCCAAAAGATATTGGTAAGTACGTTTCCTCAACTTATGAAATAATGAAAGCTAAGCTAAAAACATAGCATTTGGTCAATTCTTCAAGGAGAGTGTAGAATCTGCCCAAGGGTTGAGCAATTTGTTTACGCCACCAATGAAGACCCAGCACATCTTTTTTTTTTTTTTTAAATAATCGGGGACGGTTTACATATATATAGTTCCCGTGAGCACTTAGGCCATAGACCCATTGTACTATCTCCCATTTTACCTCATTCCTTTGACAGTAACCCAGTCCCTTTTATAAAGTTCACCAGGATTGTCATTGGAAGCTATATCTTCTGGTTCGACAATGTGTCTTCCCAGGTCTCATTTCCCCTCTTCACTCCTCCTTGGTTTCCTGAAGGCCCCACGATGAAAAAGGGCTTCATCTCTCCTCTCCACTCCTTAGTTCCCCGAAGGCTCCATGACGGAGAGTCCACTTCCCCTTAAAGGCCCCACAAGGGAAGAGTCCACTCCACCTTGGTTCCCTGAGGGCCCCAGGATGGAAGAGAACTTCATCTCTCCTCCTTGGTTCCTTAAAGGCCCCACAGAGGAAGAGTTCACCAAGATGGCCTCATTTCTCCTCTTCACTCCTACATGGTTCCTCGAAGGCCCCACATGGGAAGAGGGCACCATCTCTCCACATTCACTCCTCCTTGGTTCTACAAAGGCCCCGCGCTGGAAGGGTACCCTTCCCCTTGGTTCCTTGAAGGCCCCACAAGGGAAGAGTTCATGGAGGTGGCCTCAGCTCACCTCTCCACGGTTTCTCCTCTTGGTTCCTCCTACGGCCCCAGGAAGGAAATCCACAGAGGTGGCCTCAGCACTCCTAGGTTCCCAAAGGCCCCAGCATATCAGTTATTTAATGAAAATATCCATCAACATGACAAGAAATCCAGCACACAGTCACAATAAGAGACAAAAACCCAGTAAACTGGTTTTAACTAAAATAAATGCGTAATACTAACCGCTCTGACGGTTCCCTCGATCCCTAAATGTAACCCATGGGGCCCATTCATGTGCTTCAACATCACAGCGTTAGCAAAGTGCTCGTAAGGAAGGATTATCTTGCCATTCTCACGTAGTATCAATCTGCCCTGAGTGTCGAGCGCCACTCTCGATGCCATCAACCTAAAAGTATTTTTAAAAAGTTACTTCATGTGGTAATTTTAATATCAATTTTACTGGAGTCTTGAACACAAATACATAGATATCAAAGAAGACATACTTTGGAAAAGTAAACTGTTAACTCATTTAAAGCTGGAAAATCACCGGGAAAGGTGATTTTTGTTTGAAACAACAATTCTAGTGAATTGCCTGAATATATTTCAAATTTGATTTCTAACTCAAAAGCTAAAATTTAAAGAAAATGTTACATTTAAAGTTGTACATTAATAAGATTTTAATACAAAAAAATTAAATACTTAGGTAGGTAAATGCAATGACTTTATATAAATAGACTCGCCATAGTCTCATATACTCGCAAAATAATTGGCAAGTAAGTAACACTCTTTTGTTTTCAGCAGTTTTCAGTAATTTCTCAATTCAAAAGTTATTCACGTATTAAAAAGATATGCTACTTCCACAACGAAGCCAAACTTCCAACTCGAACTTCCAACGCACGAAATACCCTTCTACACAATCGTCCGAAAGTTTGAAGTTGGAAGTTGGCCTAGTGTGGCCGTACCATAAGACAATCAAAGAATGTGTTTTTTTCTCTAATGATGCACAAAATTGTCGGACGGGGAAAATGAAAATTAATTGTATTGCCTACAGTAATCGATAATAATAGTATATATAAATTAAATGTTATTTCTTCGTTTTTACTACTGTTTGCCGTGTAATGGAAACATTTTCTCATCACACAGGAGGGCATTTTGGCACTTTTTAAATGCAATTTTTCTACTGGTAAGACACAACCTTACTCGACGAGTGACAGTTTAGTACTAAAGTACTAGAAATTGAGACCAGTGCAATTGCCTTCTTTTGGCTTCCCACTTTGAAATTTCTACCCCACTTCTACAGTATATAACGTCTTTGGGTAAATGGTGATAAAATGTTAAATAATTTCATATTTTAAAACGATGGAATTTAAAGTAACAGACAGAATCTTGCGGCAATACAAACAATGATAAATACAATAAACACTCTTAGTTAAATAAATTTAAATGCAAAACAAAATATAAAAACTGGAGTTTTCTCATATAATAATTGAAAAAATCAAGATTGTATTGTTAATTTCATATAAATTCATTGAACATCTTATAATATAAGCTCTTGTACTCACTGTAGGTAAGAAGCGCTGGGTAGCATGGATGATTCCTTCAGCTCTGTGAAACACTGCAGCAGCTCTACGCTGGGACTCCAGCCTTTATTTTGCAGGTAAAGCTGCAGGAGCATGTACAACTTCTCTGTGACATAGCCCTCCGCCCCGGGTGGCACCCCTGCACTCCCGCTGGCCCCTCCTCCAGTGCCACCCGCACTGCTCGACCCTCCCCCTGAACCACTCCCACCACCCTTCGATAAAACACTCTTCATTGTTTCCGCCAGGTCCATCTTATATACGTCAAGGTATGTACGCTTTTGGGAATCCTGAAATCATTATTAAATAAATATAATATGTAGGAAGATACAGCTAATATAATAGTGCTAGCAAACATTTTGACCTTGCCTACCTATTTAAAAAACCATTTTGATATCAATTTGCAATAATAATTCGGATTTTAAACTGAGTCAAACAAACGACCACATTATTTACATTGCGGTCAAATGAACATTTTCGCGCACATAAATAAACAATAATAATCCAATTGGATTTTTACTACTGGATACTAATAAGATTTAAATAATAAACGCGCTAAAGTTGACAGGATTTTACTTGCATCTGGAAAAATCCATAATTATATACAAATTAATTGCACAAACGTGTATAAAGGCAAGCAATTAAAGTTGGCGTCATGCAAATTAAAATCAAAACAAGTGTGAAGGTACTTGAAAAATGTTGTATTTTTCAGTATTAACATGTTTGTAAATAAAATATTTATAATTAAATGACAGTATCGGTATTTACAACAAAATATGCAAAATTTATAAGCATACCAGACTGATCATAGGTGGACAGGTTTGTTGGGAAAATATTTATTCCTCGGTGGTTTGGTCACATTTATATAGTTCAAAAATGTCAATAAATTGCGGTATGTCCAAACCAGTTGAACTCTTTTGACAGAAAATCGTAGTCACGCCCCAGTAAACGCACAAAGTAAAATTCTATCTAAAAAAAACTGCAAAAAACAGCTGATTGCATGCGAGGCTTTTTTCGTGTTGATAACCATAGACAACTGTCGGGAGTCGGACGCTATACGCCATGACGCTTTTTCATAAATAATTATGTGGATGCTGCGAAACTAGCAATTTTTTTTAATTGATTATAAAAAATATGCAATTTTCATTTGTTTATTTGATTGGCCTTGAAACTAAGGTGAAAATATGACTGAATTTTTTTTTCAAAAGTTTATTTTTTTTTTCGACTTTCGGATGGTATTTCATATAAAATTCACATAAAACATCACAATAATGATGAGGGCAAAAATTCAAAAAAATTAAAAGAAAAACCGTCATTTTTTTCCTTTGGTGTAAATATATATTGTCGTCAATATTTCGTTTTTCGTGAGTCGTTATCTTTATATTACAATATGTTGTCATCGTAATGTTGGCTAAACTGCAACAAATCGCCAAAAAACGAACAAATATCTATGCAACGAACTGTCACATCGAAATTTATGGTCACATCTATGGAACTGTAACTGTCAAACAAGGTCTCGAAAACAGTGCTTTTGCCATGTGCGTTTGAAGATTTCCTGTATTTATTCACATATTTTCGTCGTTACAGTGAATTTATTAATTATATCCTGAAAATAATAAAAATATAACTATGGAAGACGGATTGGAGATAGTCGTTGGAACCTATGAAGAATTCCTTTTAGGATACAAGTTGGATAATACGGTAATTATTTAAATTTGATCATTTTCTGGTGTTCGTAGTGTCGATTTTTGCTTTTTGGTGTATCTTAACTAGTCATGATGCTATTATCAGGGGCGGATCTAAGGGTCAGCATTTCAGCAAATGCCTGGATTTTTCAAGTGTTTTGGGTCTTTGGCTCTAGATCAGTGGTGGCTGCCAAATTCTACAGTGGAGTGGACTTGCGATTTGTACAGGGTTAACAGTTGTGTATAGGGACATTCCGATACTAGTAAATACGAGTAGGTACTCGTATTTACTAGTATTGGCTCGGGTGAAGTCGGACGGGTTCCGACTTCACCCGAGCCGAGACCGAGAGAACCGCCATTTCACTCTAGGGATGTTCCGATACCATCAAAGTATCAATACCTACTCATATCATAGTACTCAAATCAAAATGAAAAAAATGTATAAAAAAATGATGATGTCTGTCACTGTCCAGTAAAGTCAGCACTGTCAGCAGTGTTCAGCAGAGCACACAGCAATATTTTTTTGCATCTCTGCCAAATAATCCTTAAATCACTAAACCAATAAAAACAAAACCATCCCATAAAAAAAAATCTAAGAGTATCGATATCAGTAAGTATCGATACATTATGAGTATTTGTATGAGTAAGTATTGAAAAATGATTTGAGTACTATGATATGAGTAGGTATCGATACTTTGATGGAATCGGAACATCCCTAGTTGTGTACTATCTCCAGTATCTGCTAACTTGACTCTGGCTTCAATGGAGCTCCCATGCATGAGGTTTTTTGCAGTTTGACATTTAAGATTACAATAAAAACATTCATTTGTTAACTATTTATATTCCTAATTTAACCCTCGAAGGATTAGGTCTTTGTAACGTGAGCAAGACACAAGTGTTGCTGCCTTTTTTTATTTCGCAAAGTAGCGCGCTGTCTATCTCAGTTAGCACAGTTGCCGAGTAGAGCTTGCGCAGGGCAGCTCTGTCACCACGGTGAGTATTATAATTACGGAGACATACATACACCATACGTTCAAAAAAGTATGATTTTCTACAGTCAGATTCTTCTTATAGATGTAATTTAGTGTAAAAAATGTTATTATTTTTATGTATAACGACTGGTTAGCATTAAAACTGTCACAGCTTGTAAATAAATACGATTTAGACGTAAAACATTATTTTTCGTTAAAAAAACACTTATTAGTTTAAAGTTGATTTGTAACAGATTTTTATATATGATAAACAGCATATTTTTTATTTTACAGTGAATACCGCACAAGAATCTCAACTGCTCCCGTCTGGAGCCAGTGAGACTATGGCATCCCCAATTGGGGTATGTTGTGAGGCTTAAGGTAGTGGGGAGGGGAAGGAGGTGGGGAAGAAGGTTGGGAAGTACCTGGCTATTCAGATCTGGTCACTAAACACGGCTAAAGCCATTTTCAAGCAACGTTTCAATTCTGAATGGTGGTCTTACACCAAGGCGATACTGATAGTATCTTCCACTCTGGAACATGCCGCAAATATACTATATATTATTTTTAATGAATTAATTGTGAAATAACACAAATTAATCAAATAAAATTTATTTGCGCATGCCGGGTTCGAACCTGCGACCTCCGGATTGTGAGTCAAGAGTCTTACCCACTGGACTACGGAGGTCGTCAATATGATAAACAGCAAATATATAATAAAATGCATTTTGTTATTTTTGAAGTAAAACCTAGGTAAATATGCAGTTAGTCCACCTCACGGATAACACGGAACGTTCGTGTTGTCGAAGTTTGATGCACGGATAATACGGAATGTTCCTTTTTTAACTAATAGACAATCAAATATGACATTTGTTGGAAGTACCAATCTTATAAAATAAATTCTCTAAAATAAACTCGCTTTTCATCATACTTTTAAAAAACATCCCAGGTTTTGAATGGTTTGTTTGGCTACGCAGGGTTTGTCTAGCGGGTTTGTGTAATTATTTTAATACATTTCTTTCCATGTTCTACTGTTATAAATACTGGTACAAACTTGTCAATGATGCATTCACTTTGTTTTACGCAAAAATATTTTATCTATGATTGGCAGCATTGATGAAATGTTAAAATAAAAACGATGAATAAACATGGCGTTACCGCGCTAGTGAATTAATTTTAACAAAATTAAAATGTTAAATGCATATTTTTTGCATGTTTTTTGGTCTCCCCCGACATAAATACTCACTTTTCGTAATAATAAAGCTAAATCTAACTGTTTGGATAAAATGTTTTCCGTTTTAACGAGTAAGCGGTTTAATGCATAAATAATAAAACCTATATACGCACGCTCGACATGGGGGATAAGTTGGTGAATGTGTTATGAAAAACGATATATACATTTTAAGCGAACGGAAATCGATGCGAACGGTGATCGGGTGAGGCGAACGGTCGGGCCTTTACGCACGCTTGACTTGGGGAGTGATAAGGGTCCAAAGACCAAATCGAACTAGATCCAATAGCGGCCTCTACATCCTCCGCAGGATCAGAGAACCTACGTCCCGAAGATCCTGTTAATAATGAGGATTCCATACAGCTGCTAAATGACAGCACTATGGAGGAGGCCGAAACCGCAAAGCGGGCCTTAGCTCCTTGCGGTAATATTAAAAGCTCAAGCAAGGCAGCAGTAATAGCCTCCATTAATAAGATGCTAGCTAATTCTTCACAGATGCGCCTACTCTTAGAGAGCAATGAAGGTCTCACTAGCGAAAGCTAATATCACTTAATGATACAATCTTGCTCCTGAAATCCCAACACCCTAGGGAATTACTTGACCAGGAAAAAAGACATCCTTATAATATTCTAAAGATTATCACTGGCAAGGGGGCCAAAACTTCCTCTCCAAATAATGATAAGCCCACGACAAGTCCGGTCTTGTCAGTGGATGAAGTTAAAGAACCCATGAGGTACGCTCGAGTTACTCGTGGGAAAAACGGTCCATCTCAGTCCACCACAGCTCCGGTCACCGAGAAGAATTTCTCATTGATGGTCTCTGGGAAATCACCTATTGCTAGTGAAATGGAGTAAAATGGAGAGGCATATTGACTCCAGGACTTCATGGGACTCCAGGACTTCGTGGGACTCCATGACTTCGTGATTATTATTGGTCGGCAACTTTGCCTACATATGATCCGACTTGCAGAAACCCGACATATTGGGTTCTGCAAATCGGATCAGATAGAGGGTCACCGAGGGCCTGGTAGGAGACAAATTATATTTGGGAGTAAAATGGAGAGGTATGTGCGTATCAATAAAATACAATATTTGGTTAATATTTACATGAAATATATAGAAAGAAGCCATCAGTGTTGTGATTTAGCTATGTAAATGTAATCTCCTTAACTGTACATTAACTTACATGAGCATTAAGGGAGACACATACTGAGCCCACGCGATGCGACGCAACGTTCCTGTCCATGTCCACACTGGCTGACGTAGGTACGCGTTGCTGTGACCACGTGACAAGGGGTCTCTGGTTGTGCGCAGGCGCGTTTGATTCGACACATTTGACATTTATTTTTTAGGTTATGTTTATGTGATTCAGCAGACGATAGCTTTAGCAAAAAATAAAATAAAAAGTGAGAAGTATTAACAAGCAAAGACAAATGTTTGGGGAGTTCCATACTTTGGTAAAGGAACTAGAATCTGATGACGGACGATTTAAGACATCCTTCCGTATGAGTAAAGTGGTATTTGAAGAGCTTCACAGCATAATTGTCGAAAGTCAATTGGGACCAGAGAAAGACTGGCAGTGTGTCTAAGGTTTGTTAGTCATTCATTATAGGGGTATAATATTGAAAGTCATGCCATGAATGGCTGAAATTTCCTCCCAAACTGCACTGCGTACGCAGAATCTCTATAATCCTGTGATTTGATTTTATAAATAACTTCGTGCCGTCTAACAGTTTCAATGAACTTCGTCATCCATTTTTGTATAATATCTGTCAAAAAAACAGCCACAGATATAGCGAAACATAACGTTAGATGCTTAGATAACACCACAAAGATGTAAAATCATCTCGTAGTAGGCGTGACCATACCCCCTCCACCTTCCACATGGCCCTCGCCGATCTGGCTGCGGCAGATCCAAGTCGCTTAGGGGGAATGGGGCTAGTAGGGCGATTCTAAAGCACCCGTTTCCGTAGTAAATGTATGGATGGTAAGTAGTCCAAATATGGAAATGGTGACGTCTACCTACGTCGCGTAGCGTCACGTGGACTCAGTGTGTCTCTCCCTTTAATATATATATATTTTTTTTTTTTTTTTTATTTGATTCACCTGATTTATACATGTGTGTTACATATTTGACTAATGTGGGCCTCACTGGGTGCTTTACCCGTGCTGAGGACCTCATTTTACAGTTTGATATGATTTTTTTTTTAATTTAAGATACATATAAAATAAAAACTAAAGAAAAAAGAAACTCAATAATAACATATGAGAATTAAAAGAATGAAAATAGAGCAAAACAAAATAGAGTAAAATAACACTAAAATAAAACAGTAGAACAAAACTATATACATAGGATAGATACATATAAACCGATAGTGAAATTAAAAGGTTTTATATATTAGTGAGTATTGCCATGGTGTTTATTTCTGTGTTTTTATTTTTTTTTTATGTTGTTTTTTTTTTGTAAAGTTGCCTTTTTTGGTCTTTAATCCATCTTTTAATTTTGAGTTTGAAAAGTTTTTTGTTTTCTTCTTTTTTTAAATCGAGTGAAAGATGGTTGAATGCTTTTATTGCCTGGTATTTGTGATGTCTTTGTCCAAGGCTTGTGCTTATCGTCGGTGTTTTTAAGTTTTGTATGTATGTTTGTCTAACTGGTCTATTAATGGTTTGTGTTTGTTGGAGTTTGTGTTTTTGGTCAAAGATATAGTTAAGAAGTGTTTTTATGTATAATTGTCGTATATCAAGTCCGTCGAACATGTTGAATATTTGGTCTGTGTCAGTCATTCTGTGTTTTTTTAGTATAATCTTTAAGATGGTTCTCTGTGTGGTTTCCATATGAGCAATAGCTGAGTTTGTTGCTCCTCCCCAAACAATGATTCCATATTCTATTATAGATTGGCAGAGTGCAAAATATATTGTTTTCATTTGTTTTAGTTTGTATATGTTTCTTATGTTTAGGAAAAGATGTATTGTTTTGAGGAGTTTATTGGTGATATGATTTATATGATGTGCCCATTTGAGATTATGGTCAATTATGATTCCTAGATATTTTATTTGTTCTGTTTTTACTATAGCAGGGCAGTCGCAGTTTTTGGTGTTTAAACAATCGTGTATTTTTATGGTGTTTGTTTTATTTGTTGGCTGTCCCATGCTATTTATACTGTACGTTGTGAATTTTGTTTTCGATATATTTAATGTAAGTATGTTTGTGTCTAACCATGTTTTCACTCGCGTGATTCCTAATTCTGCTGTATTATACACATTGTTCCAGTCTTTAGATTTGAAGAGTAATTCTGTGTCGTCCGCATAACTAATTATTTCTCCGTCTATTTCCATATTACAGAGTTCATTTATGTAGATAGTGAATAGCACGGGCCCTAGTATGCTTCCTTGTGGAACTCCATATGTAATTGGCAGTGGTTTACTAGTATGGTGATTAATTTTAACTTGTTGGGTTCTGTTGCTCATATAACTTTTCATTAGTTGGAGTTCCTTGCCTAAGATACCAATGTTTTCTAATTTTTTAAATAGGGCTTTGTGGCAGATTGAATCGAAGGCTTTAGCTAAGTCTAGGTATATCGCTATGCATTTTTGCCCTTGATCTAGGTTGCTATGTATATAATCTATTACATATTCTAAAGCTTCTTTGGTACCTCTTTTTTCTCTAATTCCGTATTGTTTATCCGAGATTAATTTGTTTTCTTCAAGGTATTTTATAATTTGGTTTTTTAATGCTCTTTCGAAGATCTTTGATAGTGAGTTTAATAATGTGATTGGTCTATAGTTATTTATTTCCTTTTTGTCTCCTGCTTTGTAAATAGGGATCACCAGTCCTTGTTTCAAAGTACTAGGGAAGCAGCTTTGTTTTATACTAAGGTTGATTAAGTGTGTTATTGGTTTTATTATTTCATTTTTTAATTTCTGAATGCAATCTGTTGTTATCTCATCTAATCCCGGTGCAATATTGTTTTTTAATTTATCGATTATTTTTTCAATTTCCTCCTCCGTAATTGTTTTTATTGTAAGTCTTAGTTTTGTCTTTTGTGTATTGATGTTTGATCGGTTGGTTTGTGTTTGTGTTTTACGGTTTGCTAAAACTTTTCCTGTATTTGCAAAGAAGTTATTAATTTCTAAGATTTTTTTTATTTGTAAGATCATTTTATGTGCATTTCCTTGGTTGTGCAGGGCGATTAGGCCCCCCTGGGAAGCATCCGCCACCTCCATTTAGTAGCCTTAGGGCTGAACCGAGCCGCCTAACGGTTAATTTATTTTATTTTGATACAGTAAGACTAAATACATAAGAGTGCAACGCTATTGCATTACCTCTAGTAAGATGCAATACGATTGTGTCCGCAACAGGCATTATTATTTGTTTAATGAACAAGAGCGGTTGGTAGCTAATTCTTATTTCTAGGTTCAAATGTTGAAGTGAGGGAGTAGTTATATATATTCCAATAATCTTAAAATACGTACATATAAAAAGATATTTTATTTAATTTATTGGAGCTACCAAGCGCATAGATTATTGGGAATTCCAATAATCTATGCGCTTGGTAGCTGCAAGACGAGTTGTTGTCTAGCCTCCTGCATAGTTGAGAAAATTCTAAAGTAAAATCCATGCTAATTTGTACAGCGCTCTTGAGGTGATTTTTCGCAAAAACAGCGCTATATATGTTGTCCAAGTTTATTATTATTATAAGGATGAGGATAAGGAGGGTAAGGATAAGAGGGAGATGTAAACTAAACCGACCTCTTCCAATCCGGCCCGCCACGCAGCTGGTGAGCAGGCGCATCCGTCTCCAAGACCCGAACACACCTCACCCATTGAACCCGGGCAGCACTGCTAAGTCGCCAAACATAGCGGAGTATCAAAACATTTTTCCTACTGCTTTGCCGAAGAATTTGTTCCTGGCTACCCGGAGCGCAGAAATCGAAAGAGTAAAAACACAAGAAAAATAACGCATGAATTTGAATTAAATTCCTTACAAACTACATAAATATTATGAAATAATTACTCTGTGAACTTCTGTGCTCCTGATATTGTTTGGGTTTGTTCTAGGAACTAAAAATATTGCTTCGAAGTCACCGTTGCGATTTGAAGATGAAACGGAAACGATACTAAAAAGAGACAGAACACGTAGGAAGCCTGTGAGAGAATGAGATAGTATAATCGGTCTCCTCTTTGTGCGGTGCTTCGAGCCTATCGATTTCCTCTTTGTGCGGTGCTTCATAGGGCTAAAGTTCGGTGTTTGGGCTAAATTCCTAAAAAATAAAACTAGTTATTTTTATACTAATTTGGGGTCGGGGAATCCGAATCTGAAAGAATTAGGCGGCGGCAAGCAATATTAACTGAATTAAACGACTTTAAAATTTTCTATACACACACACATGAAAATAATCATTTCGGAAGTATTTTGACACACGTAGTACAAAGATCATAGAAAAACAAGATAACATAGATGTTTTTACCACACAAAATTAAGTGTTGCCATTAAGCAGTAATATTAATAACGTAAAATAACATGTTTATATTTTAAGTACTTATTTTTTATAAATTTTACTCACTTTTGTATCACAAACCATGTTACATAAACCCGGCGTAGCTGCTAAACTACTTGAAAACAGGGATGTTTTTTTGCCGTGACGCGAGCAGGCGGTATAAAGGGGCACAAACCATGTTACACAAACCTAGCGTAGCCGCTAAACTACTCGAAAACAGGGATGTTTTTTTGCCGTGACACGAGCAGGCAGTATAAAGGGGCACAAACCATGTTACACAAACCTAGCGTAGCCGCTAAACTACTCGAAAACAGGGATGTTTTTTTGCCGTGACGCGAGCAGGCGGTATAAAGGGGCACAAACCATGTTACACAAACTTAGCGTTAGGTTAGGGACGCGAGCAGGCGGTATAAAGGGGCACAAACCATGTTACTTTTACCGCTTAGCTGGACTCTTATATGATCCGCGTATCCGACAGGAACCCTTCGAGACAAGCGAGTTTGACAAGGATACGACGGACGAAGAAGACTTGGTCGATTTATAAGGTATGTTTTTCTGCTGTTATCTATTTTCATATTGATATAGGGATAAATATTTTTGAGAGCTGGTAACACTGCCGGCACATGTTTTTGTATATTTCTTGTTTTTCTATGATCTTTGTACTACGTGTGTCAAAATACTTCCGAAATGATTATTTTCATGTGTGTGTGTATAGAAAATTTTAAAGTCGTGTAAGTCAGTTAATATTGCTTGCCGCCGCCTAATTCTTTCAGATTCGGATTCCCCGGCCCATAGTTAGTATAAAAATAACTAGTTTGATTTTCTAGGAATCAAAATGCTTCCAAAATGGCTATTTTCCTGTATGTGTATAAAATTTTTTAAAGTCTTGTAATTCAGTTAATATTGCTTGCCGCCGCCTAATTCTTTCAGATTCGTTTTCCCCGACCCCAAATTAGTATAAAAATAACTAGTTTTATTTTTTAGGAATTTAGCCCAAACACCGAATTTATTCCCTTCATAGCCTCCCAACTCTTTTCTACTTTAGCATTCTAAATGTTTCACTTCTACCACTTGTGAATTGCGCTCTGTGTGTATACATTTATTGACATAGGGCCAATGTCATCTTGGAGGATGCTGTGTGGAGGGTCTTTTTAATGAAAGGAAGGGGGGAAGTCCTGCGAAGGAAAAGGTATGTGTAGGAATCTGGGGTTAGTGCATCAGTGACGGACGTATGAATACATCCCTCTAACTGCATGCAGAGCGATGGGTCGAGAGAGAACAGCTGGAGTGGTCAAAGAGATTCCTTAAAGTGTTCAAAGAGTCTCTCTCTTTCCCAATCCAGTCCGCCACCCAGCTGATGAGTATGCGCATCCGCCGCCATGACCCGAACATACCTCACCCGGGCAACACTGCTAAGTCGCCAAACGTAGCAAAAACCTGTAGTGAAAATGTCAAATATTTATTTGTTTTATATTTTTCCTACTTCTTTGCTGAAGAATTTGTTCCTAGCTACCTGGAGAGTGGAAGTCGAAAAAGTAAAAATATTGGAAAAAATAACACGAATTTGAATTAAGTTTCATTCCAAATTTACACAAATATTATGAAATAATTACTCTGTCAACTTCTGTACTCCTGACACCGAAACGGTTGTTTGGGTTAACTTGTTGTATACGGAAAAAATGACGGAAACGTCTTCCCATACGGATAACTCGTGTTTGCTTATTTTAAGTGCCATTTTCAAATATGGAGCTCAGTGTATGAAGGTATCAAACAAACGATAAAGTAGGTAGGGTACCCTAGGTACCCTTTCTTATGATATAATATTTTAACAAAAAAATATTATTGTTTTATGGCAAGGTACTGTTTAATGTACAATTTATTTTATGTACTGGCAATTTTTAATGCTGGTTACACCGGAAAGACTAGATGTAGTTCCAAATGCTACCGCAAAATCATTCCTTCCCGAATTGTCCTGGTGTGTACAGCTATCAGATTTAGCCCTGCAACTTTCTGATATTTAATATTTTGTCGCGATTGTGTTTGGCTATTACAATAAAAAGAGAATCTATTAAAACCTTCTAATCATTTATTTAACTCCCGTGACACATATGATTTGACTCGTGTTGATTTGGTAAGATAAACACTTCCCATATTGGTGACCCCGACGTGATCTGAACACGCAACCTTCTGATCACTTCCCATAGTTTATTTTTTTACACTAGCTCCACACATGAGGCCCTGAGGAAAATAATTTCCCTCAGAGCCTATGTCATCTTAGGGGGTGCTGTGTGGAGGGTTTTTAAGTAAAACTTCTTTGACGTTTGACAGAAATGGCGTCTGAACATGAAGGTAATATTAGATTGATTTTGGAAGTGGAAAAAAATGCATGTCTTATTAGAGTACGTAAGAAAGGATTTAGTGGATGTCTCCATGGATTGATGTTGGAAAAAAAGTCATTTGACCTCGTGTTAACTCCACCCCTGCACATGAAAAATAATCAAGTTCAGTATATTTCGGGTAGGGTATTAAAGAGTAGTTAATCTGCAGGGTACTTGTGGTTACGTTACAATCAAGGGCGGCTGGTCGCACAGTGTGTTTGTGTGCAGCACTGGTAAATTATATCGTCTAAAATTACTTTATAATATCTTACCGAAAAATATAAAATCTATGAATCTCATTAAAAATATCACCTACCAATATAATGCCTAATATAATATGAATCAGAGAGAGCAAATTCTCAAAGTTCCGCGCGAAGTTATCCTGTCCGGTGTGCAGGCCAATTGCAAGCGGAACGAATTATGTTTTTGTATCGAATATCCCAAACATCGCCAGCACGCAACGCCGGCCACATGTTTGAAAAATTAAGCTGTATTGGTGTGCCACCCAGCGGCCTTTATCATACAAACTTAAATTTGGATTTAAGGCAAAAATACTTAACCAAATTGAATAATTCTTTTTTTAGTCAAAAGGTACAGCAAATACCTAAATTTTACATATATTTGCTTTTTTATTGATTGGTGTTTTAATTTATAAAACGCAGATCATTAAGGAATTCAATTTTTTTATGTGTAACTTTGACAATTTTGCCCTCGTGCTGTTTATACATTGTTTATAAATACTGTTTGTATCCTGTTTATAATGAAATATAAAACTAACTAACCAACCATCACGCCGTTTCTCCGCAGGGGTAGGCAGAGAGGCCGGACCGCCAAATAACTCGGTCTTGGCACACACTCTTTGCCTCATTCACATTCATACATTCTCTTCTATTATTCCGACTTTCAACATGGCCCGAATCAAGTATCTGATTCACTTGCTCGTGCCATGTCTTTCTCGGGCGTCCCCGACTTCTTCTACCATTCACATTTGCGTCGTATTTCTTACACTACTTTCAAATTTATTTTATTTTGTGAAATATAAAATAAAATAAATTAAACATTGTAAAAAAAAAATTTTTGGGTTAAAATTTAAGATTTATTTACGAAAAAAATTGTATTGTGTTTCTATTTTCTTAGTACAGAAAAAAGATCTGTTCAAAAAAATTAAAATTTTAATTAAAAAGCGATATGTAGAAGTTTTCGCACTTCGAAAACAGCTTAAAATAGACCTTCTCTCCAAATAAGATAAGTGGAATCATTTTTACCTAATGTTGCTTAGTAATCGTTATCTCATACTTAGGATTATCAGTGAACCACCACGTTTTCAGGGCAGCGGCCGCCACTGGTTACAATCACGTAGTTTGTAAGTATCTCCATGAACGGAGGGCCTTAGTCACTCGAAAATGTCTTGTTTTCCGAAAGCGTGCACACGCAACATCAAATGTAGAAAAACCACTAAAAAAATCTCTCTTGTATCGTGTAATTTTTGCAAAAATTGGGGGTAAGCAATATCGCAGCACGAATGTAGATTTCAGCTCAACGTTTTCAATTTTCGGCTAAATAAAAAGACATGGATCAAAATTTGTTCAATTTCACTTGTTATATACTGGTTATAAATGCCCGAAGTCGTGTTACACTCTGTATAAAATTGCTTTAACTGTATTTGTGTAACTTGATTGTTAAATTCATGTAATAATGAGACTATTAAAAAATTACACATGAAACACGTCTTTTATTACGCGTTTACACAAGATAGATAGAGGGTACAGGGTACAAAAAATTTGTAGTAATAGTCAAGGGGTACGTAGGATCAGAAAGGTTAACAATCGCTGGGTTAGGGTGTCATCGTAAGGCACTCCTGCAACCAGCGTGTTTGGTAGAAAACAGCTACCACAGTATCAGTCTTTTTTTTGCAATAGGCCACTTGCATGGATTTCATAACGACTTGGAAAAAATCGTGTAGATAGATCTTTTTACTAAGATTACGAAAATGCTACTAAAAATTTTTAGAAATGTACAGTGTTTTTTTTTTAAATAAATAAATTCATTATTTGGGCTCGTGACGTCACTACATGAAAATGTCCGGTCTCCGAAAATGTTCCTATTAATTTTTTTTAAATTCCACACTGATTTATTTTTTTTATACGGCATCACTTTGATTTCAGGAGAATTTTTGAATTCATTCACTAGATTTATTGTTTGTTCTCTGCGAACTTATCGTTTGTTTTGAATTTTTGACAGATGTTATGAAGAGAATCCCGTACATTTTAGATGTCGGTACGTGTTTTAGAGGTATAATGGTTATGGTGCTGATTTTATCAAAAACAAATTTTATAATATTCTTATTATTATTTACAAGTACAAGTATATTACATTGGATTTATTAATATAGACTTTGTACATTATAATGATTTATGATCAATAAGATGGATCAAGGTAAAAAATATTTATGAGATGTAATATTTTTGGGATGCCTCGTTATTCTCCTGTGCCATTCGTGTGGAAAACGTTATTTTTTTTAAATGATTTTCGGCTATGTAATTATCGTTTTTCGCACCTATAAAATTATGTCCCGTCTTTCCGGTTTATAAAAAACAGGTCTAATTTTTCGGATTGAAATTTTCAAAAAATCCCCAGGGTTTCAAAAATACGATTAAAAAAAAAAAAAAACAGAATGTCTTAGAATATTTGCCTAAACCGGAATTTTTTTTTTTTAAATGTGATGCAAGTGGCCTATTCCCTAGTATTATTTAATTATTACATTTTCTAGGGTCCGGAATGGAAGCTAGTCCAGAGTTTTGCGACCCATGCGCACACCAGCTCCGTGCGCAGCGTGGCCTCAGCGGGCCCGTTCCTGGCCTCCGGGGGCGCTGACGACAAGATCATCATCCACGACATGAAGAACCGCACGGAAAGTCGGGTCCTGCTGCACCACAGCGGCACGGTCAACGCGGTGGCCTTCGCAGAGGGGGGCACACACCTCCTCAGCGGGGGGGCCGATGGCTCCTTCACCATCACCAGAACGGGCAACTGGCAAATTGAAAAACATTGGCCTAAGGCTCACGGAGGTAATAATTTTATTTTGAATTCCATAATGTGTACTATGAAATATGACTTTTTTCATAGATTAAACTTGACTGATCAGGTCATTAATAAAACAGTGGAACAAAGTTATAAACATATTTCAATCCATACAAACTTATGTTAAAATGGAATTCCATCATGAATTAAATGTTTCAACATTGGAAATAACACATACAATTAAACCTCGCCATTTCGTCAGTCAATTTATATCTATGAATTTGTTGATCATAAAATTCTTAATCACAAGTACTCAACAGCGCCAGACAGGGTCCTTTGTTGACTGTCATTGGGGGTGCTGGGTTTCTAGTTGGCTAGCAACTGTGTGTTCAAGGCTGGGTCCAGTTGCTGTGAAGTAATTTATCCAAGAATAGAGAAGTCGGTAGTCCAAGTGCAAGGTCGGAAGTCAAAGGCGGTTGTAGTGATTCAAGCAGGAAGAAGCAGTCAAGAGTAATAGATGTTCCTATTTTGAAGTTTGGAAGAGAGTGTCTGTAGTCACTTTTGGCGAGGGTTTTTATAGAACAGCACGGGATCGTGTGCAAATTAGGTTGTGCATGTGTCAGTACGGCCCCTTGTTAATGAAGTGCATTTCTGTGCAGCCTTATGTGAGAATTAAATTACAAGTGCAACAGTACTCTTTATGCCGCTTCATGTAAACTTCTTATTCCTAGCATTTTTATTGTATTCAGAAAAAATTGTACAATTTAATTCAGTGGGTTCTCAGCCCGGCATTGGTATGAGAAAAACCTCAACTACTTGATATTAAATTTTACTTGAAAATATTCCAGTCCAGCCTTTTGATCTACTGACTGGCTAGGGGTTGTCAGCCAATCCGTTGCCTTGCCCGGCGTGTCAAAGAAGAGGGGATGCAATGTAAATATGTACTGGGTCTGCAGCGAGCACCCTACTTAGTCTTCCCCGGCCGGGGAGAGGTGATGATGTAAATACTAGCTTTCTTGTCCTGCCATATTCAGAAAGCTGTTGTGCGGCTTTTGGATTCACCAGCTTATCGATTGTGTTTTCAGGGGGTCGCCACTTGCTGCATAAATGGAATCTGAGAACTAAGAGCTATTGACTGCAGTGCATTTTTCTTTTTTATTAAGTGTCTTGATGTTTCAATGATGTTGTATCTATCTATATTTCTTGCCCACATATTACCAAAACATAACTTCCACCACCCACATTAAATGTGTCTCAAGTTAGAATTATACATTACAACATTTTAAATTTTTTTTTTTTGCATTAACTCAACATAGGAGGTCCTGGGGAAAATAATTTCCCTCTGGGTCTATGTCGTCTTTGGGGATGCTGTTTGTAGGTTCTTATTGAGGAGAGGAAGGAATGAGCATGGGTCTTGAATAGGCCCCATGTTGTAGGAGAGTTAAAAGCCGGAAAATCATTCCATAGCCGAGCTGTTGAACTCAAGAACGAGTCGTAGAAACAACCCATTCCCATTTGACAAATTTCAACCGTGTATTCATTTCAATAGTGTACCAAACACGCACGTCAATGGGTGCGCGTTTGGCGTGTTTCTCGACTATGCACTGTGGTGCCGAAGGAGACATTTTTGTTAAATTTATTTTATTTATTTTAATTATAAGTTTTAAATGTAAGGTGTCATACCAATGTAATTTTTTTAATGCATCCCAATAAATTTATTTTATTTCTCATTATCATTGTGGTAAACATTTATAATTTTTATTTCAGGATCTCCTGTATCGTACATTTCTGTTCACCCGAGCAACAAGCTGGCACTCACACTCGGAGAAGACCGCACCTTGAGAACGTGGAATCTAATCAAAGGCAGGAAAGCTTACGTCATCAATCTAAACAGCAAAGGTACAGCACACGCCCTTTCTGTCACATGGGGACCCGAGGGGCAACACTTTGCTCTGACCGGATACAACGACATCAGCGTTTGGGCTGTCTCCAATGCCGCCATCAAACATGTCCTTAAATGTCCCAGCAAGTCCATCTGCATGGTCTTCATAACAGAAGAACTGGCAGCTGTAGGATTAGAAAGCGGAGAAATTATGATGTTCAATTTAGAATCAGGAAATTCAACAACTCTCCCGGCTCACACGCAAAGGGTGAAAGCCATCACATACAGCAATGGCTATCTCTTCTCTGCCTCGAGTTCAGGGCATATCATAGTATGGAAAGTTAAAGCAAAGAAAATGACTTTAATAGAAAAGTGTTCAGTATCAACGGGGTGTCGAATCACAGACATCACCCTTGTAAAACCTTTTGAGGGTCTCATTAAAAAGGAAGAAGATGCTCCTGTCCAAAAAGAAACTGAAAGTGTTGAAAATGAAGACAGTGAAAATATTAAGAAGAAATCCAAGAAACGAAAGCTTTCCGAAGAAAGTCCTCCGGAAGTAGTAATCGCGGAAGATACTAAAGCATTTTGCAAAAAAAGTTATGCGCCTTACGTTTCTGTCAGTCTCGATAACGAAACTAAAGATAAATCTCCAGCTAAGGCGTATAAAAAGAAAAAGTGGAATAAAAATAAGAATAAGAAGAATTAATTTTTTCGATATTACACTTGTTATTAATAATTGTTTCAGGCTTTGTTTAAAAAAATTATTTTTTTCAATAAACTGTTATTTACATACTACAAAAAACATAATATTATATTTGTGTGCTCATTTACATTCTGTTTTAAACACTATAATTTATCCAGTACATACTTATCATTGTTAACAATCTTCTTTTGTGGGACAGCTCAGGTATGGGGGCTCCATCGAAGCCAGAGTAAAGTTAGCCTCCCAAAAACTGGGCGTACTGTACAGGGCCTGCAGATACTTTAATAGTACACAACTGCTAACCCTGTACAAATCACAAGTGCGCCCCACGGTTGAATTTGGCAGCACTCCAAAATACCTGAAAAATACCCTCGACTCTGGGCAGAAACGGGTGGTCCGCTTAATAGATTCTCCCATCTTAACAGACGGATTGCAATCTTTAGAGCACAGGCGTTGGGTGGGAATGCTATCCTTGTTCTACTAGTATTACAATGGAAGATGCTCCGAGGAACTAGCATCATTGATCCCTTCGGCACCGGTGCATAGTCGGGAAACACGCCAAATGTGTGCCCAACATTTGTATACGGTTTAACATTTGTCACATGAAAACGGGTCGTTTCTTCGACTCATTCTTGTGTTCAACAGCTCGGCTGTGGAATGATTTGCCGGCCTCTGTGTTTCCTCCTTCCTACAACATGGGTCTCTTCAAGACCAATGTTCATTCTTTCCTCTCCTCAAAAAGACCCTCCACACAGCATCCCAGATGACATAGGCCCTGAGTGAAATTATTTTCCTCAGGGCCTCCTGTGTGGAGTTAATGTAAAAAAAATATATGTCTCGCGGTAATCCACAATAAATATTCATGATTGCCGCTGGGGGAATCAAAATTATAATGTAGAATGATGGTTAAAATCATTGATATTACAATAAAAAATAATGGTGCTCTATTTTTAAGGTATGGTGAGATGCAGCGTTTCTGCGGGTAGGTTTTCTTTGGTGCATTCTAATAGGTTTTATGTGAAATATTGTCTTTACTGGAAGATACTCTCAGTAACGCCCTGGTATAACACCACCATTCAGAATTGAAATTACTTAAGCCGTATCTGGTGATCAGATCTGAATAGCCAGGTACTTCCCCACCTTCCTCTTCCATATCTCCTTCCCTTCCCCACTACCTTCAGCCTCACAACGGCTCTGGCTCTTGTGCAATATAAAAATGAAATGTTTTTAGTATATTTTTTGTTATAAATTAACTCCACCCAGAAATGCCCTGAGGAAAATATTTTTCCTTCATTATTTTTTCTGGGGATGCTGTATGGAGGGTTTTGTTGAAGAGAGGAAGGAGTGAACATGGGCCTTTGAAGACATCCATGTTAGAAGAGGGAGGAAAAACAAAAGCCGGAAAATCGTTCCACAGCCCAGCTGTTGAAATCAAGAACGAATAGTAGAAACATCCTGTTCTCATGAGACACAAATGTTAATCATGTATGAATGTACGGCAGGAACGTGCCGCAAATATACTGCACATTATTTTTAATGTTTAAATTAAATTGTGAAAATAACAAAAATTAGTCAAATAAAGATTTGATTTTAAATTTTCACGGCAAAAAGTATTATTGTTATTTATTTTTGGGGTATTATGCCGTGTTGTGCTACCTCCTTCTTTAAAAAGAGTGCTAAAGGTGTTAATACATCAAAAATAAATAATTTCGCTGGAATTTGAACCCACGACCTTACCCCTCGACCACGGAGGCTGTCGAGTTTACCTAAATAAAAACATAATTCTGTTTTTGACTTATCAAATATTGTGCCTGAATATTGAGGGTACATACCTCACAAAATTGTATTTCTTATTAACCTCGAGTGAGTTTTAGCGAACAAAACTGTACGTGAGGAGTGAGTTTTTTGTGTTACATTTTTTAAATATCTTTTTATAAATTATCGTAGATTAACTAAAAATAATATTACTTTTTGAATTAAAACGTCATCGACATCAATCCACGAAAATAAACCAACATCGAAAAAAAACTACTTCCTTCCTCTCACGACCGCTACATGACTCAAGAATAATTTTTAACTAAAACTGTGAAGTCGGTATTGTAGATATTATGTCTTCCATAACTCCAACAAACAGTGTACAGATGTCAATAGATGCCACTACAAGTCAAATAGTTTCATTAAATATAACGGTATTTGAATAATACCTGCAGACGAAATGTTTCGGCCATATTCTTCTGGGCATTTTTTCACTTCGCTGAACTGTTTCACCCTTACTCGTGGAGAGATTAAAAATAGTCGCCAAATCATCAAACGGTATAATTAGCCTAAAGACTACGGTTGAAATTTAAGAATCCGGCTAAGAATGCAACTCTGATGCCACAAAACCATTTTCGTACCTGGAACTCAATTAAAGCAATGCCAAAAGATGGCGCCACTTACTTTAACAGCTGGCCTGAGGAGCATCCCCTGGCAGGTGTAAGTACTACATGATTTGTAATTTCGTGAATCTCTCCGGATAAGGAGAGATTGACGATAATTGTAACTGGCAGTTGTGAATAATAATACCATGCGTCTGTATATTATACATATATAATGTCATTGCCTGTCGCGGTTACTTTGTCCCTTTGACTAGCTGCCACTGGATCGGAGGAACCGGCTATTTTTGGATCCTATCTGTAGTACTACAATAATACTTCAACTTCCCCGTGTAGTTTGAAAAGGATTGTTTTTATATAAGATATCTTTCAATGTGTTTTCAGTTGAAGAGAGAGGGATGAAAATAACATTTTTATGTCCACGTAATATAATATACAAACAGATCATATTTCTTTCAGTGAGCTGTAGCTATCAAGTCGATTGAAGTATTTTTAGCTCAGAGGGGGTAAAGAAGAGTATATGCAGTGGCGTAGCTAGCATGGGTGGCACCCGGGGCGGAAAACGTGGTGTACATGTTATGGGTGTAGTTTTAATTAAAACGAGTTACCGAATAATACAGATTCAATGTTAAATTGAAACCAGTTTTGATATGTGCTTAAAATTTGAGTTGCACGCCGTACGCTCCAAAATTCGAAAGAAAATCATTTGCTTGTTCCGTGTGTAACTTTTATTCAAGCTTTTGGATTCTTACACAGACTGACTCTTAACTTAAATCTGGAAAAGATGTGAGATTAGTATAGGCCGGGTCAATGAATAAATACACCGTCAAGACGCCGCGCCATACTCACGTAACGTCGCCAATCAAATAACTTTTTATTTTTCAAAATTAGGACGAAGGCAAAAATCTGATTTAAGGATTACTAGTTTATCGATTATACTTATACATATAATTATACATTAAAATATGCAGTATCTTTATTTTTAGTAACTAAAACTAGATTTTGGATAACACCCAACCTAATATTGGATAAAATAATTTAGGTATTATGATTTACTAGTAATGCGAAGGTGACCTCTTATCCAAAGAATCAACTGATCGAAATCTGAGGGTGCTCTTACATTTGGTAGACGAATTACCTTAGCTTGCGAAACTACCCCAGTGTAAGCAGCTAATCGTTTGGTGTAAATACTGTCGGAAGTTGACTTGGTAATCGGTGTAAATAGCGCTTCGTCAACAAATTCAAAACGCATATTTCGAATTCATAAAAAACTTTTTCTGAAAACCTCCAAATTACTTATTATTCCTTATTTATTTATTCATGTACACAAAACAATATAATAAAGAAAAAAAACATAGGGATGATTGATCATTTTTCTTCAGTCAGTTATCAATCGATTCTGGTATAATTGCATTCAAGTTTTGCGTCTATTAGAAAAGTGAACTATCAAAAATCCACTTACCTTGTTTTTTTAAAATGATCTTTCAGCACTAATAAAAATGCTAATAGAATGAAAACTTTTTTACTAATTCAAGTCAGTCAATAGATGGCAATTCTCTTCACGAGTTTACGTTTACGATAAAAATAACATTACGAAAATAGAATGACACAAGGAATATTTCAGGGAAATCCCCGGCTGAGCAACACTTCGAGCTAGGAACAAAAATAAAAATAATAAAATATTTTTTCGGTAATCCCCGACCAAACGAGCCATAGAGCTAAATAACAGTCAGTGTTCATGCGTAAAATATTTTTTGCGGTAATTTTGCACTTTCGTAAGTTTTTTCTCCACGTCCGAGTGTCACCCCCCCCTCGGGTGGCACCCGGGGCGGTCCGCCCCCCCCTCTCTACGCTACTGAGTATATGAAGTAAGACTTTTGTAGCTATCAAGTCGTTTGAAGTATTTTTAGCTCAGAGGGGGTAAAGAAAAGTATATGAAGTAAGACTTTTTTTAGTAAGGTTGTTTTAAACCTTTTCATTATAACTCAACCACACTGTGATTAAAACATATTTATTATAATATTTTAAAGATAAAAAGGCAGAGGAATATACTTATACAGCTAGCAACTCTTGGTTTATTTTGAATGTGTAAAGGGTGTGAAAGGTTAATTTCTTGAACAACATGTAGCTGGCGCCTATGTTACCAATGGTGACCGGACCACTCAGAATGAAACCAACTCAGAAGCACCTCAGAAAGGTAATTAAGAGTGATGATAAAAAAATAGGTTAAGTTAGGTTAGGGTTACCGGCAATTTTTAAATTATTTTTTCATAGCTTTTAATGACCTTTCTGAGTTGGTTTCATTCTGAGTTGGTATGGAATCGTTACCAATACGAAATAAAGAAAAGGTATATTACAATTTCTAAGCAGAAATTAGAACCCACAATCATTCGAGTCCAAACCAGACCACAAAGCTATGGAGTTTATTGTGATTGTTGACTGAGCATAGCGAAATCTTGCTTCAAGTCGACATTTTTGCATTTCATCTGATTGTAAATTTGGATGTGCGTTCCATTTATAGATTCTTTTTTCCAATGTCTGTCCAGTAAAAATTCTTTTTTCAAATGTGAAATCATCATGGACTTAGACTTCCTTATTCTCAATATTTTGGTCGGTACCTACCTGCCTGAAGAAAGTTTGAAATAGGAATTGTCATTGGGATAGTGACGTTTCTTTCGGAAAAATTTTATAAATCTTAATTTGAAATTTAAAAAAAAAGTTACACAAAATGTATAATTATGGTTACATCTGCGAGCCTTCCAGCACCAAGCGCCACTCCTGAGTGAGCGTTGAGCGTTCACTCAAGAAAGTAATAATAATGATAATTATTACCCTACTAATTGATTACTGTTTATTCAAAAAAATATGTATTTTATTTGTTTTTCTTATTTATTGAATTTACTTTTTATTATACCATCAATATAACTATAGGTATAGGACGTGTGGGATTGCACATGTATTGCACTAACCTTCCCACATCCCGGAATAGAAAAATATTGTAATTACACAGGTCTGCAAATTAACATTTTATTTTTTTTTTAAATGGTAATGGGTGAATTATATGTATTTCGGTATGCTGAATACGAGTATGCCATCCATTTCGACCCATCACGTAAGAATTTTCCGCAAAGTGGTAATTAAAATATAGGTAAAACCCGCCTTACACTACTTCTGTAGGGAATGTTCAAAAGAAAAAAATTATACAAATTTAATTAATTTAAAAATATTTTATTTACATTATATACAATTATAAATCTATATACTGGAATAAACATTTATTTATTTATTTATATAAAATCTGCTTTTTTTAGTTTCGAAGCTTCGTTTTGTGCTTTTTCTTTTGTGGGACGTTATTTTAAAATTGTTGAGGTCCACTGGACAGGGCCGTATTTACACTTTTTATTAGTATAGGCCACTTAATTTGCGCCGCCACTTCCTCCTTGTTAGAAGTTGCCCCCTATCATAATCACTCACGTGTAGGCTTTTATTAGGAAATATTCAAATATAGATTAAGTAGGTATTAAAAAATGAAACAAAGAATGAATTATTCGTAAAATAAAAGTTTAACATGAAACAAGAATTACAATTTTTTATGGGATTTTTTATTTGACAAAATCATTTTCATAGTTGCTTCTATGAATAGAAGATCCGAAGAGTAATGTTGTCCAGCCGGATGGCGACTTACAATGCGCGGCAGTTGATATCTCCGTTATTTTTTAGGAAAATAATTAAAAATTTTAGAATATACTCTTGAATATATATGTGTAAAATGATCGCAATGTATAAATAAAAATTTATGTATTCCTTATGTGTTAAAAAAATTAATGAAAATCACTAAAAATACTAGGTCCTATACCTATTTCTCCCCTTAAACGCTCGTGCAATAAAGATAGTCCACTTCCAAAGCATTTTTTGTGAAATATTCGCATCACAAACACCGGTCCCGGATTGGACCGTTGGGAATTGAACGACACAAATCTGCGGTCCACTGGGCGTGGACCACTGAGCGTACGGGACCACTGAGCGTCTAAAGGTTAATAGATAGAAAACTCTATCTATCCACAGTGACTTTTTTGTTGTTGTTTATAATCGTACACAAAATTAACGGCTTACCAAAGCGAACGAGCGCCGCCCTCTGACCTCTGCCGCCCCTAGGCCGCGGCCTATAAGGCCTATTGACAAATCCAGGACTGCCACTGGAGTCGCCTACTTGAAACTCGTCTCTAGAACTTTCTTCTGATTCACATTCTGGTGATGGCAAATCGTCTAGGCTTTGGGGTGCTTGTGGTGTAGGAATGCCAGGTCCGTGAGGGACTGGGCGGAGTGCTGAATCCATGTTTGGGTAACAAATTTGTTTTTTATTTTTGGTACTATACCCTTGCACATTGCACGAACAAAAGTAGCAGTCATCGCTGTGGTTTCGAGGCTCTCTCCAGATCATGGGAACACCAAAACGAAAAGATTTAACTTTACCTTTTGACCACATTCTAAGTCTATAAGTAACTTATTCGAAGCTATAAGTAACTTATTCGACACACATTTTCAATCCTCCTTTGAATCCCCCGCCCCATCCACCTCGTCTACCAATCGAATATATAATCCAAACACCTCAGTACTAAATCTTATTAATGTTTATATAGACACTGAATTAGTTTGTAAATATCTCAAATCATTAGATCCTACCAAAGGCAGTGGGCCTGATGGTATACACCCGGTATTTTTAAAGAATTGCGCTAATGTTTTATGTTATCCGCTAAGTCTAATATTCAAAACTTCTTTTTCTTCTGGTATTTTTCCATTAGAATGGAAAAGTTCATATATTGTGCCTATATTCAAAAAAGGCGACAAACACAACATAGAAAATTACAGACCGATCTCTAAATTAAATGTAATGGGTAAACTTTTTGAAAAGATTGTTTTCGATATCATTTTTCCTTGTATACGACCACACATCATTTCGAATCAACACGGCTTCGTGACCAGAAAATCAACAGAAACTAATCTATGCGAATTTGTTGACACAGTCCTTGTTGCTATGGATAACGGTTTTCAAGTCGATGTAGTCTACACAGACTATTCCAAAGCCTTTGATAAAATTCCACACAGCATTTTAATTGAGAAAGTCGAAGCAATGGGTATACACGGTGACCTCCTTTGTTGGTTAGCCTCTTATCTCGACAATTGTATGCAAGCTGTAACTGTACTGGGGTTCTGCTCTAGCTTTGTCCCCATAACCTCAGGAGTTCCCCAAGGATCTCACCTTGGCCCCCTTTTATTCAACATTTTTATGAACGATAACTATTCGTAATTCTCAGCTGTTACTATATGCGGATGACAAAAAGATTGTCAAAATCATTAAATCTGAGATGGATTGTATAGAGCTCCAGGATGACCTGAACTCCCTGGTCAATGTGTATTCTTTAGAAAACCGCCTTCTTTTGAATGCAGATAAATGTTCCGTCATATCTTATTCTCGAAAGAAAAACACTATACTATATCCGTACATAATTAAAAACAATCTTTTAAATAGGGTAAATGTAATTAGAGATCTTGGAGTTCTATTAGACAGTAAGCTTCTTTTTCAATCTCACGTCGAGCACATCATGTCTAAGGCTTTGAAAATGCTAGGATTTATACTTACTCTACATATCATACGTCAGGAGCCACCTAGAGTATGCTTCAACAGTATGGAACCCTCATTGTTCTACATATAAATCAAATATAGAAAGAGTCCAGAAAAAGTTTTTGAAATATGTTTCATTTCGCATACGAAATTATGTCTCTATGAACCTCAAAACCCTTGATCAACGCAGAGATATCAGAGACCTAATAATGCTTTATAAGATAATCCACAATTTTATTGATAGCCCTTACCTATTACAAAATATCAATTTCAGATGTCCAATAAGAGTCACTCGATCTCCAGACATATTTTATATTCCTAAGAGCAATGCTAATTATCTTCAAAATGTGTTTATAAGAAGAAGCTGTAGCACTTTCAATAGATTATGCACAGACATGTTTAACACGAACCTTGCTAACTTCATAAAATTCGTAAAAAGTAATATTCATCGGAAAACTTAATGTTTCATTAATTCCTTATCTTTCTTTTTCATTTTCATTTTTCTTCATTTTCATTACATTTTCTTTTTTGATTTCAGCAGTTTGCATTAAATAACCTCTTCAAAAATGTTACAGTATACATTACCCTTGAAAATACATTTTTTGTAGATTTAAGTGAGTAGATGCACTTTTTCAGAACTGTTTATATTACATACATATATTGTTTTGTTTGTTTTTCTTTTTATTATGGTCTCGAATTTTTATGTCGTTATTTTATTGGTCAATGATATGACTATCTCTAACACTGTTATATATGAACTTGTAATGACTGTTTATAACGCTAACAAATAAAAAATAAAAATAACTTTGGAAGGTGATTCTACATGATTAGTACAAGGAAAAAAGATAAATAACTTTTTTTGAAATTCCAACCTTTAGGGGTAGTTTTGAGGTAAAAAGATAAAATTTGTCCGGCTTTTACCCAGGGACACCCTGTATATGATTCAACACTGACTAATTTTATCGTCATGAGTTACTAAATGTTTTGTTTCAGTCTATAAAATATAACATTATCTTATAATAACTTGGAATAATTAAAAAAAATCTTTCAGCAATAAACCTCGTTTTGCGCCTTAAGATAGGCAATCCCACAGTATTTTGAGTTTTCCGGAAAAACCTTACGTGATGGAATTTTTGTTGATAATTTTCCCGAATTCAGCAACCAAAAATACATGGGAATTACCTCTTATTTCAAATAAAAAAAACATTCGCAGACCTGTGTTATTGGGTAGTTAGACATTTAACTACTTAAAAATCTGATGATTTAAGAGGAAATTTTACATGAACTTTTGATTCAAGATATTTGGGAGAAAATTAGAAGTCTGCTTTTTTTAACGCGAAGTCTTACTATTCATTCTCAGAACTACTAGGTAGTCTTAAACCCGATCCTGTACAATATTTACACATATGATCTAGAAAAATCTATTCAATTCTTGTGCAACATACTCCAATATGCTGATGACTTGACTTTCTACAAAATATCCCGTAATATTTTTATTGCAGCACCAGCAATCAACAATGCTCTTAGAAAACTCTTGGCGTGGTTAAATATTAATGGCCTTGAACTTTCTCCCTCCAAAAGCAAAGTTGTCATCTTCACTCGTCGTCGAAAGCTCCCAGAAATTCAGGTGAGATTTGGCGATGAAATCATCCCTATCTCTAAAGAAGTTAAGTTCCTTGGAATGTTTTTAGACTCAAAGCTTACTTGGAATTCTCACATAAATCATGTCATCATGAAATGCGAAAGCAACATCAATCCCCTTAGATTTCTGTCCGGAGTGTGGTGAGGATCTCACCCATCATCTTTAAAACTTCTGTACAATGCTCTCATCCGAAGTTATCTTGATTACGGATCCTGTCTGTTTGATCCAATGTCCACTTCAAATTCGCTTAAATTAGATAAAATTCAGTCAAAATCTCTTTGCCTTATCTTAGGAGCCATGAAATCTTCCCCAATCAACGCAATGCAAGTTGAATGCTGCGAGCCTCCCTTAAATATAAGAAGGCGATGCCTAGCAGAAAAATATATTTTCAAAACATGCTCAATAACTTTTCATCCCTTGATTCCCAAACTTCAATCGTTAAAGTATGAGGTTAATTTGAATCCATTTTGGAAAAAACATTCCCCTCCCCTTCTTTATAATTGCTTCAACACTTTCCTGGATGTTTCCACAAACTCCTATCGCAATGAATCTCTCCCCTTATACTCTTATCCCTATGAAAACTATATCCCTTACTTTCTATCCACAGGTGCACCAATTTATAGGAATATGTAAAAAAAATATTTTAATAAAATGAAACAATGCAACTTTGTATAAACCACTTATAAAGTGGTTTATACAAAGTTGCATTGTTTCATTTTATTATAATGGATAACCACAAAGTAATAGCTACATTCAAAAATATAAAATATTATAAACTCAGTTCAATCCAATAATGCAGAATTCAACAAAATTATTGAAAATAACTGGCCAAATTATATAAAAATTTTCACAGATGGTTCCAAACTCAGTTCGGACTCCTATTGTGGGGCCAGTGTCTATGCACCTCACAGGAAATTGTGTTTCCCACACAGACTTCCCAAAGAGTATTCAATTTTCTCTGCTGAATGTATAGCTATCATAGAAGCTTTACGTCTTGTCAAATCTCTCAACATTAGAAATGCCCTCATCCTTTCAGACTCACTTAGCTCATTACAAAAAAATAAGCGCATCGCCTCTCAATTCCAATAGCGACTCTCTTACCTGCTCTATCAGAGACCTCTTGCATTCCTTGTCGCTGGCTCACGTGTCAGTGGTCTTGGCCTGGATCCCAGTGTTGGAAATGAAAAGGTTGATTCTATTGCTAAGGAATCCATTGTTCATGGTCCATTAAGTAGTATTCCTATTCCTGTTAGAGACTATTTTCCTATTTTAAAAAATAAGTTACAACGCCAATGGTCCTCTGAATGGAAATCATCCTCTCTGTTAAAAGGTCTTCTATTCCTGTCAAGCCCTGGTTTCACAAATACACTTCCATGCCTAAAAAATACATCTCTTCCATTATTCGAATGCGTTTAGGTCATACTTGTTGTCTTAGCCATCTCGCCAGATTCCACATAGTCAATTCGCCTTATTGTGATTGTGGTTCAGAGGATACTTTAGACCATAATTTTTTTTAGTGTCCTATAAATGACCAATTTCCAAACTTCATACCTGAATTGTTAAAACTTAAATTGAATTCCCTACCAGTGTACCCTGCCTTCTTAGTCTCAACTCTCCTGAAATTCACTATTTGTTAGCAAAATTTATTTACAAAAATGGCCTCAATATTTAAGCATCAATCACATTTCTTTCTCTTCCATACGTATACATTTGTTTCTTGCAGTGTTATTATGTACAGTTGTACAGGTTCCTTTTTTTGGGAATCTGTACATCTTCCTACTCTTCAATTTTGTAATGACTATTAATTCCAACTCTGTGTGTTACTCTGTAATGGAAGTATGGAAGATGTACAAGTTCCTATTTTTGGGAACCTGTACATCTCCCTACTCTTCAATTTTGTAATTACTATTAATACCAACTCTGTGTATGCAGTTGTATAGGTTCCTATTTTTGGGAACCTGTACATCTTCCTACTCTACAATTTTGTAATTACTACTAATACCAACTCTGTATGTTAGTACAACTTGTATAATCATAATATGAATATTTGTCTTGGCCCATTGTCTATGTTTGCTAATATAATTTATCTATTCCATAAATGTAACTAATATATGTATATGAAAATGTAACTAATTAAAAAAAAAACTGATTATGTACCTAATTTTAAGAAATCTGAAAATGTAAATAATTTTAAAAAATTGATAATGTAACTAATTTACAAAAAAAAAAAAATCTGGGAATGTAAATAATTTTAATAATATGTAACTTACTTTAATATATGGCCAATATCACCCTTAATGGGTGAAAGCCAAATAAATAATCGAAAAAAAAACTACTAGGTACCTAGCATAAATAAATAAAAATGATTACTTTGGTCAAAGTTATATTAGTTTCATTTGATATAATTGTGCCATGTTGGTAGCATTGCCTAGGTAGGTACTATTGGCTCTGTTACGTTGGCTACTGCGCTCAGTCGTTGACCGAAGCGCTATCTCATTCATTGCGAACTGTTTGTCCCTGTCATTCGATAGGAGATTGCGCGAGTTGGGGCGTTCTGCCGGCGCTTCGTGCCCCTCCCACCCCTGAGCGACTGTTTATCGTGTTAATTCACCGGTACGTCAGTTCTGCGACTCGATCTTTTCTCCTTTCTTTCTTCACTAGAAATCGACTTTCCGGAGTGCTGGTTTGATCTTGAGAATGCATTTGCGGTGATTGTTTCCGTTTTATTCAGTGATCACTCGCCGTGTGTCAATAACGGTACGTTTTGTCATTGATTCCAGTGAAACGCACGCAGGATTTCATTGCACGGTTATTGATATTATGAGTACGGTGTTTAAAAATGTCTCACGGTAAATAGGCTTCCGTGTTGTGTTGTGCTTGTGATGATAAAATAAACGTTGCTTTTGTTTTCGATTTACAATTTGGAAGTTAAAACGGCATCAAAGGAGAGATAAACGAAAATTACTTCTAAAGACTGACACTAGGGATGGTGTATTGTCTTGACGGGGTATAAAGGTATGTATGTCAATATACTTTGGTACTTCCATCTACTACGACTTTGTATGCAATAGTATTATTATTTATTTGTCAAACATAATAATATCATACCTACCTCGATTTAAAACGTCATTTTGAATGTAGTTTCATACATCATTATTGCAAATATTCGTGCATTACTTTAATTAATCAGTAATTCATAATCCGCTTTTATCTCAGGTTTTGTTTTTGCGCCTTATTTTTGTTGTAATAATTATGCCATGTTTATAATTTACATTGATCTTGATAGAATGTGATGAATTTGTAAACTTTAAGATTGAATAATTTTTCTCTTGTTGAGAGAGATGTCAGATTTTAGACAAATTTCTCTGATCCAGTGCAGTAATAATGTGGGCAATTCTATCAATAATACTTCTTAAAATAAGCATAACCATAATTCTATTTATAAATAATACGTTTAGTTTACTGACATGTGATAATTTCATTACCTAAGTACCTGACAAATTTTTATTTACTGCTTTATTGATTAATTATAAGTACCATTCGAAGTGTGTAATATTATATTAAATTTGTCGTCTCTATGAATGATGATCCTGTTTATATTTATTTAGTTCGTTCCTACGTTCCTAGATAATAAACATTAAAATTTACTTCACATTTTTGGCGATCCACCTGCCCAGAAAATGTTTGAACACAATTTTTGTCTCTGCTAAATGTTTTTTTTTTGTGTTGGTAATATTATTGTAGGTAATCCAGTTCCATACGTCGCGGTCGGTACCTAGGTAGGTACTTCATCCCTATTTTTTTGTATAAACTTCCGGGACAACGCCTTTCCCCCCATTGTTTTATAAATAGATGATTAACATTTTGTTACTTAATTACTCCTGGTTTTATATAAGTATTAATACACACGTTTTGTAAACGTATAAGTCTTATACGTTTACAAATCATGTATATACCTACTATAAGAAATACCTATAAGAAATACTTTTCCAAAAGTATGTTCTTTGTTGATATCGAAAATCCTAATAAGTGAAAGGTTACCATAACGACATTATGGTCGTAGATAGGTTGTAAGAAACTCGGAATAATAATGATCAAAATGTAAAATCGATTCACGACCGGTTATACAACAGTATTGTTGCATTTATTCATGTTTTTTTCACCTACTAATGCATAATAGCTAGATACGAAGTAGGTAGGTACCTACTTACCAGCACATGATTGGGTTGTGAGATTTTATCTATACATTACAAAATCTATGTAAGATATTTTTATTTTTTGGCGTGTATTGGTAGGTACTTATGAGTTTTACTTTTACAAAATAATACAAATCTACGAAAACATTTTTTTAAATAATTTGGTTTGGCATGTAATGGTATTGGTATGTATACGTATAGGTACTATGTTTGGTGTATCGTATATGTTTTTATTATTTCTAAACTGTTTATCTTGCTAAGTAGAGAAAATATTAGACAGTCAACGCGATATACCTACCTACCTAGGCATAGTAATGAATGCCAATTATCTATAATTTAATTTCGTTTGGTGTTTTTGTTTCTAAAACCGCATATCCATGTAGGAGTAGCCTGCAGCTGGTATTTCCACTCTTTTAGAAATCTTACGTTAATTTATTGCAAAATTGTCTCCGTCTTTTTTTTTCAAAATCTCGTTTGCAACTGCGTGCGCTCTGTTACTTTTTAGATATTTGATCAAATGGACAGTCAGTTTCTAATATAATATCATGTAGCCATACAGTATTTAAGAGAATATTCATAACTAACAGGTAAAAACCCGTTACGTAGGTATGGTTTGCAAATACGTACGTAGGTATTTTCGTAATTTTCTACCAATGCAATAAAATGTACCTATACATTATTATTATGACGTCATCGAGTATAGCATTATTTGGAACCTTTTCAAATTACCTAGGTACCTACCTACCTACTACCCTGCGTTATATTTCACATTTCACAGCTGTTTCTGACTGTTTCAACATTTTCTAGGTACCTACCTACCTACCTGAAAATGCGTATTTTTCTCGCTCAACTAGAAAACTAGTTATGTTTGTAAATATAATTAAGTACCTACTTATGTATTTTTAAAACAATTTTAACCGTTAATAAATCTAAAACGAATGTTACGCTTCATGAAGTAATAACGCATGTACTAACAACAATGGCCGACTGAACCGTTGAACAATAATACCACATTCGTTACACTTCTAACTTCTAAGATTATTTTTACCATTAATTCTGCTTTCATTTAATTACAGTAAATATATTACCTTCATTACCCACCTGTATTACCTACCATTTTATAGATTATCTTCCCGCTGGTAAAAATATTACATTTATGTCCTTGCAAATCAAAAACTATAATTATGGTGTCCGGGAAGCGTATATCCAAAACCTATACCGGTTCAGTCGCGGTAGCGACAATTTACATTTTAAATATACCTCTATATTGGTTATTTTTTATCACATTGCAAAAACAAAAAATGTTCTAAAATCTAGATAAAATTATCTTTCTGATGTTTATATTAGAAATTAATAATTTTATTTATAAATATTTACTTAAATTTTAATATTATTCCCATATTTTGAAAATACACCTCTATATTGATAATTTTTTATCACTTTGCAAAAACAAAAATTGTTCTAAAATCTAGATACAATAATCTTTCCAATGTGTATATTAGAAATTAATAATTTTATTTCTAAATATTTAAATTTTGATATTGAAAATGTAAAGGGCGATCCCGCTATAGACGATTCTCGACATTAATTTTTAAATCGCAGTATTTGTTACTTTTTTTGATATCAGTGCAAAGAAGAAAGTCAATATTTGATAATAAAAAAAATTGGATTTTACTTCATTTTGAAATTTTGGCGCGCTTAGAAACATTATCATTCGAAGAATCTATATGTAAACTGCAAAATCACACCGTGCAACACTGGCGCGAAACAACTGTTACCGATAGTTTGAGGTTATATTTTACTGTTAAACGTGTAGTGACAATATTTATGTGTCGAAAGATGTAAGTACTCTTTGTTATTTTTTAAGCATCATTGACTACAAGAAGTCACTGTTAGCTTGTTGCACCCGTGATGCAAAAAGATATAAAAGTTTGTGTTGTTCACAGAAATAAAGTACTAACGTTTTGAAACTTTGTAAAAGAAAGAAGAAATCAAAGGCAAACTTAAATCAATCGTTCTTAAGAGTATAATGTTAGCTGAATTGAAATAAACGTTGACACATTGGTTGCACCCGCTATGTGATTTTAGAATCGCGGGTGCAACTCTTTGACAACTACCCTTATTGTGTCATTTATCGTATATTTTATTGTTTTGTTCTGTCTTGAATAATAATATACGCTGTGTATGAATGGTAATTTATATTTAAAAAGGGCTTTTTTTAAATATTACATTCCCCTTTTTTATAGAAAAATGGGTTAAAATGACAGAAGAACAACGGAAAGAGACCGCTTCATGTAAATATAGGTGAAAATTTAAAGAAAATCCTTCTTCATATTAGTAAGAAAAGAAGAAGTTGAAGGGTCATATTGGATGATAAATGCGAAGGGCTGAAAAATATACCAGGCATTCAATCAAAACATTTCATTCAATCTGAAGTCGGTGATAGCATTTCCGTGGCGCGAACCTCATTATCTCATCTCAAATGCACATTGGTTTTGAAATCTCCAACTACCACCACTGAAACAGAAAGTGATTGGGACGATAAATATTTGGAACATCTTACAAATTACAAAATACTAAAGGAAATTCTGTTTCCTGATGTATCTGTGCCTTCAGTATCAGATCAGATTAAATTCTTCGTTTTACCTAAAACAAAATTGCGCATTTCTGATGTTTACAGAGATTCAGGCGACGAATCCTTAAATGACGAAGCTCCAACTCTCAAAATTACCACAGACCCTCAACACAGCATCCCAAAAGATGAGCTAATGTAAAAAAAAATATTTTTTATATCTTAATTATTTAAGATAATTAATATAATTCAGATACCAATAGATATTAATTAAATAAAAATGAAAATCGTAAATGATGTAGCAGGCGTGCATTTTGAAGACCTTTTCGAAGTTGGAAATGCCAGAGAAAAAGATTGATGGAAATAATTTGTTCATGGAATTTTCGGCGAATATCGACTTTTTCGAAAAGAAATAATTAACATAAATTACAAAAAAGTGTACTGATTAGTCAGAAGCGTTGTTTGATCTTTTATTTCGTTCCCCTTTAAGTTTTTATTGATGTTTATATCCACTTAAATTAGACGGGTTGCACCCGCGATAATTTGATGTTGTACCCGCAATTGCTTCAAAAGCGAATAATTCATTGTTTTTATTTTTTCCCTATATATTTTTTTAAATTTGTGTTGTAGTCACAATTAACAGACTTTTGTGTTTTTGTCTTACAATCTGGAAAGGTGTGTCCAAATTTGTTCCACCCGCGATAGCACTTTGAACCTCTCTCCTGACTATTTAAATATTTCAATTAAATTCTTATAAACGAATACAAAGTGAACGTGTTAAAATGTAGCTCTTCCAAGAATAATTTAATCTAAAATGTTTTTTTTTTATTTTATCATTAGGAAGCTTTACATCCGTCTAAATGTTGCACCCGCGATTGTGGAATCTCCCTAAAGCGACTTAACCGGTATAGGTTTTGAAAATACGCGTCCGGGAACTCGTACCTAACACTAGCGGAATACTGGATTACATTTGTATGTATTTGTTTTTGTTTTACAAAATATAATTTTAAATCATACTCTCCTGCAGTGTTGCCAGATACCTACCTACGTAGGTATCTAAAAGATATGAACCCGAGAAAATTTTGTATAGGTACCTACTGCTCTTTATTACATAACCATGTACCTAGATAAGGTAGGTACTTTAGCGCATTTATTTCAATAGTATTTCCCAAATTGTTTGTATAGATTAATTATTGAAGTGAAAACTTCTTTACCAACGTTGTGATTTGAAACTCGATGAAACGGAAGCGAGAGACGCTAAAAAGAGACAAACACATACTTCTATAGGATTTAGCCTGCGAAAGAATGAGATAGCAATAAAATATTTATTCATTTCACGGTTGCTCGGTACCTACCAAAGATATTCGTACCTACCAAGAATATAATACGCCTGACGAACCTTAGCCGGACATTCAGCGAACCAAGAGTCGACTCCTACGAAATCCAAAAAAAATATACATTTTAATTTTTGTAAAATCAATATCCAATCTTCAAACCACTCCAAAATGAACTGGCAAAGAAAACACAAAAGGACTCCGAAGAAGAAAACCCAAATATAAGATGACCAAATATATAGGAAGAGATGCGCTGGAATTGGACGACTAAAATATGGAAAAAATCATCCTTTACATTGATAAAAAAAGTGCTTCTTGTCTTGGTACTTTAGTTTTCTGATGGTTTCACTTCTAACGCGTGTGAATTGCACACTCCGATTCTTTTTAATACATAACGACGTAGGTAGGTACCTTGTAACAGTTTCGATTTATACTGGCCAAATATTCACTCGATGAAGTAAGCACCCATTAATAATCACCCAATAACTAGGTTGCTACGTATCAATTCAAATTGAAATTTGAATTCCTAATTGAAATTTTTCTACGAGCAAGTCGAATCCAGATTTTCGTTTGTTGACCAAAACATACTAGGAACAAGAGAATTTTTCTAGAGAGTTCCAAGCTAGAAGCCGGAGAATCGGGGAGTCTGTCTCAACGTAGGAAGGCACGTACTTCGGTGAATCGTCTTTACCTGTGAGCTTATAACTTCTGTTAGTTTGAGTTTATTGATTTACCATTTAATATTTTGTTCTACTTGAACTGGCGCCCTTATAATAATGTTTTTTTTTTTTTAAATCACGACAAGCTATCAATTCATTTATTAGTCTTTTAACTATTTAGTTTCTTTTTCTAAGGACTAAACACCACCCTGAAGAATTAAAATATTATTTTATTAGTCTCATGTTCTGTTTTATTTATTTAATAATATAATCTGATTGTTGCCACATCTCTTTCATTTATAACTATAAGTCTTGTGTTGTACTTATTTTTTTATGCCTAAGAATTTATGCAGTGTTACACCTTCTATTTATAAACCATTACATTGGCGTCCACCGTGGTTAATTTTTTTTATTTAATAAGCCTTACATTGATTTGTTAATCTATTACATTGGCGCCCAGCAGTGTATTTCCCATATTGTTTGTGTAGATTAATTATTTATATATAGATCTAATGTTTCATAATTCAATTATTGCAATTAATTACTAATGCTGATCTCCATAATATTTATATTAAAGGAGAATTTGCCTAAGCAATGTTAACATTAATTAGTAGCCAGATTAATTGGGTAAACAGTAGATGTTGTTGGTCTCTACGGTGTTGAAGTTGTCCCCAATTCCTTGTGAATTGACTTGAGGGGTTTCAATTAAAATTAATTTCCCCTACTTAATTGGGTGTTATGGTATTCGAATTGATTGATTATGCCCATGAATAGAATTATATTTGAACTTAATAAAATTACGCTTGAGACTAGGTACTGAACGTAAGGCTTGGTTATTAAATATCAGAGAATAAAATTGTACATCACTGTTTTCGTATTCATTCATTTTTTTTATTACTTAACACATACTGTACGTACAATATTGGAATTGAATATGTATTTAATTTATAATCAATTTCAATAATTGAAAAGCTCTCGAATTCGCCTGCGGATTGGGATGTGAGTGAAATTGCAGCGTTTTTTTTACGTTAGCTTCACACAGGAGGCCCTTAGCTAAATAATTTCTCTCAAGGCCTATGTCATCTTAAGGGGTGCTGTGTGGAGGTTATTTTTAAGGAAGGGATGGATAAAAAATTCTGGGAAGGAAAAATGTATGATCGGTGGGTAGGAATCTGGGGGTTAGTGTGTCCAGGAGTGACAGAAGCATGAATCCATCCCTCCAACTTCGGTGCAAGGCAATGGATCGAAAGAGTCCGGTTGGAAAGGTCAAAAGGCCTTCCTCACCCAGTCTATCTCGACCCGGCTCGCCACGCAGCACGTGAGCTGACGAATCCGCCGCCAAGACCTGAACAAACTTCACCCCATGAACCCGGGCACCCCTGTTATGCAAACCACTTGGGTTGTTATTACAAGACTTCACATTTTATGGACCTCGTTTTTCTCAGAATTTCTTGTACAGGGTGAGTGAGGAGTTGATTAACGGATACTTGTTGGTATAAATTCTTAAAGTTATTGCGTTATCAGCATCTGAAAATAGGAGGGCTATAATGGTGTAGGTAACGAAATATTCAGCTAGCATGTAATGAAGAAGCCGTGGGAAAGGTTCCGCCGACAAAAATGTGTGGAATGTTCCGTTATCTAGCCGAGTTCGAATGATTTTATTTATTTATTTTTAAAAAGTATGCCGTAATCCCTAAAATTTATAGATAAACATTACTTGTTCTGAAAAGGAAAGGATTTACCGCTTTTATAAATCACACAGTTACGGAACGGCGACGGCACAAAAAAGGCAATAAAAGTACGTTCAGCAAAAATAATAGTGTGACAAACAATGTACGCATGTCTGCTGACTCTAAAGGAAAAAAAAAGTAATAATTTTCTTGCATCTCCCTCACTCGTAAAAGCAGCCAGTAGGTAGGTACCCGCTGTGAGTATCCGACAGCTAACTTAGGTACCCTGTGGTCTATCGAACATCTCCAATACTTGTTTTATATACAATGTATTGAAATTCCCTCCATAACGCTTTTCAATATTTCGTATCGAGTACAGTGATACTACTTGTATAGTTCTGCGAACGGTAGACTTGCGTAATGTTGATTACTCTGACTTTGCGGAACTCCGGCGGAATAAAAAGGTATTATCAGGACAGGATTGACCGGACACGTACAACACCAACAAAAATATACATACAGACGAAATGCAAAGAGGTTGAGTCAAAAAGGGGTGAATTTGGTAGAGCTGCTACCTACCCGGCTTCTTCCGAATTTCTTAGTTCTAATACTATTTTTTCTTGTCGATGAAAAATATGGCTTTTTGTCTCATTGTGTAAATTGTGTTACAGTTAAATTATTATGTCAAGGCTTCACAACTCTTGAAGGAAATGGTGTTGTAGACTGAAAATATTTGCGTTTTGATTTAGAAATTCAAGCTCATCGTTCGAATGTTTTTGCTGCTTATGCGCGTGGATTTTCTGAGAAATATTATTTTACTTGTAACACATTTACATGTATTATTGTAAGCACGTCATTCACACAGAAATCTTATTTCTCAATGTGTATTTCATTATGTGATATAGTTTTTTCGGCTCGGCCATGCTCGATCTCATTACGATAGTGCCTAGGTCTAGGGAGGTACCTACCTGCGTTTGTCGACATTTTGCGATACTCACTCAACGACAGCTGTGTCGACCAAGAACTGGTGCTAGCTAGTGGGTGTGGGTAGGCCCTTTGTATTACTTGTGTATTTTCCCAAATTTATGAATACTAATTAATTAAATGTAAAATTTATAATGGTGCCTACTCCTCTATTTTTTTCTATTCCTCCGCTGAATTGTTGGATCGCCGCTCGGTTTAAAAAAAAATTGCAAACGTGATCGCTGATCAGTGAGATTACAAAAAATTCCCTTGAACTCTGGCGCTGTGAAATTTACACACCCTTTTTCTGTATTGCATTTCTAAGTCAACTTAAATTTTCAGATATTGAAATTGAAATATCAATCTACCCGTATTGATGGTTCTATAATTTTTCAATTCTTCGAAAAATAGAAATAAAACATTTTGAAAAATCCTTTTTGTTTTCTTTATTCATAAAATAACTTTTTATTCATAAAATAACTACAAATGTAAAAAAATGAAGCAGATACTTTGTGATATGGGATTATAATTTTAAATAAAACAATAACTTATACATATACTTTACGCCGACCGGGCTTCGTACAACCGTAGCTTCTTCAATTCAGAACACAATATAGGTATCCTACTAATATTATAAAGGTGAAAGTTTGTATGGATGTATGTTTGTTACTCTTTCACGCAAAAACTACTGAATAGATTTTTAAAATTCTTTCACTAATAGAAAGCTACATTATTTGCGAGATCTATAGGCTATATATATTGGTAAGCTCTGGCGTTATGAATAATCTCTGGCGTTATGAAATTATTTATCATTCGTTTTCTGTCGCTAACAAAATCGATTATCATACGTTTTCTGTCGCTAACAAAATCGATTTATTGCAAACGCCAATTGTCGCCTTGGAAACGATGTTTTTATTTATTAGGTTACTATGGACATCCCTTTGATGTTAAAATTCAAATATGTATAAAATACTAATTCCTACTTTACAGAATGGATTTTAATGAAACTTTACAATAATATGAACATATAGGCTATAGCTCAGAGCTCTGGCATTACGAAATTTGTATGAAAAAATTGCAATAGGTGGCACGATTAGTAAGATATCTATAATTCTTTAATCGATTCAAATTATTAGGGAAGTAGGCACTTCAAATAAATTTGTTTGTATTAAATAAATAAATAAATAAAATCGCAAAATAGTTGATACACAGTCACGGCACGCCCCTACAACGTAGGTATATGGTTATTAATAATTATTACGCTCTTACATTTTTTTTTCATTGTGCCTAAGATTGTTTTGAAAGTAAATTGGCTTCTAGCTCTCATATTGATGCCGCCCCTGATGGATGTTATTAGACAATTATTATTAGATATTTACTTTCACTTTTGAATCAGCCGCCATTTAGTGTTGCATAATTTTATCTTTTAACCTTTTGCAACGAGCTGGCTGTTCCCCCGGCGTTGTGTTCAGAGGGTATCAGCTGACCAGGCGAAGAAGCGGGTTTTCTTGTATACTGTTATTATACAATGCAAACAATAGTGGTCGGCTTCGACCGTATACGTGACAGTTCATAACAATAGAAATTGCATACTATGCACTGGACACTCTGGAAAGTCTGGGCACTAGTTAGTAGGCTGGACAATGTTTCATGTTCTCAGGGATCTCAAAAGTTGTGTATGACTGTTTACCATTACAACCATAGACATTCAGATTCGGTGTTTAATTCAATGGACGTTTTGTCTCTTGAACAGGAGAGCCTGGAATAGTTATAGATTGTGCCAACAATTTTTGGGTTTTTTTTAAATATTTTTCTCTCGGTGTCTCGATAGTCGCGTATGACTATTTACATTTTTGTCTCATTTTTTTTATTTAATTCAGTGATCCTTCTAATAATAGCCTCTGAATAGAAACTTGAATAGAGAAGTAGGTGTGGATTGGGCCATTGTTTATTTATTTTATTTTAATTCATATTTTTCTCTCAGGGGTCTCAAATTTTCGTTAAGTATGACTTATTAAGAAACCTCATTTTTAATTTTCAGATTCAATTTATTCTAGGTTCTTGGTCCTTGTGCACAGGCTTTAAATTGCCACAATAAAAGTGATTTTGTGAAACACTTATTCATAATATCCATGTTTTAACAGTTCGATGACCCTTATGGGTCAATTGCTCGTTTGCTAAAAAAAAATTGACTTTAGTCAAAAGTCCCTTTCACAAAACCTATTCTAATGTAGGTACTAAAAAATGACAGAGATTGAATATATATTTTAGTAATGTCGTAATTGTGGAGGATGTCGGATTACGTGTTATAAATGCAGCCCTTTTCGTTGTCAGTAAATAATTATCTTTCATTTACGACTAATGCACTTGACACATACAGCTATAAAAGCGCGAGTAGATATCTATTTAACCGCGAGCGCTTATGTGTACCGTCACACGACGCTATCAAACATTTGTTCATCTGGTAGGAGAGAGGGTCAGATGAATTAGAAAGCGCCACGAAATGCTATTTCTTTTTACTGAATCTATCAACTTAACCGCTGTCATCCGCCCGTTTAGGCAACTCCGTAATTAAAATGACCCCCTCTCCTGTTTTCGGAGGAGAGGGCGTCGCATAACTTTTTACATATCGCCTCAGGAGCGGTTACAGCGTAAGATCTGTATTGTCTATGGTTGATCTGCGCATAAACCGCTTAGGTGTGACAGGTCTGAAGGGATTGTATAGAGAGCGTTATTTGATATTTTATAAGCTGTGTGTGGTAGGGGTCTAAAACGAAAAATCTATCTAACTTTGGCTTCTTCTGCCTATAGTGCTAGAAAAAAAAGTTATGTCAAACACTAGAAATATTTTTGAAGTGAAAACTTCTTAAGTACAGTTGTGTTTTGAAACTCGACGAAACGAAAAAGCTACACCAAAAAGAGACAAATACATACATCTATAGAATATAGCCTGCGAGAGAGTGAAATAGAATAATCGGTGTCCTCTTTGTGCGTGTTTCGTAGCCTCCCCACTCTTCTCGACTTTAGTTTTCTACCGCGTGTGAACTGCACACTTGTATTTTTTTATACATTGTTCGAATGCACAACTTTTGAGACCCCTGACATTCCAAATCCAAATAAAGTTTAATCGGTTCAGCCTACTGGACACGTATTGTAACTGCGAAGAATACTATCGTGACGCAGTTGCAATCTTGCTTGCAGCAGCTGTCAGTTAAGTAGGGCGATTTTAGTTGTTCGGCGGCGTCTGGCAACATTGCGCTTGTTATTGTTTTATTAATATTACGCGCATGAACTTATTACATGTCTGCTATTTGAATGGAGGTACTCCGCGATCCCGTTATTTCAAGATAATCCTTTATTTTAAGAGAAATGAAGACGGCAATGTGGTCTAGGAGTGAAAACAAAATAAATATTCTTTTTATTTCATTGCCTACTTATCTATCAACATTATTTCTTGTCTTAAAATGAACTCCATTACTTTTTTGTACATTGTTCAGGGTGTAACAGCATCTTCCCGAAGAATTCTAACGAGCGATTCCTGAGCAGTTTTTGAGTAAAACAGTAGCGAGTCATTTTGCCGTCCGATGATATTTATTTTCTATTAAAAATAAATATTTTTTAATTACACTTCGCCACTGATCCCACTCTTGTAAGTTGCGACGGGATCACGTGATCCGGCTTGAAAAAATGTCATGTCATCTAGGTACATTTTTTGCTCTAAATATGTTCAGAAATATCGCTGGTGAAATTCTTCGGCTATAGTCTGTCAAGGGTAAAAAATATTAAAAATGGAACTACACAATTTGTAGGCTGGCAACACCAATTTAACTGTCTAATATTATTTTAAAGCATATATAGAACACTGTAAATCAAAAAAAATATATAAATTTTTGTTCTTAAAGAAAAAAAATTAAATCGAAGAAGCACTGTTTTTAAGGTACCTACGTGTACATAAATTTGATTAAATGGTGTTTTACAAAGTGATATGCTTTCATTTAATTTAATATAAATTTGAATTAACAGTAGGTAGAGGGGAAGAATCACTAATTGTGAGTTTAGTTCACTACTTATAGATCTGAATGAGTTAAATATATTCAGATATAAAATTAGAGACATAATCTAAAGCCCGGGCAATGCTATGTACTAAAGCTAGTATTAAATAAATGTGAGCAATTTGTAAACTGTGCTTTATATTTTACTATAATATCGTTATTCTTCATTATGTTTACACAAAATTGCAAAGGTGTAATATACCTACACGCAATTCTAATTTTGAGATCAGTGGGTACACCTAGGTATATTGCAAAAAAAAAAATTCTTTCCCTTTTAAATTTTTACAAAAATGTAGGTTACACAGCTTTACATTTCCACCGTGAGTTAAATTTTTAGTATTGCCATTTGAACAACAGTGGCGCCCTCCTATGTTTTATACTCTTATTTATAAAATAATATTATTATGAAACCTACGAAAAAAGTAATAACATATACATTTTTTTTATTTAGTAACTATATCATATTTTTTACATTTTTATATGAAACATGTTAGCTTCATGTATATATAAAATATAAAATATATTCGTAGTCCTCCTCACTAGGAGATCCTGTGCTGAGGGGGACTATGCTTTGGATAAGTTTTTCAGCGACTTCTATGGTTTAACTTCATTGATTGGATAAGGTTTTCCAGAAACTTCTAAGATGTTTTAAGTATACTAGTAAGTTCATTTTCCGATAGATTCTTCAGCCAACATTTAATATCTTTAATGTAGCTATTTTTTTTATTTATTTGTTTGATTGAAGTGGGAGTTTGTTATATAACTTTACTGCTAAAAATGCAGAACTTCTTTGACCAAATGAAGAGTTACACTTTGGTATATTTAGTATGTCTGTTTGTTTGGCTCTGGTTTTATGAGCGTGTGAGGTGTCTGCCTCTGAATCATTTTTGTGATGTACTAGAATGTTTTTGGCATAGATTTATAATACGTATAAAGTTAGCTTAGAACGCAGATATTGTATCTCTCGTAAACCATTATTTAAAAAAAAAAACTGTGGTTAAGAATTTGGAGTGTAGGTACTGGAAGATTAACATATATAATAGTTTTTCCTTGGTAGTTCTCAACTCATATTCTTTACCAAGTGGAGATACAATGTATGTGTTCAAAGAATATCGACTGTTGCCAAAAAAACCGTGAGTAAAATTTTGAAGGATTAGTTAGTATTTCTCGCGACTATCGGTTGCAAGCGACCTTGCCAAAGTCTGTTGTTTTGTATGTGTGCGTAAGCTGCAAATCCAGAGCTAATACACAGACAAATCCAACCTTTAACAATAATATAGGCAGGTATGTGACGTAATGGGTTCTTGTGTTCACTTCCTCTTGCGTGCACACCTTCACGTGTGTGTCCAAGGGCGGAAGGAAGTCCCAGCCGTGAAGGGTACACGGTATACAGTATGCACTAGCCGCTAGGGAGAAACTACCTAGTTTAATTAGGTACACCTGCCTATTGTTATGTTAATAGTCTTTGAGTTTTTAGAGGGCAAATACTAGTGCTTCAATTGATTGGTTTTAAACCGGCGACTTTTTAAGAAATGATTGTACATGAAATCTGTCGCGCCCCGCGAGAAGCGAGAACTGCTTTGAACGATTCGAATATATTTTATATATATATTGATTTACAAATGCACTGGAGGCCTTGAGCGAAACATCAGGACCAATATCAATTTTGGTAATTTATTTGTTTGCTCCTGGATGGCTTTTACATGTAAGGTAAATTGTACCGGAGCATTATAACAAGTATATGTATAGCATCATAACACGTATAGAGTACATAAAATAATAAACTGAGCATGAAAGACATGAGTAGGCACAACGTAGGTAGGTATGAGTCGATAAGTAAAATTGTACAAAGGAGTTCAACCAGCAGATTCGTATTTGGGCTCAGGCTACAGTAGATTCAGCAATTAATTATTGTCACAATATTACACAAATGTGATAATAAATATACTCTAAAAATACCGGTTGGCAGTGATGTAAAACATTTTTAGCGATTAATATAAAAGTAGTAATTTTCTTTTGCTATTGTAAATGTACTTAAGTTTGTTATTGTGATAATGTAATGCTGGATAGAGGAGCTTTTAGGTACACGAAATTATGCGTGGATTCCTGACTGCTACGTTTTGGTTTTGCGTACGCTGCAGTCTAGAGTTTAATCGAATATAAACTAGTGGTGGGTATAAAATCGAATAAAGTTTCGAATTAATCGCTCGGATGACGACGACACCTTATTTCTCACGTAATTTTCACGACTACTAATGAAATATCTCGCTCGTCTGAGCAATTACTTCGAAACTGCATTCGATTATTGAAAGATCGAAAATTCGAATAACGAATGACAGCTTTGTGTAAACCAAATTTCTGGTGAATTTGTATCAACTCACCATAATAAGAATTTTCGGAAAAAATGTGTCGATTTCCCTCATGTAATATATGTGTTAAAATGACAGAAAGTACACTTGAATAAACAAGCTATCAATATTTTGTATTAGTTTTGCATCGGGAGTATTTAATTTGCATCTGTATTCTTTAATCAGGAGAATAATAAATAATCCCAAGTATACACAGAATTCCATAGTTTCACTGGATCCATACAATTTGGACTCTAGTATTAAAAGAGTGTGCATTTCACAAGCGGTAGAAGTGAAAACTTCAGAAAACTAAAGTAGACAAGAGTGGGGAGCCTACGAAGCACCGCACAAAGAGGAGACCGATTATGCTGTCTCATTCTCTCGCAGGCTAAATTTTATAGATATATGTGTTTGTCTCTTTTTAGTGTCGCTATTTATCGTTTCATCGGGTTTCAAATCACAACGGTGCTAAAGAATTTTCACTTCCAAAATTAATAATTTGTGTGCAGTCCACAAGCGGTAGAAGTGAAACTTTTAGAAAACTTAAGTTGGCAAGAGTGGCGAGGCTACGAAGCACTGCACAAAAAGGAGACCGATTATACTATCTCACTCTCCGCAGGCTAAATCATACATTTACAATTTGGGAGGCGGGAATGGGTACCGCCGCCCCGGGAACCTTTATTGGATAACCAACACCTCTGCCATAGGTCACCCCAAGTGGTTCGCTACGTTTGGTGATTTAGCAGGGTGCCAAGGTTAGTGGGATGAGGCTTGTCTAGGTCTGATGACCAGGACACACTGAACCCCAGATTCCTCACCCCTTAAACCCTTTTCCTTCCCAAAACTCTCCTCTCCTTCCTTTCACTAAAAAAAAACCCTCCACACAGCATCCCCAAAGATGACATAGGAAATTATTTTCCTCAGGGCCTCCTGTGTATAGATGTATGTGTTTGTCTCTTTTTTGTGTCGCTTTTTCGTTTCATCGAATTTCAAATCAAACAGTGCTAAAGAAGTTTTCACTTCAATATGTGTATATCATTAGACAATTAAAATCTGTTCCTTTTGCAATCTTTTCATGTCGGGAAATACAATTGAGTCAATCTCACTCAGATCTTACAATAATTTCCCGCTCTGCTATATTGCCTAACGAGTTTATAAGTTGAAGTTAATGAATTTCACGCAGACGAAATCTAAAATCGTTTCTCCTCCGAGTGAATAAAAATATTATAGTTATTTTGTCGTTTTGTCCGGTATATCGTATAACTGCTCACGGTGCTTTTTACGTAATATGAATATTGCGAGCCAACTTAGCGAATGTAACGCCATTGTATTGACTCGCACGCGACTGTACGCTGGGGTGGACCATTAAAGCTTTTCTAAGAATTTATGTATGAACGTCAGGGGGTCTAAAAATCGAAAAACATCGACACAGTAAAAGTGCAATATAAGAGCGCGATAATAATTATATTTGACCGTACGTAGACATGAACCACTACCGTAAGGGGTCATACATTAATTACGTGAGCAGATTTTCTTCCAATCTAGACCCCCCCCCCCCCCGTTGGTGAAATTAAGTGAGATTTGGTGCGACTCCCCCCCCCCCCCCCCACCTCACGTGAGATCATTAACATAGCTAAGGGGGCATTCAAGTATTATGTAACGCAATTATTGAAGATTTTTGACCCCCATGTAACGCTCCGTGACGTTTTTCTGTACCCCCCCCCCCTAAACGTTACGTAACTCCCAAATATGACAATGTTTACCTGAAAATCACAATTAAGTTGCGCAAAGTACTGGAAAGTCGCGTAAGTACTTTTTTCTGGTTTTAATCGCGTTTGCGGTAATAAATACGCCCTATTCTACATACCGCAGGGTCGGACAGATGTCATGGCTCAACACAGCATGACAAGAGGTATGGCATTGCTTAATGCCCTACCAGCGGATATAGATGTGTTTGATATCACCGTACCATGTTTTAAAAAAACTATATACATGTATTGTTAGTTGTAAGAAAATTATACCGTAATTGGACTCACCTGTCTGTCGTACAATAAAAAAACAAGGGATTTCGAGAACGAAAAGAGTTGCCAAATTGGAAGATTTTGATTCCCTACTTTTTTATCTAAATAAAGAAAAACATGTTACGTAACGCGTTGTTCGAACCCCCCCCCCCCCCCGCTGGTAACGCACAGTAAAGTTTCACAAGACCCATTGTGAGACCCCCGTTGATGTCACATAATTTGCAATTTTGACCCCCCCCCCCTCGTTTAATGTGTGACATAATTTATGGATGGCCCCTAAGGGGGGGGGTGTTATTTTGGGCCACTTCGCACATTCTTTTTAAGTAGACGTGAGATTTTGCTAGACCTCACCCCCCCCCCCATTTTGAGCTCCCGTAATTAATGTTTGCCCCCTGATAATACACCGAGACCGTTCTCTCCCTAGACAATCTTTCTACATGTTACAATCTAATTCATATAATATTGCACCTATATTCAGTTATATCATATTATAAAATATTATGAACTTCCACAGACTACTTTTTGCTCAATGCTGACAGATTTGAACTTGGGGAATATTTGGAGTTTCAATAGTTCTTCATAATATCACGGTTAGTCTTTACCTGAAGGTAAAAACACATATAATCCGAAGGGGGTCACTTACTAGTCACTAGGGTTCGCGCATATCTCGGGCGATCGTGTCTTATTTATATTCAATTTGCCGTTTCCAGTAAAATAATGAATTATTAAGTGGTGCACAACCGTAAAAAAGATAGTACAACATCGAGCGTAACCTTCCAATAAAATGCACCCTTTACGACCGCACTCGCGCGCGGCTTTTTTGCGGCAAGTAAATTTTTAAAACATCAATTTCTATTCGGGGATAAGTAATGTTGTCGGAATTTGATATGTACCTAATATTTAAAAAAAATTGATTATGTGTACGATTACAGTGTAGTATTTCTAGAATTACCTGAATTGTAGAGTTTTTTAGATCATCACATAAGACTTTACTTTGGAGGAAGTGTATTAACTACTTGTTTCTTCCTTGCGCTGTCCAACTCATTGCCTAGTTGGGCTGTTGGGGTCGGCTCTTCTCGTTCTCAGGTTGTAATTTCTTCTGTTCTGAGTATCGCCTTCATCCAGGCCGTTTCTCTGAAGAATTTTGGAGCATTGAGTCAACCAGTTCTTCGGTCCTGCTGACCATCTAAGCATTCGCATTTCTGCTGTTTCCAGTTGCCTAGAGTAGAAGTTGTACATAGTCCAGCATTCGGAGCCATACATTACTGCGGGTCTTACAATAGTATTTTTTTTAAATATTTTTGTATTGAGCTAGTTTATACAACATGAATATAAACTAATAAGCACAATGTAACATTTCATTTGATAAATTTAAATATTTTTACAGTAAGCATAACATTTCTTTTTAAATACATCCATTCTTCATACTTTCAGGCATTTCATCATACATCTTTAGTCCTCTGTACATTAGGCAGTTCTGTGATTTTGATTTCTTCATTTGTGGCAATCGAACTCCGTTTATATTTCTTGTTTCGTAATTATGAATGTCTCTATTAAAAACAATTTCATCCTTGTATTTTGACATTTGGTTTTTCATAATTTTATGCACAAAAATTAACACATTAAATAGTAGTCTCTTTTTTATTGGAATCCAATTTAGCTCCTCTCTCATTTGATTAATCCTTGCGTATTTGCCTTTCCCCAGTATACATCTCATAGATTTGTTTTGTATAACTTCTAGTTTCTTCAAATTTCTTTCATTGGCCAAATATAACATCGTAGAGCAGTAGTCCAAATGTGGAGCAACGATGTGGAGTCTGGTACCTATATCTTTCCTTAAAGTTTTATAGGCATTTTGGAGTCACACAATATTCCTGTTAATTATTTTTTATTTATTTATTACATAAGATACATTTATACAGTAAAATAACATAATAATAATATTTCAAAATAACTGTAAATTTTAAAATTGATGGCTAACTACTATTGGTATAAAATTAACAAATGCCTAAATAATGTATTAATAAAATCACCTGTGTAAAAGGAATACAATTTTACGTTATATATATAATATAATTTTTATGTTTACAAAATTGATAAAATGCGTCAGTGTTGCCATCGTAGGACGTTTTTCCATGATGGTGATTCATTTATCGATCGTCGATCATGCTCTGAACATCGATAAAAAAACGTCAACAGCTTCGACGTTGATATTGGTTCGTTCTCGATATGGTTATGCCAGGTCCCGAGAGAGAACAAAGAAAATAATATTCTCCGTACATTGAAGGCCCACCCTACCGTACAACTGTACACCTTCCAAATTATCGTCAGGTGGACTGATTGTGCATCGAAAAAAATCTGACGTGCATAATGATAATTATAGCGGTTCGGCGTGGCGGCACCACCTCGAAGTTGCCAGATTTCAATGTTAAAAAATGTAACGGGAAGTAAGTGATTTGAATATAAAAAAAACTATGACAATTTTTTGTTTGGTGATAATCACTTCATTGTTATTATTTTATTGATTAAACCGTTTCGCCAATGAAACTCAGCTGTCGCTAAGTTAATGTTTGACTCAATTATACAGTTCGGTTGTCTTCAACGATGTCGAGCGTAATTTATGTACGTAATGTCTGTGTAGGTTTTTTTTATGTCAAAATCGGTGACTAAACTCAACACCTCCTTCGAAAATTCTTTAAAAATGATGAAAAAAATACATAAAAAATAGTTAAATGGGCTTAATTAGGTTAGTTTATTGGTTATTTTTCTTCTTTTTTTACAAAGCTTTTAATGACTTTTCAAAGAGGTGTTGAGTTGGATTGATTCTGAATTATCACGGAACCGACAAAATCATTCACTTTTTACGTAATAATGTTCGATAAAAATATTATTGGTTTGTACTTTCTAGCATGTAAAATAAAACACGTGTAGGTTTTCACAATTCACCCTCAATGGGCAAACAGGCACAAATGTAATTGAGTAAACGTTATTTATGTTTTTCCATAAGGGTAAATGTGTAGCAACTTATTCTAACGTTTGCTCAGTAATATTGGTTAAAACAACCGATCGACTCATAAATAAAGTTTGTAATAATGTTACTGCAGTTTTGATCAATAATTAATTTTGCTAAACAACTTTAATTACCGCTTGAATTGCAGACAACAAACTGAATCCAAACACGAAATGTACTCTACTGACACCCTTAAATGGGAGTTAAACTTCTCCAATGAATCTGAATAAACCCTTAATGATGCATTTTACCATTTTGCTTCCTTGTGCCTTTGGATTTGCATTACGGCCGTGAAGCCTGCTAAATTAATTAGGTAATTGCGTCTGTGTGGATTATGCCACCAACTCACCTCGACGGATAGTCCACAGGTGTTTGTGTTTTCAGAAGGATAGAATGGACTGAATTTCAGACCAGGTCGGCGCGGATACTCTGACGTTAATCAAGTAGTATGTGATGGCGCATAACAAATAACTCTTGATAGTTTTTTGGTGAATTGAGCCACTGTTTACACGTGTCGACACGAAGGAAAGAAGCTTTTAAAGGTTTTTTCACGCAACGCTGGCCGAAAACTGCGATTTTTTACTACGTTCAGCTCATTAAGGTCACATGTCCTATTGAATATTGATAGAAGACAGGGTAGAGGAAGACGCCGAATCTCATAGTTTCGAAATTTGGCTGACTTGTCCGAGTGCAGTTCCGCTGAATTTCTTCGAACTTCACTCAGTTAGGTAAAGTTTGTGAAGAATCCTACTAATATTATAAAGGCGAAAGTTTGTATGGATGTATGTTTGTTACTCTTTCACGCAAAACCTACTGAATGGATTTTCATGAAACTTTACAATAATATAGCTCATACGTCAGAATAGGCTATAGCTAGAGCTCTGGCATTATGCAATTTGTATACAAAAATTGCAATTGGTGGCACGCGAGCTGTTTGAAAAATGAATGTAATGGGTATGGAGGGGAGTGAGGGAGGGTAGGGGGAGGGGGAAGGGTGTTGGCGCTGTGGGTACACCCCTAATACTATGCGAGCGAAGCCGGGGGCAAAAGCTAGTCTCCAATATGAGAATGCATCAGAAAAAATATTCCGTTTTTTTAGCTTCAAACTCTACACTGTACGTTCGTAATACGTTTTTTGTTTACATAAACATTTTCAGGCATATTTTTTGATTGTTAAAGGAAGATTTAAAGTAGTGGGGGGAGTTCTAATTGAAGTGGGAAGGAAAATGAACCTGACTATTCATGTCTGCCTAGCGATTCCGTATTTTTTGTGAGCTCGTTATTGGATAATGGACGTTATCTCCTGTCAGATTGGTGTGATCTTTATGACTGTTATTTGCTTTTTATGTGTACAACGTACATAAAATTAATAAAAAAATCACGCATACTTGCAGGAATTCACGTTTAAATCGAGCTAAACTAAAATATATTACAGTAAATATGTAAAAATCACACAAATCTGACAGGAGATAACGTCCGTTATCCAATAACGATCCCACAAAAAATACGAAATCGCTAGGCTGGTCATTAAACCATTTCCAGAAACAATTATATTAGAATGCTGATTTTTACCAGAAATATTATATGGTGACATGCGAGTAAATCCAAATAGTTTTTATTTGTCGCCCGTTTTTGTTTTTATTTTTATTATTTGTAGTATTTGTACCACTGCGTATGAATTATTTTAAAAGATGACAGCATTTCTTACAAAATAAACAACACGTTTCTTTAATAATTTTTATTTGATGGTTGTGTCGCGCAGGTGTTTCTCTCGTCACAGAACTCGGTAAAATAATATCAGGGGATTTGTCAATATGTCAATATTAGCTTTAAAACACACATGTCTACCACGTCCTCTGAATTTTAAGTGCACTTATTGCTTGCATTTGTATCAACCAACGCACCTGTACGAATAAAGATATTAATGTACGGAATGTTTCATCAGAATTAAAGACTCGAAACTGAACCACAAAATGTATAAACATTTATTAATCACGTAATTATGGGAAAATCGAATTAAATTATATTATCATTTTATTTTTCTAAACTGGAGATCTTATCGGTTTTCTGTATTATGTATATTAAAATGTATCCCTAATACCTAACCTAACCACATGTAGGAAATATAAATGTGTTTTTTTTTTAAAGAAAAAACTTATGGTTCATTTACATTCATTTGATCCAACTTGGATCTTTCTTTTAACACTTGTTCCACACAGGAGGCCCTGAGGTAATTAATAATTCCCCTCGGGGCCTATGTCATCTTTGGGATGCTATGAGGAAAGTCTTTTTAGAGAAGTAAGGACAGGAAGTTTTGGGAAGGAAAAAGGAATGAGGGGTGGGTAGGAATTTGGTGATCGGTGTGTCCAGGAGTGACTGACTTTTGAATCTATCCCTCCCACTGTGATGCAAGGCGATGTTCCGAGAGAGTCCTACTGTAGAGGTCAAAATGTCTGCCTCAACCGGTCTCTCCCCTTCCGGCCTGCTACGGAATTGGTGGGCAGACGGATCTTCCACCGACATCCGGACTCCCCTGCTAAGTCACCAAACGTCGCCAACCACCTGGGGTGTCCTATGGCAGAGGTATTGGTAATCCAATAATTAGATACATAAGCCTAACATGAAACCTTGCCTAACCTAACCCAAACTAACCATTCGTTACCTTACCCAATCTAATCATATACAGAAAATAATAAAAATGATTTTCTATTTTTCTCCTTTGTTTTTTCTTGCTCTATTTTGTATAAGTCGGATCTTATCGTCTTTGTATGGTAATGGTTAAAATGAAGAATATTAACTAGATTAACTTTTTTTATTTTATAAAAATGTTGCAAAGCATAATATAAATCTTCAACTGTGTTGAACAAATACCAAACTAAGTAATTGCCTGTCTAGTTAAATCGAATAATGTATGGTTTTATCGTTAGATATTTGCCTTTCAAATAATATTATGCAAAATTTGGCGTTTGGGCCGTTCTTCATGCAAATTCCCACGGTGGCTTCTTCGTATTATGATAAGTTACGTCAGAACATATTATTTCATTCCTCGCACTGAATCTCATTACTATCTACACCTTCAGCTACAGAACCGAGTTCTACTTTCCGGCTGTTTCTCACCTTACTTTCCTCGAGATGGAAAATAAAGATTTATATTGTTTTATTTTTATTATTGCATGATTTTGATGTGGAAATAATGTTTATAATATTGTAAAACATAATGTTGACTGACATTACAAATCAACTCTCGGTGTTTAATTGATACCTGTAATCTTAGTAGATGAATTAGATTTTAATGTACCTCAAAAATGACCCCATTTGGATATTACCAAAGCATCTACAAATATGCATCAACTGTTCGAAAAATAATTTAATATTGTTAAGTAATTTATTGTTCGTAGTTCTAACCTAATATATAAAAATGAATGATTTTTGTTTGTCCCTTATAAAATTTTAAGATTTAAGATTTCACCTTACTCTAAGTGCCTCCGTTCACGGAGATACTTACGAGATACTCGATCCTCGTGCGCGTGTCATACGCGCCGATCGTAAGTACCCCCCGTACGATTTTGCTGGTGCCCGTTCACGGAGCTACGCGGTGGCTGTCGGTTTCCAATCAGTATCACGATACCGACAGTGCTGATCGCACGCAACGCTCGCATCATTTGTGTCTGATACTTATTCGTTTGACGTTTGACAGAAATGGCGTCGGAACATGAAAGTAATGTTAGATTTGTTCTGGAAGTGGAAAAAATGCATGTTTACATAACTATACTTTACCTAGAATACGTAAGAAACGATTTAGTGGAGAAGGCATGGATTGATGTTGGAAAAAAAGTCATATGACATCGCATGACAGCGTGTTCACTCCACGGCTGCACGTGAAAAATGATCAAGTTCAGTACATTTCGGATAGCGCCGTGTACGGAGTATATCAGCAGGGTACTTGTGGTTTCGTCACAATTGCGCAGATTGTAAGTATCTCCATGAACGGAGGGCCTAAGATTCTTGTGAACGGATTAAAAATTAACGAGATAATGGTAGAAAAATTATCTTTTGGTTTGGTTTAATTATAAAATAGTTTGCTTTAGGTTCTCATTATGAACAAAGGGCTTTTATTTTGATTGCCATCGCAGTGTGCGCGCGTTCTGCGCAATATCCACTTGACGTTTATACGTTGTTCGTATTGTGAGATCCCGGTGGTCCTCTACACAGTCTCATGCAGGCGCCAGACATGAGTTCAAAGAAGTGATCAAATAAGTGTTCAAATGTGTGGCACGGGCATTTGATACTGTTGTCACATAAGTGATCACTTAAGTGCGCTTTGCCGTTCAGTATCGGTTTTTTAGCGCACATCAAAGGGATCAAAGTTCAAATGTTTGCGTGCCTGCCACACTGCGCGAAGCCCAGTTGCGCGAGCGTCGCCGTGGAGACTTGTCGTGCGTAAACAGCCAAACGAACTAACGATGGAGTGAAATAATGAGAGCGTTTTCGAGTTTATAGAATTGATGCAAGTAGAGCCTTAAATAAGGGCATAAAAATCGAAATGACATTTTTGTTTATTTATTTGCACATGTAATAAATAATTAGACGCACATAAATAATATAGGCAAACTGTGTCGACCAAATCGTCGTCCATGTTGTGTGAAGTCTATTTGAAAACTGTGAGCTCAAAGGAGTGATCAAATCTTTGAACACATATCTGGCAGATACAACAATATGTGACCAAATGTGTGCGCAAAGACTTCATAGAAGTGATCACTTATTTGAACTTCTGTCTGGCGCCCACTTTATACAAGGTGGCGCAAAAGTCATCACCCAATCGGAAGATGTCATAATTTTTGCAAATGGCGGCAAATGTCAGTTCTGCTTTGACATTTGTGAAGTAAACAGACACGTCAACAAGACATGAATCGCTAAACTCTTCAAGAATTTCCGGGTCGCCTAATCTTTCGTTTTAGTGATTTGCACTGGCCGGCAAAATCGCCAGATTTAACCGTTCCAGACTTCTTTTTGTGGGGTTTCTTGAAGTCAACAAGCCTCAGACTCTTGAAGCCCTTATAATATCCTCTTGAATATCCGTCAAGAATGTGTGAACCTATCACCGAAAGTTCTGGAAAGAGTGATGGAAAATGCCAGTAATCGCGTCCATGGTCTATTCTGGCGGCGGCCACTTTTCCGATATCATTTTCTTGACTTAACGGAAAAAAATAAGACATCAAATAAACACAATTCAAAAGCTGAAGCATATTTTTTATTCATAAAAAAAAAATCGAGTGCAGTTTACACTCGGTAGAAACGAAACTTTACCAAAACAATCTCAACCAATACTTGAAAAGTGAGGTCATAATCAAAGCGACCAATGAGCGCAGACCTCCCGTAATTTCCGTTTCATATCTCAACCAATAGGAGCCTTTAAAAGTGTCATTATCAAAGCGGCTGATGAGCGCAGTCGATGCGTCGCAGGTGCACTAATCGTCATTTCCTTTTCATCCTAAATCCAAATCACAGCCGTGCTATAGAAGTTTCACTTCAAAAATTACAACCAAAGAACATCGGGTGACAACTTTTGCGCCATCTTATGTTATACTCCACTGGTCCACTAGAAGATTCTGACGTCGCGTCGCGTCGTGAAGCAATTTCCTTCCTCTGTACCTACTCTCCTGTCTGTAGGTTGTTTCTTCGGCGTCTTGAGATCATCACCAGCTTTTGCGCGGGCATTGACGAGACTACCGTAAAAGGAGCGGGCGACTTGGTCCACTACAAGATGAAAAGAGGAACAACAAATAACCTTACTCACGCCTCAATTTCACAGCCTCTACATCTGTACCCATCAACTTTTCTTTTTTAAAACCGTTGATGTATGTCGTTTTGTAATTCCACCACTGAGAACGTATCCCAATTTATTCGGTTCGTTACAAAAAGTACAATTATTTTAATATGATGGCATTAGTTAACCAGTTTTCCCAAACAAACAGAATGCATCTTTTTGTGGTTTGTTTGGCCCGTTAAATATTGATTGGTATTTAATGATAGTGAATGTATGGTCCTTCCGCTGAGAGCTCTTTTGTAACCTCTCTTTTTGATACTAGCGTCGTTTATGGGAAAGAAAGAGAGGTTAAAATGGAGCTATTGGTTATCTCGCCCACGCTTCTCTATTGAATCGGTCCTTAATCCCACTTTACGAAGGCGTTATTATTCTACCGCCTTTCTGATAAATGATTATACATTTTTTTCTTGAATTTTGTGACAATTCAGTGACAAAAGGATTTTCACACTAATTATTTGTCATTGTCATTAATAAGAATCAATTAACTATTTCGACAAGGGGAAATTAACACGTATTTTGGTCCAGTAGCGTTCTGCTTATAGCAGGTTCTCTCGGAATCAATGAACTGAGTGGGCTTGTCAAAATTACACGACAACAAATATTATATTTAGATTGTTCCGTGGAAATTAATATTATCGCAGAACCTCTTTATTTAGTTTAGATTTTGATATTTATTAACCCCTCAGGCGAATTTGTTGGGTTTTCGGAACAACTCGCGTAGTCTCACATAAAATGTTGTCTCCCTTATTATTATTTTTAGAAATATGATCTAAACCATGTTAGAAAGAGAAAACACCATGCTTTGTATTCAAATCTAAAAGTTAATTGAAAAACAATTAAAATCTTCACCATTATGAAACCGGAATTTCAGATCGCAATTTGAAAAAAAAAATTATCAAACTTGGGAAATTTTTATGAATTATTTTTACATGAAACGACAAAAAGTGAGTTAATGATAACGTTTATAATACATTTGCGTAGTAAAATATGTTTTTTTTCCGTTTTTAGTCGGAAAAAACGTAAGGTAAGCCATTTTGAAAACTTTTTTATGTTTGCATTCGAAATTATACGCTTATTTTGAATTATAAAGTACTCTCATCACGATACGTTTTAAGATTTTCACGGCCAAAAGTATTTTCTTTATTTGTTTTTGGGGTGTTATGCGCTGTGTTGCGCTACCTTCTTTTATCCAACGTTTCGGACAGCGTTGCAGTGTCCATCATCAGGGCAGATCCGGTAGATGTGTATCATCTGTAGACATCTACCGGATCTGCCCTGATGATGGACACTGCAACGCTGTCCGAAACGTTGGATAAAGAAGGAGGCAGAGCAACACGGCATAACACCCCAAAAACAAATAACGAAAATACTTTCATCACCTTTCAAAAACAGTTTCTAGTGCTCGGATGCATTCAGAAATATTCAGTTTATTTAGGTGTTATTGCAAAGCGGAAATATTTTGACTTTCCGAGGTGTTAACTAATTACCGGTCGCATAAAATATGTTGTGTGTAGTCGACGACGAATGGTTATCATCTCTTTGTTGTCAGTCGTAAGATTATTCTATATTGGATTTTGTAGTGGCAAAATACCAATCTTGACAATTGTATTTCAATGGTTTTAAACCAATTCGTTTCCAAATTTGTAAGCGAGTTGGCGTATTCAAAACTGAAACGACAAATTACTGGATAATCAATATCGATCATCTCTGCTAAGTGGTCTCCTTATTGGGATCTAATGACTTTACGGCTCCGCTGCCTATAAATTATTTCCGAAATTAATATTGAAATGGAACTCCATCACCACACCCACACATCACCCTAGAAAGCACAGAAAACCGCAGGTTGTGTGATATGAACGCTGGATGACTTGATTCTTGATTGGAATAATATTCAGCCCGATTTGTTTTATATTCTAAAACTGGACCTCAGTGGTCCAGTTTTCAACCCACACAGTGATTCTTTCAAATTCTATACATATTTGATTTTACTTTCGACCTACGGTTGGAGCCCTATTCTTCCCCCTACGTGTTTTTTTTACCGGTGCAATAGTACTACAGTCCTACATGAAATCTTACTTATCTTAAAAAACATCAATTTTCCGTGGATTTTGTTTCGAGGTTAGTGTGTGGACTTTTTTAATATTAGCTTCATAGGAGGCCCCGAGGAAAATAATTCCCCTCAGGGCCTATGTCATCTTAGGGGGTGCTGTGTAGAGGGTAATTTTTAAGGAAAGGAAGGGCTGGGAAGGAAAAGGTATAAAGGTGGGTATTGAATGATATCCCTTTAACTGCGTTGCAACTCGATGGACATGAGAGAGACCGGGTGGAGAGATCAAAAGATCTCAACCATTCTCTTTCGATCCGGCTCGCCACGTAGATGGTGATGCCGCCAAGACCTAGACAAACCTCACTCCATGAACTCCTGTTAAATCACCAAACTGTGGCAGAAGTGTTGGTTATCCATTAAATGGTTACCAGAGCGGCGGTACCCATATCTGTCTCCCAAATTGATTTGAAAAGTTGCGATGAACCTGTTAGTTACTGTTGTAAAATAGTACATGTAATATTCAAATATGTGCTTGCCCCCTGTCAAATGCTAATACATGTGATTGCCCCTATCTAGAACGTGTTACAAAAATCAAACACTTGGGTTTCAATTTTTGACAGTAATTGAAAGTGGAAAGAATATATTATCACTACAGCAAAAATACTTCGAAAATCTACATACTTTTTTAGACAAACTCGCAAGTTTCTTAACTTGAACCAACTCAAAAACAATTTACTTTGCACCATTCTATTCCAATAAGATACCAAGTCTTGGATCACTAGCAAAGACAGATCATATATTAACAATATTTTTAGAACCTACTAATGCATGCTTTCCCATTGGTACGATGCTGATTGTCCTTGTACTTTTACTTTAAATGTAAATAACATTGTTGTTGTTATCCTTATTTTCGTTATAAACTACTTATGCTAAAATGCGCCTGCTCTCAACACAGGAATTCCTAGTGAGACAGGCACAGCACAATCACCTTAATAAATGAAGATAATAATAATAACAATATTACCATCTGAGCTAGGAATTCATAATTCGTATTTCCTTATTTGTGCTTTCCACCGCTTTGAATAGGGAAAATATCATAAATATAATTTGGCAGTTACGAGTAGAAAAGGTAGAAACATGTAAACTGTGCGTGAACGAGTTTACCATACTTTAAATGTTTATTATCAAAGTGACTGTTGTTGTTGCCGCATAACCAACGTTTATCAAAATGTCTGCTTTAATATGACCGTTTAACATTTTCTCCTCGCAAAATACCTGTCGCCTCGCTAAGCGCAGCTTCCCTCGAGATTAATAACTCCCGAAGCGTTAAATTCGGTTATTCGTTTTCTTAATCGGGTTTATCGACCGTCTCCAGAGGAGGCGAGACGCAGGAAACTTTTGCCACCGTAATATATGGATTTACTATGAAGGTGTTGTTAACTTATTCGCATTCATTAAAGAAAACGTTGCGCCTGGCAGTATCGATTTCGTCATGCTCGTGTGAGGGACGATGGACCGAAAGATGTAACTGCTAGCTGACTGATGTATATTCCGTATAGCTAAGAAAACCTAACAGCTGTATGTATTGTAAATTGTAAACAAACTTTATTAGGTCAGAGATTGTTTTAGTCTCTTGTACCTATAGAGTAAGAACTTACCAAATAACATGATTTATGTACGAAATTTGGAATGTAGTTGTAGCCAGCTATCAGTAGTCCAATGTATGTAGTTGTGTTGAGACACCTTATCAATAACGATAGTTTTTCTCGATGGAACTATTCGAGGATAATTACATATCTTTATTATAAAACATTTGCAACTATAACTAAAAACATGTGTTGAGGCAGTAATTTGGTAGTCAATTTATAATACCTATGAATGTACAATTCATAATATTATGCCCATCAGTTCTCAGGCATATTCTGTCAGAAGGTTAGAAAATTTCCGCTTTGCAATAAAATTCAATTAAATGTAATATTTCTGAATGTATCCGAAAACTAAAAACTGATTTTGAAAGGTGATGGAATATGCTTTCAAATGTTATTAGTAGAAAATATATATTTCTGGAATATATAAATAAAATAGTTTTCATAACTGAATCACCAACTGAATCACAACATAATGAATCACCTTACGTTTTTTCTATCTAAACTTACTGATAACGAAAGAAAAACACACACACATTTTATTAGGCAGATGTATTATAAACGTTTTATAATCACCTCTAGTTTTTGTCGTTCAATAAAAAAATGGTGAATAAAAAATTCTCGAAATTTTATGCGTTTTTCTCAAATTGCTAACGGAAACTTTGTTTTCATTAAGTGCACATTTAGATTTTTCTATTTGTTAAATTCTAGATTTGAATATAAAGCATGGAGTTTTCTCTTCCTAACACCGTTTAGATTATATTTATCACCAGGACAGTAAGAAAGATACAATGATTTATATGAGAACTGTATTATGAGCTGGGACAAATTTTGTCTCCTATGATTGATTATTATACATATTATACGGGTTAAAATATGTTCACTAAAGGGTTTTGTTAAATCAATAACTTCGAATTTGAGTCAGTGCACCGGTAAAGGCCTTATCATTACTTGATCAATTGATGACATGTGCATAAATCTAGAGGTTTTTTTTTATCTTTTTTAAACAATTTTTTTATGTGAGGAACGCACAAGATTCCCAACCGTTTGTAGTTTGGAGCCAGTCATCATCATATCGGAACATCGTAAACTCTGTCCTAAGTTTCATATGATGAGCTTTTCCTACTATCTAAGTACAGAATTGAGAGAATCATCAACGCTTTATAGGTTTCTGATTTTTGCATACCGTTCCCTCATTTCAAGGCTCTATTCAAGTAAGGGAACGTACCCATACTACGTGACACGTTTAGGGGGGGGGGGGGGTCTTCAAAATGTCACGCTCCATACAAATGAGCGGCGGGTTGCTTAGGTTTTTAGTCACGGGGGGGGGGGGGGTTAAAAATTGCAAAAAGTTGGTCACGTAGTATGGGTACGTTCCCTAACGACGCTAAACATTTTAAACCTTTCTTCTATTTTGATGAAAAGACAAATAACTTTGTTTTTATTTATATACACTCAACATGTTTCATGAACGATGTTCAACATCGGGATCAAATGTATTCTAAAATTAAAAATCAAACATAGATCACATACGGGAGGAAAGGGTAGGAGGAAGGGGAAGGGGTAAGAGTGGGGGAAGTTTATTAAAATTAGGGATTTTAAAAGTCATTAGCAGGGAAAGGCCGGTTAAGTGGGAAAAGGTTCAAAAGAGGTTTTATAAAAAATTGCTGCTTATTTATTATGTCTGCTTTATTATTTACATTTTTTCTAATTTCTAAAATCTCTAAATTATTTATCTGTGATGCCTTTTTAACAACCCGTATGTAATACTTTAAGTCCATGGTTTTTGTCAAAATTATGATCATTTTTTAATAAATGTTCTGCGAACTCAGATTGGCTATTGCCATTTAATGCCCTGAGATGTTCTTTACCCTTACTTCAAAGTTTCTATTTGTTCTACCTATTTAAAAGCAATTACAGTCTTTACAATTAAGTTTATAAACGCCCGATTTTTTGTTTTAGTGTCGCTATCTCTGTTGTTAAGGATGAATGTTTTGATTTATTATTTTTATAAAATGCTAGTTGTATAGTACGGGGAATATTTTTACTAATTATTTTTGACATTTCGTTATCAACAAATAGAATTCTACGCCATTGATTACATTATTTATTTGTTTAGAAAAAGGGTAGATATATGGTTTTAAGAATTTCGGTTTACTCTTTTTATTTAGTATTTGATCTATTAATTTAGTAGAATAACCATTATTAACTGCTATTTGTTTAATGAGATTTAATTCCAAATTATAATTAGGAACAGACAAAGTATAATTAGGAACAGACAAAGTATAATTAGGAACAGACAAAGTATAATTAGTATCACCTTTCTTCTAATTGCATATTCACATAGTGGCACTGTTTTAATTAAATGTTAACAATTTGAAATTTTATTTGTTTAAACGAAGTTTATCGTTTTCATTTTATATGATTGACCGCTTAGGTTTTCTGATTGCCCAATTTTTTGTTTATTTAATGCGTACCTATTTCTTAATTATTGAAGATTCTTCAGGTAATGACCATTCAATTGGTTAATGTTTGAGCGTGGGTCCTAATACCAAGCCTTTGAAATAATACGCCGTGCGGTTCGCAATAAAATCGTGATTTTATCGGTAACTTTATGAACGCACCAAATCAAAAGCCGTACCGTAAAATTACAGTAATTCGCGATAACTTGTACTTTGGTACCGATTTGTATGTGCCTCAGAAAACTTTTCCTATCTTACTGTGCTCGGTAAGCAATTTATCGAAAGCGTTGAATTTTAAATTGTATTTTTAATGCAAAAAATAAATGTAACAAAAAATTACATACTCATAACTTTAATTATGTTTACGTAGAAATTAATTTAATCAATAATAATATTATGTACGTAAAGATTTTTAAAAGATAACAAAACCATTTTGTAAGTAAAAATGCACATTTAGTGTAGATACATTGTAAATCGTAATATTAGTTAATAGGAAAAATAGAATACTCAAAATAAGCTGGATGGACAGAGTTTTACGAATGAAGATGTTGTGGTTCGGATGAATAAAGAAAAAGAAGTTATTAAAACAATAAAAATCTGAAAAATTCTTTCAATAAAACTTCAATATCTAGGACATGTGATGAGACATCCAGAGAAGTACGAGATCTTGCATCTCCTAATGCAGGGAAAGATTGCCGAAAGAAAGAGAACATAATGGCTGGAAAACCTGAGACACTGGTTTGGCCAGTCAGTAGTAGACTTGTTGTCGGTAGAGCTGTTCCGGGCCGCAGTGAACAAAGTCCGCATAACATGATAGCCAACGTCCGTTGAACGGACAGGGCATGAGAAGAAGAAGAAGAGGGTTATTAGTAGATATTTAATAAATGATCATTCTTAGATACTTAGGTTTTCAATTTGAGAAGCAGGTATGAATACCACCGCTCCATAACGATTTATCGGATAACCAACATCCCTGCCATAGGTCACCCCCAAGTGGGATACGTTTTAAGATTTTCACGGCCAAAACTATTTTCGTTATTTGTTTTTGGGGTGTTGTGCCGTGTTGCGCTACCTCCTTCTTTAGCCAACGTTTCGGACAGCGTCTACAACACATCTACCGAATCTGCCCTGATGATGGACACTGCAACGCTGTCCGAAACGTTGGCTAAAGGAGGTAGCGCAACAAGGCATAACTCCCCAAAAACCAATACATTAAATACCCCCAAGTGGTTCGCTATGTTTGGTGACTTAGCAGGGGTGCTCGGGTTCATGGGGTGCGGTTTGTCACCTACGGCGTGGTGGGCCGTATTGATGAGGGAGACCTAATCTAGACCTTTCCAGGCGAACTCTTTCGACCTATTGCACCGCGATTGGAGGGTTCGTTTCGTACGTCCGTCACTCCTGGACACATTGAACCACCACTTTCCTTCCCAGAAATTCCTCTACCTCATTTCCGTAAAAAGACCCTCCAGTCAGCGTCCCCAAAGATGACATAAGCCCCGAGGGAAATTATTTTACTCAGGGCCTCCTGTGTGGAGCTAATGTAAAAGTGACACGCAATATTTTATCTTAAATAGGACTGACATAGCAAGCTGAAAATGTGTAAAGCCTAGAAAAATGATTCCGAAAAAAATTGCTAATTTCATAACGCTTCAACTCAACGTGTGCGAGTTTCTGTTTCTGGAAAAAAACAAACAGAAAATGCTTTTTAGGAGTGTTGTGTTATGAATGTAGTAAACTTTTATAATACTATTCGTTATATCATATTGTATGCATGCAATTCATTGTGTTTAATTATTTATTTGCGTATTAGCTCCGTGTGCATTATGTCGAATTAAATTACCGGTCGGAATTACGAAATCGTGTCTATCGAGCGTAAAATCTAGTCGCCGAAGCCGGTGTCGGTGGTGGGTGAAGGGAGGGGTGGAGGGGGTATCGCGGTGTGAATCACCCTCACCGCGCGCACCCCCCCACACGCCTCGGGACTCAGGGTTGGGGGCTTTCCTCCACGGAACTCAGAAAGCGCTTGCGTTGCGAAAGCCAGCGTAGGCCTTATTAGAATATAGGCACTGTTCACACTGTTTTAGTGTCCACATTGATAGATAACGCATCCTACGAGTTCCGATATTTTTATTGACGTGAAAACTTCTTTAGCACCGTTGTGATTCGAAACGCGGTGGAACGAAAAGTAACGACACTAAAAAGAGCCACACACACATTCATCTATAGCATTGATTCTCAACCATTTTTTGCCCACCGTTGAATATTTTTATTTCTAGCGCCCCCTAACTCGTTAACTCGTGAATCTCAACGGAGGGGGCGTAATAGGATAGGGAAAATATTTTTGTGAATGAATGGCTCCTAATGCGATTTCTAGTCGCACGACTGTTCGGACGCAAAAAAAACCTCGTTGTTTCAAAGCACACCTGCGACTAAACAACTCGCATTGGATTTTTGGTCGCTACGATTAAAGTTTCAACAAGTTATGTAGGTGCGTCCTCAACATATGCATTTTTGTCAATTTGGAGCCATAAAACGCGATTTTATTCGAAGTGATTTTTTAAGTGAAAACTTCCTTAGTACCGTTATGATTTGAAACTCGATGAAACAGAAGCGAGCGACACTAAAATGAAAAATACACATACATCTGAAGGATTTAGCCTGCGAGAGAAAGAGATATCAATACAATATTTATTTAATTTCCTGAATAAGTGAAACAGAGATTGGGGTTGCGGATTGAGCGCTACAGACTTGTAGGACTATGACCACGAAGGAACGATTCATCCGTGACTATGACGAATAGCGGGACTGGCGGGACGATGTGAAACAGACGCGACACTCGGAGCTCAGAATTACTTGGCTCTTGGTTGACTGACGGGAACTCTCTGGCCTACGGGTTTTTTTGTAGGTATAAGATGTACTGCGCGGGATACTACACGTGATAGGCAATTTCGCGGCGCGCATCGCCTGTAGTTGGTGTACCTAACCGCGCAACAAATATACAGAATAATATTTAATTTAATTCCTACGAAAGACTACAATATTTATAGATTTCATTATTATTTTCTTACCTCAATATAACATGAAATATTTAACTGTAAAATAAATTAATAGAAATAAAGAGAAATATGGTGCTGTTAAAAAATCGTGAAATGCAAGGCCAAGGGTAAGGAATAAAGATTTAATTCCTTTTGAAAATGAGAATCAGATCGAGTGTGTTACAAGATTGAATTTATTCATTTAATTCATTCATTCAATTTTGCCCACATCTACTGTTCTGCGTATTCGCTTTGTCCTTTTTTGTAGCCTAATTTCCTTGCACGTCCTTGTGTTATATCTGTGAATGTCGTTGTTGTAATCGATTTTATTTGAGAAGTATTTTGGTAACATGTTGTTCAATATTTTACCATCGTGTTCAAGGTCAGCATCTGTTTTACGGTTAACCAATTTAGTTCCTTTAACATTTTAATTATTTTTGAAAATCTATTTCGTCGAAGTATTATTCTCATTCCCCTGTTTTGGAGAATTTGTAACTTGTTATGTTATCTTTCGTTGCATAGGAAAAGGATACTTGAGCAGTAGTTGAAGTGTGGTGCAGTAATTGAATTGTAAATGGTGATCTCAGTTTTTCTAGAAATTTTAATAATTTTAATAAAATACTAATAAGATGACCAAATGTATAGGAAAGGGTGCACTGGAATTCGACGACAAAAATATGGAAAAAATCATCCTTCACATTAATAATAAAAAGTGCTTCATAGTCTCTCCACTCCTTGTCTTCTTTAGTTTTCTGAAGGTTTCGCTTTTACCTCGTGTGAATTGATTTTTTATCACGCTAAAATAATTCCAACAGTTGAGTGTGAACAGCACTTCATTAGAAATTATTATCCGTACAGGACGAAAGGGGGGGGGGGGAGAGATGCTGTGGGTGGTCCACGAGACGGGGTGAGAGGAAGTAGGGGGTTGGGGATACTCCTTTCCTCCCCTCCCCAACAACTCGAATGCTCTGTCACTAGGCACATTTTATTAACGACTTCTACTGCTACCTTTGGTCCGGCCGAATAAATTACCCCTTAACAAAATGTCGGAAACGTGCTTCTCTGGACTAATGAATCGGTGAGATAATTTCGCACGGGTTTCATTTGCGGACATTCGCGATGATGGCGACCGGAAACGAAAAGCACGTGACGCACATCTCCATAATATCCTAATCGACTTCACCTACATTTCAAATTCTATCAAAGTCTTACCACCTACAACATCGCTTCGGTGAATTATAATTTTATTAGAGTTCATAGTTCACACTATAATTTCATTTAGTTTATTAGGTACACTTGTTATGCCGACTTCCCTCCACTTGCAAAACTCTTTTTACTTGTTGAAAAATACCGATTTTTTTGGACAATTAAATGCATATTTCAAAACTTCCCTAGCTCACGGTTAAAATATCGTTCGTGATAAAATAAATACTTGCTTTAACCTAGAAATTCCATACAGAAAGAGCTGCGCTATTATTTTGACCCCAGAGCTCACCGTTCAAGAGTTATTAGTGAAACAAAAAATTTTGTTTTTTAAAACAGTTTTTTTTTATTTATAGTTTTATAATTTGAGTTTTTTTTTATTTATTTAACGCCCAAAGGGCTTTTACATGTTTGGTAGTACAGTTAATTTATGACAGATGACTTAAGCAGATACAGAAATAATAAGAATAAAATTAGATAAAAAAAGCACACAAGTCATAAAAATACAAAAATACGGCAATTTCATAGGTTTACAAAAATACAGATATGTTTAGGAATAGTTTTGGAATAAGTTTTTTACAAAATCAACAAAATTCGGCTAGTTTATGTTAAATATGACAATATCACCTAAGACTGATTTACTATAGTGTGAAATCGTTTTATACATTGAATTGCATAATCATAATCACTAGCAGTTAAAAACCCGCTGCGTAGGTTTTTGCTGCTAGGCCCTGCGGGTGGCTCTTAGTTCGGCTTCGCCCAGTTTTGGTAACCATTTTATTAATCCGATATAAACTGGTTCCAAAAATAGCCAGTTCTTCGGATCCACTTCTACTATGATCCAGTGACAACTAGTCACCGAGATAAAGTAACCGTAACACACAATGACGGAATGACGTCATATGAAATATTCAGCCACATGATACTATTATTCACAACTCGTCAAGTATTGACGTCAGTCTTTCCATATTCGGAAAGATACTTAAATTCAATAAATCCATTGTACTTACACCTAAGGGGGAAACGTCCACATGCGAGCTGCTGACGGAAGTGGCGACATCTTTAGACAGATTCTTGAACTCAAAACCGAATTACAAGGGTAGCGCTTGAAATTTCACGTACACACATGTTATTTGTGGCTCGGCGCGCAAGACTTAGCGTCAGCGCAATCGAAGTCGGGTTCTGAAATTCAACCACGCAGACGGAAAGGTATTATACTGTTTGATAATTGTTTTGGTAGGGTTAATAGGTTAGTAGGTTAGTAAGTAGATTAAAATATTATGTATTTGGATTATATTCGGATTATAATAATAAAATCGGGTACTAAATTGGCTTGAGTGGGCGTTGAAATGTGATTACTGATTACCACCATAATTCCACTGAAGCCTATAATGCTCGTACGACTCCATCCTTTATCTTATCTCGCTTTCACGGTCCGGAAACGAATAATTCTCTTGTAGGTATTTATTATTGAAACGTCTTCCGTGTCAAGTCGGTTGTAATTTATTCTAAGTTTATCAGAAAATCAACCCTCTTTAGTAGGGAGGGGTTAGGCGGGATGGCCGCACCACGAAGGTAGCATTGTTAGGGGAGGTTTCCCTGCACTTTAAAGTGTGGGGTGTTTTGCAATCCCCTCTCGGTTGGCGCAGACAACTCGATACATATTCAGTATGCTTGAATGCAAAACCGGCAGTTGTGGATTTGCAAAGTTTTTTTTTTGTGCTTTGATTTTTTTTCTTCCTTTTTACAGATTTACTCTGTTCTCATTCTCTTCGATTGTTCGGGGTTTGGGGTCACGGGGATCTATTTTCTGTCTATTTTGCGGAAACTACAGGCCTGTGCAATCCAAACCCCTCGTATTGTTGTAATTACTTTACAATGTGAGTATTGTACTATAGTTGATGACATCCACCCTGAGAAAAAAATCAGATCCCCCTTTAACGCCAAATGGAATAGGTATAATATTAGTACAAAACTGCATCAGAACATCATTCATTTTGAGATTATTTTGTTTTCAAAAAGTTTCGTTAAAATCCGAAAGATACCATTAGAAAAATAAATATTATATGTATTTATTTCAACATGACGTCACACTATCACCTTATGGTCGCATCACAGAATTCGGGCGGCTAGCCGGCTAGGGGTGCTATGCAAGTTTCCGTACGGCAACGTTTTGAGAAAAAAACCACCTGAAGTCATTATAATAGTTATAAATTACAAATTGCACAAAAATACAAGTACAAAAGGTGTAGCTTATAGTTACATTCTATTTCTTCCAGCTAACCAATAAATATAAATTTAATACCATATATTATACCAAACAATTACATGTTACGTAATTTGAGAAAAAAAACAGTTATTTAATTTACATAAGGTATTTCATTAAGAGTAGGTATAATGACTAATGACATTTGCTTAAAATAATTTTTAGGTTTATACATTAATGGCCATGTAGTGGTGTCCCTTTTGAAATATAGTTTTGTTTACCTTGTAGCGTGTTTATGTGTTGAGTTTTTTTTTGTGGGATTTTTTCTGGAGATGATCGAACTAACAGGCATAACTCCATAATATTATATATGACATGACATTTCTTCATAAAATAATACATAACGAAATAGACTGCCCAGAACTTCTAACCCAAATAAATTTTAAAATCCCATCTAAAAGAACTCGCCACACCAACCTTTTTTACACAACCAGTAAATAATACGAACGCTGCAGCCAACTCCCCCATTTCCCGCATCCTTCAAAGATTCAACTCAATTAAAAAAAACCACAAATATCGATATATTCCCTCTCTCTATTTAAGAAAAACATTACTAGCACGTTGAATTCGCACACATAACACACACATCCACACACCCTCACATACAAACACCCACACATACAAACACCCACACACACCCCTCTCCTTCAGTAATTTACTAACTTAATTTAGGTAAAGTGTATAATTTATCACATAAAAACGTAAGTATACAGGGTGTTAAGGGACGTACTTGACTTACTTTAACCAGTGATTCCTGACATTATTTGGAGTAAAAAATGTAAATGAAATTTTGGTCTCTGGTGACATTTTTGATGTTTTTTTTTTCTACAAAAACATAAAAAAATGGTAGTTGTTGAACAGTTGGAGGCGGGGTAACGGGTTCGTCGGACATGCGGCTGAGTGACCAGTGACGACATGCAGAAGAATTTTTTTTTGTTTGATTTAGAAAAAAAAAAATTTAAAAAAAAAAGTCGTCAAAAAAAGTCACCGGAGACCGATATTTCGTTTACATTTTTCAATCCAAATAATGTCAGGAATCACTGGTTAAAGTAAGTCAAGTACGTCCCTTAACACCCTGTATAACAGAGACATGTCATTGGTACCAATTATTGTGTTAAATTCTATAACTATTTTCTACTATGTAATTATGTACTGTTTTTTTCTGCAAAATAAAATAAATAAATATGTCTGTCACTGTCATAAGTTTAAGGTTTTTAAATATAAGTACATGAATCTAGGTGATCAGCTTTTGTAATTTTGCGTAGGAAGCAAGCAGGATTGCTAGAAAACTGGCAAGCTACTCGTAGTAACTCTATCCACATTATGTAAACAAAACTAGTATTGTTTTTAACCTGGTAAGCTAGTGAGGAAGTGGACTGGCTTATTTCAGCTTACCGGCATCTCCAATATCTACCGTCGCGACGGACGCCACCGACTGCAAAGATAGGCGTGCCAAGATGGATCATTGTACCCACATCAATAAATATTATTTGTCGGTGAATAAACAATACCAGCAAGAGTAGATAGACGCACGTATACAAATGAAATGTAAATGCAAATACATTTTTCCCAAGATGCACAACATTATTATTATTAATCTCGCTGTTTGTTTTTTGGCCATGCTAAAGTCGAGGCCCCCGCTTTGCCCAGGTTTCCCATTTATCCTGATTATAAATACATACACGCTCCACGTGAGACTATCAGCGTACGTGCAATAGTAATGGACGACAACTTTACAAAATAATACAAAACACCAACGTCGCTATTGTTGGCGGTTGTCAACTTTCTGTTGAATATAACCGTTGGAAATAACACCGGCGTTTTAACACCAACAGAAATAATAATTAAAGATCATTGAATAAGAAGATAGTGTTAACAAATCTCTAAGAAATATGAAACAGAAAGACTCGTAAAAATAAATAGGTAACAGTCGCTACTAGGGATTGAACCTAAATCCACCGTCTTGCTGGGACAACACTCTCCCAATTGAGCTAACATTGTTAAATTCGATCATATTTAATGATTGTGAAGGACATCTAAAAGTTGGGGAATTACTATTTATAACGACAACAGAATATATATATTTTTTTTTACTTTCCACCAATAGAATCGCGTATCGCCAGACGGTGATACATGTCGGCCGTATCATTTAATATAGTTCACGAATAGTAAACTGTCGCACCTATTTATTTATTTTGCGCAAGGTAGGACTGCTAAAACAGTTCACTTTCATAAGCCGCCATACATCTTCAAGTATATCTACTTAAGCTGAGACTTGTGCAAGTATACTTGAAGGTGTGTGGGACGAACATTGCGCAAGTTTGATAATACACCTTCAAGTATACTTGCACAAGTCTCAGCTTAAGTAGAGCAGTAGTCAGCTTGAGCAAGTTTGCATTTCAAGTATACTTGAAGGTGTGTGGCCGCCCTCATACTTGCACCTCGTTGTGTTGGATAATTATGTAGTAACTGATATTATCAATTTATTGTTGATTAAAATTTCCATCGACAGCGTTGGCCGTTGACTGCATCTAGCTGCTATATCCAACGTCTATAAATTTTGATTCTGTTCCTACTAACACTACTAACGTGTAATGTGTTCGCTCAAATTCATCTAAGCTAAACATTGCCCGAAAATATAATAAACATAATAATATCAGCCTTGGCCCGCCGTACACTTTACAGTTATATTAGTCCAGGTTTTATAATCAGTTTATTTTTTATATTTTTTAAGTGTGGAAAATACCGATTAGTTGATTTATTACGTCGCGATGCAGATTTAAAAATTATTTAATTTTTTAAATTATTTAGTACGGTTCAAAACTCCGACTGAAAAGGTCACGCGAAATGTATTCCGGTTAATAAAAATTGCTACGCAATATGTTGTGTGACCCCTGACTTTGTAACCTCTTTAGCGATTTTTTTAAAGTTTGCCATTCAACGTTTTCACGTTGTCCTCGAAAAATAATAATAATATGAAATAGCAGATTCTCTGCGGGCAATTTTATTTTAAAGCCTGAAAAATACATGTATTAGTTTGCCTTTTTATTTGTTTTTAACTGGAAAATAAGATCGATATATCTGCATTTTTGCTATGTCTCCTCCCAAAGTTATCAGGTTATCACCGTTATCAGATTAATTTCATTTAACAATTTCTTAAAGATTCGCTTAGCTACTTATAGGTTTTTTGTGTTGAAATATCACAAAATGTACTTTCAGTTTTTGTCGTGGATAATAACTAAATATCTATAATATAAAAATGAATCACTAAATGTGTTGGTAAGCGCAAATCTCGAGATCGGCTGAACCGATTTCGCTAATTCTTTTTTTAGAATATTCCTTGAAGTGCGAGGATGGTTCTTACGGAGAGAAAAATTAAGAAAATTGCGCAAAAAATTATATAATAACAGAAAACATCGCACGTTTGACAGTTCGCGTGTTAATTGTTTTAGAGAATGACATTTTGCAAAACAATGAATGATTGTTCAATTAGGATTCTATTTTTGAAAAGTTGAAAAATTTATTTAAAGTAGGTACTCCCCTAATATTTTGAATCGAATCAAGAATTTCAGATATTTTAAATAGGTACCTATGTTAGGTACCAAATTTAATATACATGAAAAATGGAAATTTGAATAAAAATTGTAAAAAGTGGCACGCGGGCTGTTTAAAAACTGAATGTACTGGGATTGAATATAAGGAACGTGGGTGGAGGGTTGGAGCGGGGAAGGTGATAGGGAAACGCAGGAGGGGGGAGGGGAACTCGAGAGGGGGGTTCGCGGGACGGGGAAGGGAGGGAGGAGTGGAGTGAGGAGAGGGAAGGTGGAGGTGACGGAGTGGGAACGCGAGAGGGGAAGAGGACGCAGGAGAAGAAGGGGAGGCGGAAGGGGAACGGGACGAATGGGAAAAGACACTCAGAGAGAAACAATTTCTTTATTAAATGGCATAGCAATGCATGCCGGGACCATATGGGACGCAGGAGGAGGGTTGGCGGGATGAGGGAGCTGGAAAGGGAAGAGGGAAGGCGGGGAAGGTGGAAGGAGAACGCGGGAAGGGTGGGGGAGGTGTGAGGGGGGAGGTGTGAGGGGGGAGGGGAACTCGGGAGGGGGTTCGCGTTACGGGGGAAGGGAAGGGGCGTGGAGTGGAGAGAGGGAAGGTGGAGGTGACGGAGTGGGAACGCGAGAGGGGAAGAGGTCGCAGGAGAAGAAGGGGAGGCGGAAGGGAACGGGACGAATGGGAAAGGACACTCAGGCAGAAACAATTTCTTTATTAAATGGCATAGCAACGCAGGCCGGGACCAGCTAGTTTTTAAATAAATTTGTATGAAATACTTTTTTAAAAAATTACCATTCCTCTGAGTTACGATAATTGTGTGATCGCGAACAAAAATCTACAACGCGCCGTATTTTTTTAAACCTAGCAACCCTATTACAATGATTGACCTAGCTTCTATTTTCTTAGCTCGCTCAGTTTGACGTTTAAGTAGTTTGAGGGAACACTCGCACTGGCTGAATGCAGTAAGGAGCTCAACTGATTTACGAAAATTACTCTATGGTTTTTTTTAAGTTTTCTAAATTTTTCTCAATTTTTATGAATGAAATTCAATATTTCACTTGATTTGTGTTCATTTAATAAAATTTAGATATTGTGAATTCTACTCGTACAGTACACGCCAAATTTTAATACCGACCTGACGTTGATACAGAAATCATCGCAAGAGGCGAGTTAAAGGTCAGAAAAGCGGCATGCCTCCGCGCCCTCGCCTTTCTCTGTCGCGCGTATGTTTTACGCTTCTTTGTCTTACGTTCTCTGTAAAGTCAGTAAAGTGAATATGTACCTGTAAGTTCAGGTCGGCATTTAAGTTTGGCGCCTTCTGTACCAAACACTGCCCAATTTTGTGGCAAATTTTTTTATGGGTACCAACCGTATGCAATCGTAAAAAAAGCCATCCATTCGTTTATTCTGGCGCTCACGCGCCTTGGCCAAGCGGTAAGTAGATGAAGTTTATATCGTGATTAAGGTGTCATACTTGTTGATCGAATCAAATTGTTATTTTGCCATTAAATAATAGTATGTCCATATTGGAATTTTGAAATATTTACATCAAATGACTTCAACTAATTTTATACTCCACATCGATATACCGAGGATTTAACTAAAACCACTTATTTTTTCTGTATTTCCTTTCGCCCAGCGCAATTCTTCTTTTGGGGTGGACTTCATAATAGTCCCACTGGCTCTGAGCGTTGGGAATCTTGCGTGGTGTAAAAATAAATTGGAACTCGCTTTATAGGTCTGATCATCCGTGCACGATTGACTGCGGTTGCGTGAGACTCTATAAACTTTTTTCAACATACTAAAAAGTTGAATAGGTACTTTCACCATTTCAAATTCCGATTCTTCGAGAATTGTGTCAATACACAGTGTTGTCAATGCACACAATACACAGTGCTGTGCAATGATAATTTTTTATTGAACAGAAACAAAGTCGGAGACAAAACCGATCCCTGTGGGATGCCAGCATTTATTGAATATGAGGAAGAGGTGAAACCATCAGCAACTGTCTGAATCGACCTCTCCCTCACTATGTCATCAATTCATGCACACAAGGATGTGGAAGGTCCGTAAGAAGGCAGTTAGATACCTGTATCATACAACCCGCCACATTGCGAACTCAGTACAAATTTCAGTACCTACCACAAAGTATAATATTGAGCTGCATAGGAGAATGTTTAACATTCGTGCAAACTTGCTTCCCCGTCGTAGATCTAATAATAATATAATACATCAATGTTCTCCGACGCTTCTATGGATGCAGTGCGGGAAGTGAAAAGTACCTATTTCGGTCCTTCTCTTTAAACATGTACACCTGCAAACTGTAGTATGTATAAAACAATTATTACGAGTGCATTACTTCCTAATCTTGCCCATCTTATATGAAGTAGACGTGGGCAGAATGATTCCCAGGAGTGAATCGATTCAGTCTGATTCCCATGGCCTTTTGAATTGATTCCTTTAATTCATTCCTTTAATTCAATTAAATCCCAAAAAAAAAAAAAAGAAAAAAAATAAAAAATAATAATAATAATAATAATTGAAAATTAAATGAATGGGGAGGCTAACACCGCACACGAGACCGGGAGGCCACGGAGTACCCGGAGTACCGCGAAAGAGGAGACTGATAGGCTACCAAGCATCGCACAAAGAGGAGACCGATTATTCTATCTGATTATCTCGCTAAAACCTATAGATTAATGTGTTTGACTCTTTTTAGTGTCACTTTTTCGTTTCATCGGTTTTCAAATCACAATGAGTGGGGAGGCTACGAAGCACCGCACAAAGAGGAGACCAATAGGCTACGAAACACCACACAAAGAGGAGACCGAACATTTAAATCCTATATTGTTTGTCTTTTTTTAGTGTCGTAATTTTTCGTATGTAAAATGTATTTATTGTTAGCAATTATATCTTAAAATTATACAAGTTTTCGTTTCACCCTTAAAATTTTATTGATTTTATTTTATTTATTAAACTTATAATTTTGTTCCATTTCACGTGATCTAATATAAACATACATTTAACATTAAGATGAGTATTTTATGACAGCTAACCACAGCTAATTGGCCTTATAATATCTGCAAATTTACATATTATATCGACCCAAGATCTACGTCTAAAAGTAGGTAGGTACAATATCTTCCGTACGTACCAAAAAACAGATAAGCATCATTTTAGCTTCTCACTGCTGATGTTCAGATTCAAAGTCGAAAGTTTTCGACTAACTATGTAATGAAATTGACGGCTTGGCGCGCGGGGGAATAAATGAACCGCGCGGACGGATTAAGGGCTGGCATTGCGGAATGAATTAGTAACTTTTGACTAATGTTTTGTGTCTTACCTAGCAGTGACTTGATTTACTCGCGAGCTGCGGACCTAGGACTGGGATGCGTTTGGGACATATCGTGACATTGACGTGGTCTGAGATTCTGAGGTCTGAGATTTACAAAAGACCATGACGTCACAAGTGAAAAAGACTTTTGTTTTAATTCCTCTGTCTGTCGGAATCGGACAATCTCGATTTCGACAGACTAGATACCTGGGACGCGGACATTGAACACGGACCTGGGACGGCGGGGACCTTATGACAATCTCAGGACTATTGATTAGGATGAATGATTAATTCATTGCGTGAAAGAGATGCTCGGGCAACCCGGATGAATCGCGGCCGCGTTTTGGCCATTTTGGGACATGGACTTTGATGATGTTCGGGTGTTTTTAGAATGGCGGCACGGCGGTAGCGGAATACAATCGTAATGGCGAGTCGTTCACAATACCGTCCGTCGACCACTTCGCGGCGCGCGGCCCGTTTAATAATATTTAAATACCTATGAAACAATATAATATTTAAATCGTTTACAGAACACATTATTCATTGAAATAATTTAACAGTAAAATAAACGGAAATTAAAAATGTATGGTGTCATTAAAAATCGTAGGATGCAAGGCCAAAGATAAGGAATGAAGAATCAATTCCTTTTGAAATTGAGAATTAGATTGAGTGTGTCACAAGATTGAATTTATTCATTTAATTCGGTCATTCAATTTTGCCCACGTCTAATATGAAGGTATTGCCCAGGTCCTTTACCTGGTTTTCTATATTGCTAGAACATGGTCCAAAAAATATTATTCCTCTACTATGTACCGCGATGTATTTATGTCGCGATGACTTTTGGATGATTTGATTGTGAAAGGTGTAAGTAGCGTACTAATTGTTATTTTTTGTGAAAGATGAATATTTCTAAATTGTCTTATCTCCAACATACGCCATATAAATACCCCCACCCCCCCCACCCCCCCCCCCCCCGTCGGTAATTCGCCTAGCTAGTAGATTCTAGATCACTTACATAATATTTATAGTGTGCGTACAATCACAACATAACCGAGTTTTGGATGAACCAGTGAGAGGAACGTGAAACCGAGTCAATGCTTTTGGGTCCGATGGGTTGGCCGCCCTTTGTTGTCGGCAAAATAGAGAATTGACCATTTATTACTTTAAATCTTACCCAAGAATGTCCACACTCAGAATTTTCCCGATACTGGTATAACAAGAATCATCTTGTCTATTTCACGTAAAATAATATAATGTTAAGCGGAATCGCAATATTGGCCAAAGTTAACAACCCATACATTTTACCCATAATGTGGTTCCCATAACCCTGTCAAACTGAAAAGCAATCAAACGCCTCTGCAAATGCACCATCTTAATGGTCTCAGACAATCCCTGGCTAACCGTACCCTGGGAGGCGAAGTCGGACTTGACTTAAAAATTATTACAAATAAAGCAATAAGCCACCGATAATAAAAAAAATATCCCAGAAAAACCAAACTATCATTGGGTGCGGCCCAAGTAGCTGAAAATGCCGGACCAAATGCCCTGAAGTAATTAAAATCTGTTAACCAAAATACACGAGGCTTCGTACTAAATTGCATGACCTAAAACAACAGAACCCCTCTACACAGACATGATATAAGGTCTCTGGTACTTCCCAAAATCTAGTAACAAATCGAGATGAGGCAACTTTACTAGCAACTAAAGAAAAATTACCAGCAAAAAAACTAAACATGAAAATAACTCATTGGAGCAATTAATTGTGCAAATTGTTACTAATGCGGAATATTTTTTTTTTACAATTTAATTATTTTTTCCTGTATCATGCATTAAACCATGATACAGGGCCAAAAGCCCCATAAGTGCGGTAATAATAAATAATATGTTGTGTAGAGTAGGGCATATTGAATTGTTCATTTTAGTTTTAAATGGTCACTTCTTATAGTCAACGAGGCTAAATTATCGACAGTAAATTGATGGAGCCATAGCGCGCCGTAGTAATACATATTTACTATCATACTACCCTTGAAAATTTTTTAAAGGTGATAAAAAAAGTGGTTTAATAGGTTACATTTCGTTAGGTTATAAGATATTTAAATTAAAAAAAACACAACGACTTTTCAAAGGGATGTTGAATAGTCATGGAACCAACTAAAACACCTGCTAAGCATTTTTGGACTCCCTCTTTTCTGCAGACCTTTTTACAATGTTTCTGAAATGCACATCCACAGCGGTCGCAAGTAATTCCAAAAAAGTGCAACAACTGCATAGTTCGATCATATTTTAAATGAATGGATCAGTTATTATTAACCGAGAATGATGGCTTTTAAACGACAGTTTCGACTGTAAGGCCTTGTGCGCACTAGCGGCTAGCCGCATAGGCGGTCAACCGCGCGGCCAGCCGCGTTTTTATTTTAGTATGCAACCGCTCATATCCGTACGCACCCAACCGCCGAAAAATTTCATACTAAAATGAAAATGCGGCTGGCCGCGCGGTTGACTGCCTACGCGGCTAGCCGCTAGTGCGCACAAGGCCTTAGGCGTGTTTTTGATATATTTGTGCAATTTAATACTAACCAAACACTGAAATCAAATCAACTTTATCAATTAACTCTTTCTCTGCAACTTAGCACTTTGTTTATGTTTTGCATTCATACATTTGGAAAATACTCTTTTCCGTGCATTTAATTTTCGTAGCTATCTTTTCGCGTCTATTTTCACAAACCAATTTACTGCGCACTGGTTAGATAACAAATATTGGCTCCTGACAATGTGCAATGAACTGCCTTTACTTCATTCCTACCAGGCAAGCTCTCCAAGTAACTTGGATAATGAGCGCTTGCGTGCCGTCATATGTATGTATGTAATTTACGTGTTTGTTCGACATAAATAATTGATAGACTGCCCTGTGTCATTTGCGCTGTGATTACGGTGCATATCAATCAATAATCATTATGCAAGCTTCTAAATACACGAACATTGTCCCAGAGTTTCAGCCGCATGTAACGGACTATGTACCTTCTCTAGATTATTACGGAGAAGATGATGTGATTGTCATCAAGGACAGATGGTCCATGCTCTCGTCGCTGTATTAGTTTTTTTTGGATGACGTATAGCATTTTAATACACATGAATTTGTTTTTAAATGGATACTCAGGACAGCCATTGTTGTCTTTTTATATCGTCATTGAGACGGGACACGAAACGTTTTTTCGTTACAACGCGAGAATTATTTTACTCAGTTTGTTTTTCTGAATAGGTACGTTTAAAGCATGGGTGCCCAACTTTTTCTATTATCTGGTGTTTAGGAATATTTCTGTCCTTTTCCAAAATTCCTACCTACCTCCCTCTACATGTGAAACCAGTGCATTGACAACCTTCAACATGCAAGCAGTGTTTTCCATGAGTAAGTGTCTATTACTTTTGTATTCTCGAAGGCGAGTGATAAATTACCAATTACTAAAATCTTCAAATCATAACTGTTGGTGTAATATTACAATCTGTGCACAGTTGGAACATTTTATGTGGAATGTGGAATTTATGTGGACATCGTCAATCCAGTGAGTTTACGCTTCCTTAGTTCCCTTCTTCCAGAGATTTCCTAACATCCTAACATCTGGAACACACGAAATTTAATCTAAAATGCAGATAATCTATGTGCGTAGGCAGTAAATCCCTCGAACAGTGCCTAAAATTAGTGTTTATAAAACAAATCACTCTCTTATTTCATGACTCATTTATTTATAAGATGCAAATGAGGTGGCTTGGACATGTAGTTAATATGAATGCCAGAAGACTGACTTTCGAATAAAATGATTCCATAGGGAAGAATGTCTTGGAAAAATGGGGGAAAGCAACAGGAAAACAAAGGGAATGGTACAGGGAAGAGACGCCTAGAAGCACCTCGTTGAAGCGTTGGGTCCCTGACCCGAATTCAATTCAATTTATTTATTCTTTAAAAACATTACAAAATTTAAAATTTTAATGCGTTTTTTAAAAAAAAATTAACAGTATTACCTTAAACATTTAATTAAATATATAAATGGTAGGCAAAAAAGAAAAAAAACTATATAAGTATTAATTGAGCTTGCCTTTTAAAGGCAGCTTCACTGACGCTAAATATGTCGATATCCGAATTAATTCTGTTCAACAGCGAGATTGCTCTCCCGACTGGCATAACCATTGGCAAGTTAGTTCTGCAAGCCGGGAGATAAAACAGTCTATGCTGTCGATGACGGAGATAACCATCGGGAACATAGAAACTAATGCTCTCCATGATAGCCGAGTTTTCGAACCTTCCACGAATCAGTCTGAAGAAATGTGTTACAATGAGCACATCCCTTCTGACCCGTAGAAGGTTCATACCAAGCATGCCTAAGAGAAAGTGGGTAGGGTAGAGCCACGGATAGTAGCCATATTTCCTCAGGTAAAGAAATAAAATAGAACTAGGGGAAGAAGTTGTGATGATGACATGATGTATTTCAATATTTTGACTGATGGCCTGTTGTGTTATCTCCTATGTTTCACCCTATTCCTATATCCTTTGACAGTTTTTATTAGATCACGATACCGCACATGCGCCTCACACACGATCTCATTTCTACAGCGTTCAGACTACTTTCATCCTTCTTCCCCCAGTTCCATGCATCAGGGCAGGTACCAGCACTCATTGTGGACTGTTATCTTTGCTTATTTGGACAGTTTTTTGTTACAGCCAACAGCACTCAATCCTCCATTAATGGAGTTACCTGCATTTACCCTTCTTTCTATTATTTCTTCTATTACCCTTCTTAATATCTCTATTAGCCTTCCCATCTCTCATAAACATACTTCCCTGATACGCAAACTCATCCTCCTGCTCCAAGTATTCATCATTCACAACCATATTGCACACTGTTTTCTCTATTTTCTAGATGTTCCCTCAATATTCAGGGACAACATTTAATTTACCATACGAAAGAAGAAGAAGAATCCAGGCGAAACATTTGCAATATAGAAAAGTGGACGTAAAAGCTTGAATACAGGTCCAGACTCCAGGCAGTTGGGACTATAGTGTGGCAACACAAAAAAAATTAAAACTAAATTGATATATGTAATAATCTTTGTGGCTTAACGGTCTCTTGTGCGGGGGCACATTCGCATAATAAAAAAAAACGAAGTGATTGCTTTCTATGAAAACATAATAATAATTATGGAAAGTGCATGCGGGCGTTGGTAGACTGACTGGCCAGTAGTTTGAAAGTGGAGGGTTAGTGACCAGCGAACACTACGCGCAAATTAGGATTATTTCAATTATGCACATCCTGTTCTAGCGCTGCTGGTGTGCTGGTGATTGGCCGGCCCGGGAAGCGTTTGCCACTATCGTCGAGTCCAGTAACTTAATGCATTTTTTGAACGAATGTATCGCTTCTAATAGTTATTTTATATCGATTAGGTTGAATGTACGTAGTAACAAATGACCTCGCTAAAAGTATGAAACAGGCGTGGCCAACACTCGGCCATGATAGCTAATAATGTCATCCATAAAAGCTCGAGTTTACGACATACACTTTTAATGTACGAGTATTAATGTATTGTACTTCTAATAACTATTATTTACATTTTTATTTAATTAGGTTTCTAATTTTCTCTTAAATAATAACTCTTTAATACATCAAAACCAAGCTTTCCTATTAAATCGTAAGATTTGTAAATAAGTACTTAAATAGCTACCTACTTCATTATTTTATAAGGCAGTAAAATTAATTTTAATAATGGTACCAGTAATAGGTTTCAGTGATGTTTCTTAATGATGATGTTTTTTTAGTGAATCAGATACTTGAGTCGGGCATTGTCAAGAGTCAGAATAATAGAAGAGCATGTATGAGAAGATGTATGAATGTGAACGAGGCAAGGAGCGTGTGCCAAGATCGAGTTGTTTGGCGATCCGTCCCCTCTGCCTACCCCTGCGGGGAAACGGCGAGATGGTTGTTTAGTTAGTTGGTTTTATTAATTATATGTGAATATAAAAGAAAAACAGAGTTAATAGTCTATGGGGATGGGTTGGTGGGAGGGAGGGGGGTGAGTGGTGGATTTAGTCTGTGTGGAGTAATAATTAATAATATAAAACAAAGTTATTGTTTTATTTCATTCAATATGTCCACCCACAAAGTGACTGCTTTCTATTAAAAAACAAAAAAAATTGTAATGTATTGTGTTAATTTATTTATTGGTTTTAGGTTTGAAATTAAGAACCATATATTTTTTTGTTTTTTTTTTTTTAAATTACGAATATGGAAATAATCAATTGGTTCACAGAACGGAACTAAGAAAGTCCAAATAAACTCGACGTTTTTACATTTGAAAAATGAATCTTTTATAGAACCATCTTAAACCGGAAACAGAAAGTACAAACAAATTTACAGATATACGAAATGTAAAACGGTCGAGTTAAAACAGGACTTCGCTACGCTCAGTCAATTACGTTTCATGTGGTATTTATCTAAACTCTAAACGGAGGTAGCTACGTAACTAAGAGGAGGTGTACAGTACCTACAGTGCGCAGTGCGCACCTACCTGCCTGTGAGCTGTGAGCGGCCTATGCGGGACGATTTCTACATTGGCTGGCTGGCAAGTTTTTCGCGCAAACTGCTCTCACTTTACCGGCATCCGGCGACAGATTGCATACGGATGCCCGGCGGTGCATGCGAATCAAGTCCGCCTCGGCGATCAATTGCACCACAGCGCAGTACACCGCACCGCACCGCTCAACGGCGATACGATACTATAACATAGGTACATAACACTGGACGGAGACCTATATCGCGCACTGGACTGCGGAGATTGATGTCAAAGGATTAAATCATGCTTGTGAATGGAAAGTTTGGCACGAAAAATAAAATATTGTTAAAATGTCGTTAGAATACACCCAAAAGTTGTAGGTATAAACTAAAGTCAATATAAATACCTTATCTGGATTTAGAATGTATGTCAAATAATGATTTCAATTGGTGGGTATAGCCAAACCTCGAACACTCAAACCGGTGCTCGGGTTTATGTGGTGGGGTTTGTCTAGGTTAAGCGTCAGATGCATTTGCCCATCTACTAGTGCGTTGCGGCCGGATCGGGAGAAACCTTTTGACCTCTCTCGGTTCATCGCCTTGTACAGCACTGGGAGAGATGGATTCGTATGTCCGTCACTCCTGGCCACATTGACTTCAATTTCCTACCCACCCTGAATTTTCCACCCACCCCTTAAACCTTTTTCCTTCCCAGAACTTCCTCTCCTTCCTTTCCATAAAAAGTCCCTCCACAGCATCCCCAAAGATGACCTAGGCCCCGAGTGATTTTTTCGTTAGGGCCTCTTGTGCGGAGCTAACGCAAAAAAAGATGCTAACATGAAAAAAATGGATTGCCTTTGATTTTTCACTACTGGTGATAAATAATTTATCCGGCGAGCAATTAATAATACACTGAGTTACCTGACCCTTGTACCAAGACAAAACGCCGCCCGATTTCCTCTTAATATAAACATCGTAAACATACATTCTACACGGTTGTCAAGGGAATCATCAATATTGATAAATCATCAAATTTTCGCTGTCTGAAACATTAACAACAGCGAAACGCCATTTCTTTTTTTTTTAGTGAAAATACTTTTACATTATGGTACTGACACACATGCTCATAAATGAGCGTGCTCATTAACCCTTCCACCCGCGAACCAATGAGCATGCTCACAAATCCATAGTCGGTTGATTAATAGCATGCTCATTTGGACTACTAGATATCAAGTGTGCATCAGTAACAAGAGAGTAAGCGACTAATGAGCATATGTTGTGTTCGTAGCTTTAGGTTAACCACTCAGGTATTTTGCTATTGTGCAAGTTTTTTGTCTTATGTTAAGCCCACCTGTGGCCAACGTTCCAACTTCAAACATTTGTACGATTGTGTGGCCGCAGCCACCACACTATCGGCCAACCTTCCAACTCCGAACTAAGTTCTAAGTAACTAAGGAAGGTTGGCTTCAGTCTGGACGTAGCATTAAACGAACTGTCAGGTTTGCAAAAACTTTGTGTCAATTCCGCTTCGCAATTAAATCTCTATAAATAAAATATATCTGAACGTATCCCAATACTTTAGTAGGATTTTTTACATAACAATTTTTCCCTACCGACAAAACACATGACCTCTAAGTCTATAACAGCCAGGTACTATTTTTAAATACCCACATGAGGTAAAAATTGCAAGGCGCATATGACGCCGTTCTGTTTGTATAAGGAACACTAACTTTAAATTCAGTAAATTTAAATGATTCATCTCTTCAAGATACATAAGAATCTAGAAAATGAAAAAAAAAAAAAAAAAAAGTATCAATCATCAACATAAAAAAGTTTTTTTCAACTTTGAAAATTTAAAAAAAATCGCACGTTGCGCCACAATACGAAGTATGTCAAAAAAAAATACAAATAAATAGTAGTATATCTGTGTGTAAGGATGGCCAACCTTATGATTCCAGAGATATCCTCATTTTTAATGTCAGTGCCATACAAATTTTTCTTAAAAAAATGATAACTCCTTCATTTGTACACGCAATTGCTTCATACGAAATTTTATAGCTTAGTAATGATCAGCGAAGTATGTCAAAAAAAAATACAAATAAATAGTAGTATATATTTTTTTTTTTACAGGTTTTTTTTTTACTACCCTTCCATTAAAAGCATTTGCTTGTGTATGGAAGGGGAGTGTACATAAATGCTATTAGTTATTAGTTAGGTATAAGTTAGTACTTAAATAATTAATTGTAAATAAATATATGTGAGTTGCAGTATTTATTTGATAATGGTGTGTTTTTTTTTTTTAAAGAAAGAATGTTATGGAGAACTAAAATATTTGTAAGATTATTTGACAGTAGTTCTTTTCTTAAGAACATCTTTAAAATGTGTCTTGACAGAGAGCAGCATTCGGGCCTTATCATTGATGCTTCTGATTTCCTCTGGTAGACGATTGAAAAAAGTTCTTCCCTGATAAGTATAATGATGCTGTGCAAAAGACGTATTTAGTTTTGGGCATAGAAAAACATGTTTAAGTCGAGTTCTGTTTTCATTTAAAAATGGATATTTATCTTTTTCTTTTATTATTTGAATTAATGAAAAAATGTAATGTATCTTTGTGTAAGGATGGCCAACCTTATGATTCCAGAGATATCCTCATTTTTAATGTCAGTGCCATACAAATTTTTCTTAAAAAAAATGATAACTCCTTCATTTGTACACGCAATTGCTTCATACGAAATTTTATAGCTTAGTAATGATCAGCAAAATCCATTTCTAGCCTAAAAAAAGACCCTTGAAAATTCAAGTCTCTATGTCTATGAAAGGCGATTTTCAGCCCACTGTGCGCGCCGCTCATTTGTACCAAGCGTGGTATTTTGAAGACCCCCCCCCTGAACAGGTCACGTAGTATGGGTACGTTCCCTTATTGGACTTGACTGCTATGTTATATTGTCGTGTAAACAAGCTTAGGGGTCGGAGTGGTTAATAAAAAAAATGAGGAACGATTGTTTCGATAATCAAAAAGTTTTGATTGTCTATCAGTTGATTGGTGTCTGGAGATAGGTACCTGCTAGAAACGCAGTAAAGTTGAATGTAAATACGCGCTTATCGAGTAGCCTGATTTTATTAGTCACCAATTAATAAATGGCCACAAAACCTGCTACAAGAGAACCCGCTACGTTAATTAATGTTCAGCAATATTATTATTACTCTTCCTCTCGTTTGTGATTCAGATTTTTATTAGCTCCGCCCCGAACCTTTCAACTTACTCTGCGGATGAATTATGTTTTAACATTAAGACGAATCCATACTAAATAATGCAAAATCATACCAAATCATGTTTTTGTTTTGAAAATTTGATCGCTTAGAAGTATTATAGATGCTTCAATTAAATACTGCGTGTAGAACATATCATGGCCCTTAAAGAAATATTTTTTAAATAATAATAATAATAGAAGTTTATTCCAGAATGTATGCAGGGGAAGTGCAATGCAATACATTCCATATTTTGAAATAACAAAAAAGATAAATAATAAGTTAAGGTAAAAAGTAAATAACAACACATAAATTAAATTAAAAAAAAAAACGAATAAGCATGAGAAATGAAATTGAAAAAAAAAATGTATATGTCAAACTCTAATTTTAATAAGCCCAGAAAAAAATGAAGTATAAGTTCTTTAAAAAACCCTTTCAAGTCCAAACTCTCCTATTTATAAACCCCTTTTCGGATATGGTTTTATTGTTTAATGTGGCAAATTCAGTTTCTTTTATAATAGCAAAAAAATGATATTTACGCCCGAACTTCACAAAATAATATAAAATTATGCATTTTCGCGTTGTTATTTTACAATACGGTCGGCAGTAGACGAATTTGGATTTTCAAGGTGAATCCTATGCCGTCCACCGAAGGACTACATAGTTGTCACGCCCATTTTTTTATCAGTTCTCCCCCGGACGGAGCGGGGAACAGACATTAGGCTCCACGTCGCTTTGTCCCGTGAAATCAATTTAAATTTTCTGTTTTATTACAGTAAACAATGCGTAAAAAAGGAGTTAATGTTTTTTACACGCCTTTATAAAATCAACCCGTAAAAAACATCTCAAATACCTTTTCCAACCTTTCCAAAAGCTTTTTCTTTTTCTCGAGTATTTTTAAACTCCTCCCATAATTCCGATTTAGATTTTTTCCTGGACTATTGGATCGCCTTAACAACTTTTCATGAAATCGCTCTGACTCTACGCCTCGATGTTGATATTTCTATTTTGAAATCATTTTATCGATCGGAACCATCGAACAAATGATTGGAAAGGATTTGTTGCGGATTATGTTATTTACAAAAGCAACGAGCCCTTTATTAATCCGTCCTCCAGAGGCTTCGTCTTCAATTATTCCCGACCAGATTCAAAGTATATGTACATCGAGGGTCGAAATTTACAAAATCGAAATTTTAGTTGAATATGCAGTTGTATGTAAAATTGTACCCTCTATCTGGTACGATACTCAGATTACTAATAAACACCACCAATCAATTATAATGCAGAAAAACTTGTAGTGAATTAAACCAAATGTTGATGTATTCTGGGTCACTACACTAGTCATTGTATATTTCAAAATGGCGTTCTAATGTACTGGACATGCCTCCGGTGTTATTTTATAGCATATTTAATAAAAGTAAAATAAATAAGTGCAAATAATATTTGATTTACGGTGACCATTCGATTATTGCTTTCCTCATTATCTCTAAACTTAGTATTTGGAGATGTCTGACTAATCAACTGAACGCTCGATATGTGAAAATTGTTTTTACGCCAAAATTCGATTTCTAATCTGTTTATTTTTTTTGTAAGGAGATTGGCAACTGCTCTGATACCCCTTTTTCCACGAAGTATGAAGATGGAAAAACTATTAGAAACTTTCTCATGACAGTCCATAACGCAGAATATATAACATATGTCTCTCTGAAATTTGCTGATATCCCTTTCTAAACTGTACCTTAAATTCTTCTTTTGTGATTACTTCAATCAGTTATTTTGGAAAATGGCATCCGTTTCTTCAAAGTCACCATAATCCATTGTGGTATTTCCATTGATATAATATGGATCCACTCTCATAGACCCCATTTACATCTCATTTTTTTCATTCACATGTCAAACTGCAGGTCGACATGTTGACAACTTTGAATGATTGATTTAAACCAAAGATAATAATGGTCCGTGATCACCTGGAAGGTACAGAGTATTGTATACTTGGGCTGCAATGAGAATGATAGATGGGATCCTTCGGTTGAAATCAAATGCCGCATTGAGCAAGCTCGTGCAACCTTTATCCGCATGAAAAATATGTTCTGCAGTCATGATCTCAAACTTGGATTAGGAATGCGAATGGTCAGATGCTACGTGTTTTCGATTTTATTTTATGGAATGGAAGCATGGACGCTTACTGAAGGACTTGAGGCATTCGAGATGTGGATCTGCAGAAGAATACTTAAAATAAGCTGAATGGACAGGGTTACAAATTAAGATGTTATGGTTCGGGTGAATAAAGAAAAAGAAGTTATTAAAACTATGAAAATCCGAAAACTTCAATATCTTGGACATGTGATGAGATATCCAGAGAAGTATGAGATCTTGCATCTCATGATGCAGGGAAAGATTGCCGCAAGACGGGGCCCTTGAAGAAGGAGAACCTCATGGCTGAAAAACCTAAGACAGTGGTTTGGCCAGTCTACCGTGGAGCTGTTTCGGGCTGCAGTAAACAAAGTCCGCATAGCCAACATGATAGCCAACGTCCGTTGAACGGACAGGGCACAATAAGAAGAAGATCAACTGTTGGAGAACATTAAAAAAAAAATCATTTGTATTTCGGTACATTTTATTGTTTCCTTCGCTTCCGATCTCGTATTTATTTCTAACCTTTCCTGAGACCACCGATCTGGTTGCCACAAACTAAGGGGGATAAGACACTAAACTTCACTAAAAATAGCAAGGCCGTATCCCGACACCGCGCCGCGCTGGGTGGAAGTAATCTCAGATCTCACTGTAAAATACGGGGGTCGTTTTCAAAGTAAAACAAAAGTCTTCAAACGCCGACATCTAGTATTACTTTGTTTCTTGATTTTTGTTTTGGGTTCAAGTTTATATTAATTCAATTTAATTTATATCTAAGAACGTGAAGAAAGGAATAAGTACGTAGATGACGGTTTTACAGTTTAGATAAATCCATTTTATTTCACAGTAGGTTTGTCTTATAAATAACTAGTGTTGCTGCCCGGCTTTGCACTTTCAACACACTTTCTTTTAAATATTGATATTTCGAAGCTCCATAGTTCATTTTGGGTGGTGGGTATGGGTACCGCCACCCCGGGAAGCATTTATTGGATAACCAACACCTCTGCCATAGGTCACCCCAAGTGGTTCGCTATGTTTGGTGACTTAGCAGGGGTGTTCGGATTTATGAAGTGAAGTTTGTCAAGTTCTTGGCGGCCGATGTGTCTGCCCACCGGCTACTTTTGAACTCTCCAGCCAGAATCTCTCGAGCCATCGCCTCGCACCGCAGTTGAAGGGATGGACTCCCCGATTCCTACCCACTCCTCATTTCTCATATTTCCTTCCCAGAACTTCCGCTTCTTCCCTTCCTTAAAAAAAAACCCCTCCACACAGCATTACCTAAGTGTACATAAGTTGATATGGGCCCTGAGGGAAATTATTTTTAAAAATGTATGTTAATTTCATTGCGCCAAATGTTGTTTCGCTGCACATATTTTGTATTTAGTTTAATATATTTTTGCCTTTACTCGAAAGACATATTAAATTTCAAACCTTTTCCTCGAATAGAATGTCTAGGGAGATTTATCTTTTAAGTTTTTTTTAAATTTCAATATTAGAAATCCTTGGGAGTACGAAAACGCCAACTGTAACATATTGTAGAGGAAAATATGAAAAATATTTTAAAGAATTCTCAGAACATAGTGCATGTGTAATTCTTTTATTTTCGTGGCGGAATTCCATCGGTATTAAAATTATTATAGGCACTTTACTTTGTTCGTATTTATTGTTTTAGTATTGTTTTGGAAATACTACAGGCTCCTCCTTTTTAACCCCGACGCAAGGGGCGGTGTTATATATTTGACTTTCTGTGTGTCTGTCTGTCTGTGGCATCGTAGCTCTTAAACAAATCGATGCGGTTTTTTTGTTGTTTGAAAGCTGAGGTGATCGAGTTGGTTCTTAGCTACAATTCAGGAAAATCTGTTCAGGTGTTTCAAGGTCATCGGCTGGAACGGGCCTTAAGGCTCTGCAACCGGGCCCGAAAAGAAGATGGAGAGATACGAAAATACGAATGTTAGAGGAGAGCGCTAACATTTACAGCGACAAAATTGATGCGAAAATGTTTAATAAAACACGACTCGTTTAAAATAAAGCAAAAATCTCGCGGGCATTTTCTTAAACAGCATTGAAAGAAACACTGTGAATTTTTTCATACGTATAACTTGTAAAATAACCAAAACAAACGTGTTAATAATAGATAAGTTTTAAGATTTTCACGGCCAAAAGCATTTTCGTTATTTGTTTTTGGGGTGTTATGCCGTGTTGCGCTACCTCCTTCTTTAGCCAACGTTTCGGACATCGTTACAGTGTCCATCATCAGTGTTAATAATAATTTTTGGAGCATACTTTGCGATTTTTTTCTGTCGAGGGAATTTTATATAATTTGCATTTCGGCGCGGGCAAAGTCTAGATATTATCTTCAAGAATAACATATATTTTTTTAAGAGCTTTAAAACTTACCGTGTTTAAGGAGAATATGTAATAAATCGGTACAAATCCGGGTTGCGGGCCCTTGTGAGACCTACTCGTGTATCTTGAAACTGTAAAACAGTAATTCGGAAACAGCAAAACCCGAAACAGTTTAATATTTTTAGATTTCAATCTTATTTCGAACTGGTGAAACCGGGTAGTAAATAAGGCTAGACTTTCTTCAATATAAATATGATTTTGATAAAAGTGTTTTCCTTATTCCTTTTCTTATTGTGGTTCAGTATCTATCCATTTCGCTATTTTGGTTTTTTATGCTATTATTATTCTATGTTAGGGTTGAAGTTGAAGCCGACATAACATACGGTCGGCGGTCGGGACTGCCGAATTCAAATTTATTCTGGTTTGTGCCCAAGATAATAAAATATTATATCCAACAGCCCCCTTGAGACTTTTTCCGGCTTTCTAAAAATAACCCCCTGCCTTCAAATAAACGTATATATGGAAGAGACACTCACGGGGCACAGTTTAAATGCCTTCGGATAAGTGGGAACTGATGTCATTCTCAAGTCAACATAGTTTATAAATAAATACCTACATAATTTCTTGGGGTAGTTACTACAACTAGATAATTCCGAAATCAGCTTCTTCAAGTTACACGCTTTATAGTTAAAATGTTACCTTATTTTTCTCGCCCAAGTTTGCCACGAATTTAAAATATATAATCGTTGAAGACCATCCAAATGACTAGACAAGCAGTTACAGGTGAGGGGTCAAACCAAACCATGGAGGGCGAAGAGGGGAAAGATGACTGTGATTCGTTATACAATCAATCTGACAGTAAATAGGCATCTCGCATTACAATATCACCATTTAGTTCTTAAAAGCAAAATCTGCTTTGAATGAATAGACCTTAATACATGGGAGCGCGAATTGCTTGCCTCGATAATAACATATTTGCTAAGGCCAAATGCTCGCCCCAAAAAGACTCGCCCCAATACACATAGCAATATTTTGTTGCCGTGTTTAGTTAAAACACTATTACAAATGTTTCATAATTTACTTACCCCTGTAACCAGCGACGAGCACACTGGAGAACCGCCCACATTCGCTATGTGCACATTGATATGTAGATATATTGTATAGAATACGCTACCGTTTTGGCGTTGTATTTCGTTAAATGTATGGATGTTACCTTCTAGCTGTTCACGGCAAGAATGATGACGTCACACATTTTAGATTCAAGCGAGGCTCTATCCCCTCCCCATGGAGCGAGCCGGTTCCAAGGAGGAGCTTCAGCCGGCGCCATGTGGAGGGGGAAATAATACGTTTTTATCACTTAGGGCAGGTCCATGTATATTCATATGGGATGGTCCGATGCTCTGTAGGGAACCCGCTTGCACAGCGGTTAGTGTAAACTGTGCGCCCTAAAGTTTAAGTTTAGACTTACGGAATTCAATACTTCGTTTGTGTGAAAGCACTATGAAACAATACATATGTCCGTGTTGAAGACAATAATGTATGACTCAAGCGAAAAATGTGAAACAGGAAAGAAGAAATTAGAAAGAAATTAAACGAAATTAGCATTCCATTTTTTTTACACCAGCTCCACACAGGAGGGCCTATGTCATCTTAGGGGATGATGTGTGAATGGTTTTTTTTACGGAAAGGAAGAAGAGGAAGTTCTGGGAAGGAAATAGGAATCTGGGGGTCAGTTTGTCCAGGAGTGACAGATATACGAACCCATCCCTTCAATTGCGGTGCAACGCGATGGGTCGAGGGATTCTGGCTGCAGAGGTCAAAAGATCTCCACAAGCAGTCTCTCTCGAACCGGCCCGCCAGGCAGCAAGACCTTGACAAACCTCACCCCATAAACCCGGGCACCCCTGCTAAGTCACTAAACGTAGCGAACCTTTCCTTTGCTCAGTAAGTAATAGTTTTATGCCGGGTTACATTCAGGGATTGTGCAAGGCAGTGCAATCCTTATTGCCATTATAGCCTATAATGCAATTTAAAAATAATTCAGAATGTACAAATAAATGGCACCTAATTAAAGGGCCAATGACTGAGGGATTCCACAGAAAGGCCAATGTTATCATTGTTAAAAATCGCCCTTCAGGTGATTTTTCACAAAAAAGGGGCTCTACAAATTATCTAATTATTATTATTATGTTACAACATGCAGCTATGGACTCTTAATATAGGTACAATACAGCATACTCTTCACACACATCCAGAGTCTCGTATTTTTATAAGATTTTAAGTATGTAGATATTAATAAATACAGGGTGTTAAGGGACGTACTTGACTTACTTTAACCAGTGATTCCTGACATTATTTGGAGTAAAAAATGTTAATGAAATTTTGGTCTCCGGTGACTTTTTTTGACGACTTTTTTTTTTTTTCAAAATTTTTTTCTTCAAAATCCAACAAAAAAAATTTCTTCCACATGTCGTCACTGGTCATACAGCCATGTGTCCGACGAATCCCTTAGCCCGCCTCCAACTGTTCAACAACTACCATTTTTTTATGTTTTTGTAGAAAAAAAAAAAAAAAACATCAAAAATGTCACCGGAGACCAAAATTTCATTTACATTTTTTACTCCAAATAATGTCAGGAATCACTGGTTAAAGTAAGTCAAGTACGTCTCTTAACACCCTGTATATTGTAGCTATCTATCTACTATTGCAATATATACATATTTAATATTAAATAGGTGCTTAACCTACCTATAATCTTACAGCAAATAATTATTATTGGTTACCCAAACATTGGCCCTCATTTAGTACAGAAAATAAATTATTCTCTCGTTTCAATTAAGTTAACGGTTTTGATGATGTACTTAACAATTTTAAGTGAGAAAATTACCGTGATTTTTTTAGGATATATTTCGGTTTTAATATCTTCTAATCAACTGCCGTTTCGGGATGTTGAACACGCTTGTAACGCAACGGTGCCCTAGGTATGGATATTTCGATATGAAATATGACTCGTAATCACTATTTACTTAAAAAAATACTCGTGCCTGAAACTGTGGGCAGACAGTGGAAACGGTAATTTTATATACAATTGAAGCTGTAAGTACTTCCTGCATGAACAATGAAAACCTTTAGGCTTAAAAAATTTTTAACCCTTTAAAAAAAAAACATTAACCCTAAACGTCCCCTGAGCGCCCAGGCTCAAACAAACAAATCATCTTTGTAGAGGGATAATTAAATAAAATGCCCAATTATTTACCGTAATCAAAATTAGTCTTTATTTGGAGTACGTACAATCAATTTGCAAATATGACACAAATCAATAATAGTAAAACAATACAAAACTATATGGGTACTTCACCAATAAATAACCCAAAGAAAACTAATTGTTCCTCAACCGCTTGTTAAACCATTTTAACAAAGGGGTTACGAGTATTCATTCTGGCTTAAGGCTCTGCAACCGGGCCCGAAAAGAAGAAGATGGAGAGATACGAAATTACGAATGTTAGAGGAGAGCGCTAACATTTACAGCGACAAAATCGATGCGAAAATTGCGAAAATGTTTAATAAAACACGACTCGTTTAAAATAGAGCAAAAATCTTGCGGGCATTATCTAAAACAGCATTTAAAGAAACACTGTGAATTTTTTCATACATATAATTTGTAAAATAACTGAAACAAACGTGTTAATAATAATTTTTGGAGCATACTTTGCGATTTTTTTCTATCGAGAGAATTTTATATAAATTGCGTTTCGGCGCGGGCAAAGTCTAGATATTATCTTCAAGAATAACAAATATATTTTTAAGAGCTTTAAAACTTACCGTGTTTAAGGGAAATATGTAATAAATCGGTACAAATCCGGGTTGCGGGCCCTTAACTAAAAGAATTTCAGTCCTGCCAGAGGTTTTTCCTTGAAGATGCGCGGGTAGAACCGGGAGGCAACTTATCTTTCTCGAGTTACCACAGGGCCCCATATTCATGGCTGAGCGGCGGAGTGTAAATCTAACCAATAGCATCCCTCGCCCCTTATTAGCAAAGGCCCAAGCAATGCGGGAAATAGAAGATATTTATGCTCGAAATATGAAATGGTTTATTACTTATTACATATACCGGAACCGAACCCGCATGCCGGAACAAATTTTCGAAAAAAATAAATTTTAATGCTATTTTAACCCTTATGTATAAAGAAATACTTTATGAAAGACAAGGTCAGAATCGTTTGTGCCAACATCATTCTTGGTATCGCCAAAAGTTTCATTCACCTGGCAACACCAGAATATTTTTAAATGAATTATCTGTGGAGTCGAAATGTCAGATTTTGTCGCGATTTAACTGTCAAAGTCCAATGACAAAGTTTGACAAAAACATCTAAAAACCTATCAATTTACCAAATGAACGGTAATGATATTTTTATAGATAGTTTATTAAAGGAATGTGTTTCGGTAAATAAAATAAAAGATAGTTAAAAATTAATCCACAAAATGTTCTTTCAAAGTGATGCTTTGCATAATTTTTCAGTATGGATGTTAGTTTCAGGCATGGCTCTAGACCGGGCACAACTTGCAAAAAGTGTTTTTTATTTCTAAAACAATTAAATTATCGCCATCCATGAACTACCAGTTTATGAATAATTTTACGTTCACCCTTAATTGCAGTTTCCATGCGTCTATTTCTTCCACGACTCTCGCAATCGTTTGGCAATAAATTACTGTACATTGTCGCAATACCCACCGATCCAAGTTAGAAACCATATACTTCTCAAACTGGTTATATTTTTTGTCTTCCACAGATCTAGGTTATGATAATATCACTGTACGTTTTTCATTGTTTAAAATCTTCATAACTGATGATGTTATGATAAATAAGTATAATACCATTTCGCTTTCTGTGGTACCATAACCATTAAAGTAGCCATCAGTGGCGTGTAATGACTACTAACTTAATGCCTATGATTTTTCACAATAAAAAGTGATGTCAACTTTATTTTCTTTCTTTTAACTACACTCTTTGTGGAAAAATAAAAAAAGTTTTATTTATTAACGCCCTTTTTTGGGGCTTTTACATATGAATAGTAAGAAATATACAGTATTTATTGTAAATAACTGAACTGCCTTCGTAAAAATATTTTATATTTGTTTAAAGCTAAATTGAAGATGTTCACTGACTTGGTATAATTGTTTCCCTCCATTAGTATTCTGGGCAAAGAGGAATACATATGGTAGTTAGTTCCAGAATTACTACACTGAAATAAATCCTGACTTCTAGTATTACGTAGTGGAATCCGGAAGCTTATCAATTCGAGCAATACCGGACTGTCAACCAAATCAATTAGAATTTTATACAGAAATACCAAGTCGGTGAAAGTTCTTCTGTCTGACAATTTGAGCATATTCATATCATTCAAAATAGTATTGTAGTTCAACATAATTGCTGGAATACCCATTTTAAAATTAAGAAAACGTAAGAATTTGTTTTGTATTCTTTCAACAGCTTGTACATGTATATTGTAATATGGGTTCCAGACGGGAGAATTGTATTCAAGTTGACTTCTAACATATGCAAAATATAACAGTTTAATGTTAAAATTTCTAGTTAGCCTAGTTATAAATCCCAACATTTTTAAGGCCTTATTAGAGATTTCTGTAATGTGGTTAACAAATGAAAGATTTGATTTAAAAGTGATGCCCAAGTCTTTTGTGTATCTACTCAAATAACTTTTTTTCTAAAGGTATCTTCACAATACTATCTAAAATTCGTCAAAAGGTCTTTGTTTAATATTCCTCGGAAGACTATCTCATGAGCGATCTGAACGTATCCGAGGCGAAACGCGATCGGAACTAAGATAAAGCCCGCCTTAAATTGGAGTAATTACTGTGTTTCCTCTACTCACTCCCCAACTGCATATGAATTTTATGTTTTAATCAAATAAAACGGTTGTTGTATTCGTCGGTGCCGTTTTGATGAGGCCAAATTGATTAAAACTTTCTTATCAGCGAGTTTGTGAGGTTTCCAAAACCTTTTCCCGTCATAAAAGTAATTTAAATCTTAGTGTACACCCGTTATTATTAAATTTGTTCCAAGTGTTATTGATCTAGAATTTTCAACGTTGGCTCGCGGCACCGCAAGACCCCATAATTAAGAGTATGAAGAAGATGTTGGTTATCGGATCATTTGCTTTCCCCAACGTTTATTTATTGTGAACAGCATGACTTTTATGCGAATGTAGCACACTGCCTGCTCCCAGTGGGACTTTGGCAACCCCGTTTTGGGCGTGTCATGACTAATAACATTCCTAAACCGCCTCTAAGCTCAGGGATGGATAACGCATTATTGGCATGTTATTCAAGCGTCAAGATGAATAATTTCTTAGTTTGTAACCACGATTTAATTATTTTATTTTTTATATTTAAAATAAATTAAGTTATTGTTTAATTTCGATTAATGTGTCAAATCACAAAATGACTTTCTGTCAAAATATAAATAATTTCTTTCTTATGATCGAGATTAAATCAGCCAATTAAATCAATGTGTTTTACCAAAGATATTCAAATACAGAAGAGATATGCTATGGTGTCCGCGCAACTGTCGCCGAACTACGCGCTAATTAGCGTAGTTTTCATACAAAAAGAATTTGTTCATTTCGTTGATTTTTTGAAAATGTGCATTAATATTGGTTAACAATATATGTATTTTGAATAAGGAAAGAATTCGTTCATTTAGTTTAACATTCGTTTGTTTTATTCGTTAATTATTTGTTCTTTCAGTTTATTTGTTAATTGGTAAACAATATCGGCGACACCCGGAAGCGCAGACCCACATAGTAAAAACAGCAGATAGCACATTTTTTTTTTACATGAATACCGCACAAGAGTCCCAACTGCTCCCGTCTGGAGCCAGTGGGACTATGGCATCCCCAATTGGGGTATGTTGTGAGGCTGAAGGCAGTGGGGAGGGGAAGGAGATAGGGGAGAGGAAGGTGGGGAAGTACCTGGCTATTCAGATCTGGTCACCAAACACGGCAGAAGCCATTTCAAGCAACGTTTCAATTCTGAATGGTGGTCTTACACCAGGGCGATACTGACATCTACTTATATTTCAATATCTTTGGGTTTTACGTTCCATTCATTTCTTGTAACGTTTCCTTAATTTCCTTTCGATTTTATTGTTTATTTTGTGTGGGTTGTTGACCTTATTGTTATATTTATCTTTTGGATTATTTCTAACAGTTAATATATTTACATGTGTTTTATGATACATGTTATTGTTCCTTGCAATTTTTGTACTTATTTCCATATTATTTATTCGTATGATTTAACATATTAAAATATTCTCTTTCCGAGTAGGAGTAATCCCAGGATTAGTAGATTCTAATCTCTTCATTTCAGGATCAGAAAATTACTGGTATCACGAAAGAAATTCAGGAAAAAGTAAAGTATTCGGTGGAAAGTAGAATGTTGGGTGAAAAATTCCTCCACGGCGATACAAATACAGGTGGCCACAGACCTGGAAAACCTGGAATTATCAGGGATTATCATCAAAATATAATATCAGGGAATTCCAAAAATAAAACTAAATTCCTTATTTTGCGATTTGTGAAACCTCAAAGTTGTTTTTTATTACTTTTACTTGCAACGTGTGTAATAAATAGGGCGGAGTGAAAAAACTTTTTTTCAAATTTTGCGTTTCCTGTATTACCAATGGGTGCCTTGGTACCCTGTAAAGTACACAAAATATCATTAAATCCTTACTTCATCTTCAGGTGGCTCACTGACCCTAAAGTTCTACAAAAAGTGTGTTTTTTTCAGTTTTTGTTAGTAACAAGCAATGCAGTTTAAAAATAAATTTTATTTTCACCCATCTAACTTACCACTCTTCCCCTCCATCCTTTGACACTATTTTGCCAAACAATAGATGCAGTCAATCAGTAAAAAAACAGATATCAGCGCGGAGCGCACATTCTTTGGAATAGTCGCGAAAACTTGATGGTGATTTGTTTGTAAAATGCTTAAAACAAAATAAAATTCATTGCGTTCTGTGTTTGGTGGCCCAGAAAAATTAAAAGACAATATGTTACCAACTTATTCCGACATAATAAAGTATTGTTTGTGCATTAGAAATGACTTGCAAACAGAACCCCTCACCAGATACTACATTGACTGCAGAGACCTCGAATGATAGCGGTAAATTATCAGACAGCAATCAAGATCTAATTAATCAATTTGTGATAAAAGTGTACGTGCCAACATGATGTAAATATTAAACAAAACAAAACTTCCATGTAAAGATGGTCCGAAGCGTGTCCTTAGGTTGATAAAAAGATGCTTATATTTAAAATGTGAGCTGAAAACAATTGCTTTTCGAATAATCGAGCGGAACTCTTTCGTCGCACACTCTGAAAATATTTTATTAGCTATGCTGCAAGACGAAAGATAACAACAATTCTTAAAACCCGGCAAAATGCAAAGGGGAAAAAAGTAAGAACATTCGTGACTTCAAAATTACACCTCGAAGCCAATGATTTGATAGACTGGAAAATAGAACAAATATTCGAGCCACCATTTACAAAAAAATACGGTGACAGTGAATTATGCGAAAATCATGAGCGAAGATATAAATATCCGTATTGAAAATTTTCCCTGTCATACCCAGGCTATGGAGAGAGGTGTGAAGCTGGTCACTGAAGCTAGTTGGCTGTTTGCAGAAGTACAGTACGTGATGAATATAATCGAGCAAGAATAAAATCGAAAAAAGAAATGCCGAAATCCTAAACAAAATCACACTTTTCCTCTGAATTCTGGGAGCTACCCCGTATGTCACGACTCAAGGCTGACATTATTAAAAAATATGTATTCTTGTTATTCTTTATATTTTAATGCAGATAATAAAGTAAAAGTTGATAATAATATTCGTTTATATTTTTTTTAATTTTCAAGAATCGATCATTTTTTCAAAATTTCAAGTCCTCTGCGCCACCTGAGGATCATATGTGGAAAAAAAATTTTTTTTTCAACAGCCATATATCCATAGCAACATTTAGTAATACAGGGTTGACAAATACGAAAAAAAATTCGACCTCTTTCACTAGACAAGGACAAACTAGATAGGTAGGTATTTTTAAATTATTATTTTCGTAAATGCCCATGTTTTTTGTTTATTTGTCTGGTCTTTTCATTTCTTCACAAATTGTCTTCAGGCGAAATATAATAAATTTGTAATAAGTGTATTTTGTTTTTAATACAAAGAAATAATAAATGCTATAGTTGACGGAATTCCCTTTATTATTTATCTAATGAACGATATCCCCTTATGTCAAATTAAACATATCAGGGAAAAATGTAGAAACTGCCCTGGAAAACCTGGAATTATGAAATCCGTTTTTTGTGGCCACCCTGAAATATCTTCTAATCTGGCTCTTCCACGATCACGAAATTACGTGGAATGGATAAAATAGTATTTATTTGTCAATGTTACATTATATAGTAAAACATTTACTTTACCGAAGATAGTGATAATGTCAGTTATGAACACTGTAAATAGAATTGGTCCCAAATGTGACCCCTGGGGCATGCCTCTCATTGCTACGAAGTTGAATGTATCTACATTCGTGCAATCAGATAAATAACTTGTACTTACCAAGTCATTTAATCTTCGTATATAATATTATATTATAATAACATCCTTTATCATGTTATATTATCCCTGTAAAGATCGAGTGCTTTGAAGTTTTGCTGATAGTGGTGAAGCTATATTATTTTGATGTATTGCCAATAAATTGTCATATTGTGTAATGTTGATCGCCTGACAATTATTATTATATTTTCAGCTTTCGTACCTGGTTACATCAATTATAATAGGTATTACACTATTTAACATTTATAAATCCAATGTAGATGAAGAATTACAATGGTCCAAGTATAAGTGAAACTCTTATCGAACCTAGCGCCTTGTTAGGTGGTGATTGCTGTGTTTTTTTTATTTATCTGTTGCTATATGAACAAGTGCACGCAAGGTTGTTTTATCGGCCGACCTCGCGGCAGCTGCATCAACTCACTAGGACCGTGCGAAAACAATTCTCTTTCCATTATTTATTATGTATTGGTACCTACATAACCACCGTTTACCAGGCTACTATTCGGCGGCACGTCATTGAATGTGCACAGCACGTTTCGCTTGATTAGAACTGTATTATTATTAGTTGATATGAAATATTCATCAAGGTGAGGGCTGTGTTTGTTGTAGGTATCTATGTAAGGAATAATATTATTATCTTTCATTCTGAACATATCATGACTAGTTTCCTACCTATCAAGTATCAAAAACGGTGATCTCCGACGTCATGAAATTTACACTGTTTTTTTAAGTTAAAACTTCTTTAGCGTCGTTATGATTTGAAACTCGATTAAACGAAAAATAGGGACACTAAAAAGAGACAAACACCTACGTCTATAGGATTTAGCCTGCGAGATAATGAGATAGAATAATTGGTCTCCTCTTTGTGTGGTGCTTCGTAGCCTCCCCACTCTTGTCTACTTTAGTTTTCTGTAGGTTTCACTTCTGCCGCTTGTGAATTGCACACTTATAATTTTTTTCTGTTGGAATTAATGATAACGCTTTTGTAGTAATTTTCGCGAAGCTTTTTAATTTTATAGACCCAACTATTGGACGAATTAATAGAAAGAGTTACTGAAACAACGCGCGTGGTTATACTGAATTGAACCTTTAGCGGCCTGTTCATTTACATATTATTTGTTTGGCTTATTATCCTTTTCATAAATGGTGCTACATTTAATTGGATAGATGTCATAATTTTTAAGTTAACTAACATTTTATTAGTAAATTTGTTATTTTAAAAGACAAATGATACGTTATGATTATAAGTTTTTTCAGCGTTACAAATCCTAAAATTAAAGACGTATAGGTCAGTACCTATACGTAATCCGTATAGGTACTGACACCCCGTGATTAAAGACGGGTCTGCGCTAGTGCCAACTGCACTACACTAATTATATTGTTGTACATCTATTTTTCCTCTCCGGTAATCTGGGCGGGATCCAGTTATCTGGTGGAGACCTAGTGACCACCGGTCTTGGATTCCAGTACACCTGACACTCTTAGCTTTGCAGTCGGAGGCGTTTTCACTATTTCAAAATAAATCTATGAACTTAGACTTTTTTTGGACCAAGTAAATCAAAAACTTGTCAGGATTCAGAATAACAGACGAGTATGTAAGAGATGATGTTCGATTGTGAATGAATCAAGGAGCGTTGGCCAAGAAGTCAGACGGCGGTCCAACCTTGGTTAATTAGTTAATTATTAGCTGAATATATTTTTTTCTAATGAATAGGTATTCAATCAAAAAGTAATACTGGACTTATTGGACTTTTTTTTTTTTTTCAGTACATACCTAAATTCTGACAATGATGCTTCATGCAACAGTTTTCATGTGTTTTCGACAACCCACTCATCCTTACTCTGGAATTATTGTACCTTTATAGTTTTTTCAATCCATATGGAATCATTTAACAGAATAAACAAAAACATGGGATCTTTAGCTCCTCTTTTGGCCGCCTGCAAAGTTAACTGTGTCAAGCTGTGTGTCGCTTTGGTTGTTGTCTGGTTGCCCTCGTTCGATTTCCGTTTATCTCGTATCCGCCTAAAAGTGGTAGACCTTCTCGCCTCGCCTTTTACTTCACTAGACCAAATGAAGGCATTATTATTATTCTCTGAACGGGTCTGCAGATCTGTGCACTAAGCTCTGGTACTTGAACTACTAGTATTTATTGTCTAAAGAAGCTTTCTTCTTATTGCTATTATTTTGATATTTAATGTTTAGTGTGATGTCTTCTACTACCAGACTTCGCAAAGTTTCGACCTTTTTTCGGATAGAACAATAATGTTTTTTTTTACCGTTTAATGATAATTTTAACTAACTAGAAAGAGTAATCGTGAAATTTTCACGCCTTTCACGAGTTCTAGTGAGTAGTGACATATTATACAAATTAATAGATTTTCCGAATTGTGCCAATAAGGGAACGTACCCATGTTACGTTACCAACTTTTTGCAATTTTTAACCCCCCGCTCACTAAAAACCTAAGCCCCAAGCCGCTCATTGTGACCGAGCGTGGTATTTTGAAGACCCCCCCCTGAACGAGTCACGTAGTATGGGTACGTTCCTTAAGTTATATTATTTATTTATTATCCCACTTATTGAACGTTAGTCGTTAGCGATTTATAAAATGGTTCACGTCTACAGAATTTAAATTGACTTCTGAAAATGGTCTGCTTCAGATAATATTTTATCAGGTTGGGACTAAATTATGATCGTTTAATATTTTTTTGCAAATAATCACCTTCCCCGGAGAGATCTTCATAAAAAATCGCCCCCGCAAAAGTGACGTGAGTCACCTCAGCAAATTTATTAAAGAATTCCCATATATTGTGCATAATGCTGAAAATTCTTTCGCCTATTCGTGGACTGATTTCACGGAAGATCGCAGTTTAACTTTGCGGAATAATATACTTACTATTTATCCATACCTGTATATATTTAAAAAACACTTTGTACCATGCTTTTCCTTTTTGGGCGAAGTTATCGAGTGAACAATTTTTTTTATTAGAATCGTTTCGAGAACGTCGAACTTGATATTCGAAGCGGGAATCACAATCAATACTAATAATAGTTTATGTACTTATAAAAACCGAGTTCTTAAAACTATTTTTTCTTATTTGACAATATTTGAATACTTTTATTGAAATGTTTTATTTTTTGACATTTTAATGGATATTTCTAAGCTCATGGAAATGACATTGCAAACAGAACATGATGCATAAATTGGTGGTAGAAAGCTGTGCAATTTTTTATGACACCGAAGCTCAACTTTTACAGTGTTTGCTGGTTCAGCCTACAATTTTTTTTTGCTTTACATTAAAGCGCGGTATACCCACTCAAAAAGATATGTAAATACGAATGTTAGAGAGAGCGCGCTAATATTAAAAACAATAATATTTAAGCGAAAATTGTGAAAATGTTTAACAAAACATGACTCTTTTAAAATAGAGCAAAAATCTCGTGGGTATTGTCAAAAATAGCATTTAAAAGGGTGCCGGGGTTCATGGGGTGAGGTTTGTACTTGTCTTGACGGCGAACGCGTCTGTCCTCTAGCAGCTGCACGGCAGGCCGGATTGGGAGAAAATGGTTGAGAGAATCCCTTGACTTCTCCAGCCGTACTCTCTCGGAACATCGCCTTGCACCACCGTGGGAGGGATGGATTCATACTGTCGTCACTCCTGGACACACTGACCACCAGATTCCTACCCACACTTTTCCTTTCCAGAACTTCCTCTCCTTGTTTTTCTAAAAAGACCCTCCACACAGCATCCCCAAAGATCACATAGGACTTGCGGGGAATTATTTTTCTCAAGGCCTCCTGTGTGGAGCTACGTAAAAAAAGATGCAAGACAGGGACGTATGGAGGAGCCTTGTCGATGCAATGGGTCCCCGACCCGAATAGGATAAGGGGAAGAAGATGATGATGAACTTCACAGTCTTTTGCCATCTTCCGATATATTTGTGCTTTTCAAAAGCTTCAATCATTATTTCAAATGTTAGTACTTAGTATTGATTTAGTTTCCAGATTATCGAATCATTCAGAATAATGAAGAAAAGCATCGTACCTCATCATTTTTTTGTTGCTTCATAATTTCCGCCTTATAAGTTTAAATAATCTCGACTTTGCGTATTTCACTATATGTATGTATCCGTTATGTTCTTCGAAGCCTGTTGATTGTGTTGATCTATTCACCCAGTAGCGGGAGATTAGAAGTGCAAGACATTCTCAGCAGAAGTATCGCGACTCGCGACTAGAATAGCGGAGAAAGTGTCCTTGCCATTCGTAATGCACCTACTACCGTCACATGGCATAACCGCCTATGTCGACTGCGGTACGCTCCGCATAACTGGTTTCACATATAGGTACGCGCAATCCATCTATTGTCTACGGGGCGAAAAAGATCATTATTATCTGTATTGAAAGTTAATTTCGTTTTTTTCCGGCCTAATAGGTCTTTGCTTGTATCTTGTATCGAAGCTTTCTAAACTTTCCATAGTTCTCACGGATGGCATTTGTTTATACTACTCTATTGCTGGGTCAAAAAATACTAACGAGATAAAATTCTTTGTTAGTCACGATTAAACGTAAATGTTCTCTATATGTTAAGATAACTTTGTCAGTAATTATTTTGTCGTTAAATAACAGTGCTAATGGCCCTGCCGCTGAGAGTTCCGTTGAAATCTCTGTCAGTGTTATGTGCGTCGTTTATTAGAAAGATTGGTTACAATTGGACTAGCAGAGGTGTGATTTTAGAAATATATACCCCGGTGTTACTTAGTGTGCAAAATCGTACAATGCTGTTTTTTTTCTTCCTCAAAAGCTTTTTGGCATCTAGCTTTGGGCATAGGCCTCCCTCATATGTCTCCAGTTTTACCTACCCTTGGCGGCTCTCACCCATCCGAAACCACCAGTTCTCTTTAGGTCGCTCTGCTGCTGTAGGTGATTTCAGTTTCTTTTTCCCAACCAAAGATGTCATCATCTGCTATTGTAATTCCTGTGGTCATGTATTAGTCGTTCTACGTCTTATGTGTAATCCCACCTGAGGATGGAGATTGTGTCGTAATATCGATCACCTTTATCTAGATTCTCATTAGTTTTCACAGGAAAATATCCGGCTTGGCTCTTTGTTTGATAGCCATTTTTCTCACAGCGTTCTTGATTAGAGTCCTTGTTTTCGTTTCAACCGTAAGTGTTTATATGCATTTTTGTTTTGCATATATACACGAAAAAAAGCATTCAAATACTTACGGTTGAAACGCAAACATGAACTCTAATAAAGATGTTATCATCTTGTTTTTGAGAATATGACTAAATTTACTAAAGACAACCTATCCGAATCTTCTTACGGGTTTAACACAGTTTAAATCTGATTTACCTATGATTAATAATTTTAAACAAAAACATTTTTTAAGCTGTCTTTGATTTAATAGTCACGCGCATGAAGTCAGTAATGGGATTATAATGTCTAGGCATCAGCTTTTGTAGTACCTGCGTGTAAGATTACTGAATAAACCTACCAAGAAAGCCTTGTTTTGTCTACATTAAACCTCACGTACGCCAGAATTTTCCTATATCCATAATGCTTGCCCATTCCCCAAATCAAATGGTATCGATTATGCTTTCTAATCATTTTAATACGCAAAATTCAACAGTGTTGTGAATTTACGATTTAGCAATATGTATAACATGATTCGGTGCCTATTCATGATAAGACTTAATTAAATTACGAAGAAAAGTAAAGGTCGGCAGCTGAAACGGATTGGCAATGAACTCGCAAAGTTTTCCGCGTAATTATGAACTTTTGCGTTGAATTCCCGATGGCATTATTTTGTAAAATCAACATAGTTCCACACATTCTTCGATATCGATCCTCTGATAAAAAATAGGTACAAATAAATTAATGTAAACCTTAAAAGAGAGCATGTTATATTGTCGCCTTATTGTTATAATTTATAATTAAATTACATTTTTTTAACATTGCCACTTCGTTAGCCCGCGACACTTGTTTTCGAAAGCGACTCGTCTTCTCGCTAAAGTTTTGAGCTGAAAAAAGTTTCCTTTGCAAATTTAGTGACGCTCGAAAGTTATTTCTAATTTTGACAATCAAATTTCTTATTTGTGAAATAGAGAGAAAAATGTAAGAAATAATAAGTATTAGAAATGTAAATTAAAATGTAAAAAAGTAGCTATGGGTTTATAATAAAAAATATTAAATGTACCTACGAGGTTTAACAGTACCTACGTACCCGGAGGATTTTAACCAGCGTTTCCTGAGCATATTTGGAGTAAAAAAAATGGATGTTTTTTCTATTAATATAAAAGTATATATTTTCAATCACACGATATCACAATCCACTGATTACACACTCCTACTCGTCGCGACGGGATCACGTGATACGCGCGCTGTTTCGTGTGTTACCTTGCTGCTGGAACGAGACAGAGTGCTTATAACGTGACCCGTTAGTCTACTCAGTTGCGACATGAGATGGAAAAATATTGAAAACTTCTTTAGCACCGTTATGATTTGAAACCTGATGAAACGAAAACTAGCGATACTAAAAAGAGACAAACACATACCTCTATAGGATTTAGCCTGCGAGAGAAAGAGAGGGTATAATCGGTCTCCTCTTTGTGCGTGGCTTCTCAGCCTCCCCACTCTTGTCTACTTAAGATTTATGAAGATTTCACTTCTACCGCGTGTGAACTGCACACTCTGATTTTATAATATAAAAAATGTTTTTAATTGAAAAAAAAATCATCGGACAGCAAAATTACATCTTTTTACTCCAAATATGCTCAGGAATCGCAGGTTAAAATCCTTTGGGTACATGCAGTTTATTTTATAATATAAAAAAATCCATGCATTTTGCTCTTTGGTATTGTCTATTTGGGGCCTGACCGAGGTCACGATACGACACTGCAATCAAATCCCATCGGATCGATTTCTTATTTTATTACTTTATTACACTCAAAGTATCAAGTTTCACTGCCACGATTCAACGACTTTTCTGTTACGCATTACATATCACCTGTCATCTATTGAAAAAACTACTGATAAATAATTAGTTAATAATATGCAAAAATAATTAGTTCTGCGTATATCTGATATTTTATTTTTTTATTTAAAAAAATACATACGTTTACAGATTCATAGTAAAACATTTGATTCTTAAAACTAATAACAATATATAAATTTCTTATTAATGAAACTACCCAATTCAAAAGAGAAAACATTTCTCGTGCTTGAATTTTGGAGTGCCATTGTAAAATGCATAGTTACACAGAGTATGTTATTACAAGTACTTATATTAATAAAATATATATTCATGAAGACAAGTGGACATAATAACTGACAGTATTGTCAGAGTAGGTACATATAATAAAGTTGTAACAATTTGGTGCCTGCAAATAATGCGTATGTACTTTGCTTTCAATTTGATATGGTGATGAAATATTTTTAGAGATTATGTTCTAGTTTATTTTTTTGTTGTTGTTATTATTGTGATGATGAATTTAAAACTTATAATTAGTGTCGGGTTGGTCTATTAGTATTTTTATTTGGGATTTAAAAACTTTATAATTTTTTTCAGACTTGATTTTATATGGGAGAGCATTGAAAATTTTGTACCTTGATAAGCATAATGGTGTTGGGAAGCACTCGTTTTAAATTTTGGAATTTCTAAATTGCCCCGTGATCGTGGTCGGTTGTTTATGTTTGTGAATGTTGTTGTTGATGGATTGAAATGATCTTTATATAATGATATGTATTTCTTAATTTTAAGTTTCCACTAATATTTTTGTAATGGTTAAGTAACCTATGTGTCTTTTACTCCTAATTTTACGTTATTATTGTTCGAAATGTACCAGGTTTGAGATTATTTAAATCACTTGATTTAAATCGCGATTAAAATCAGTGATTTTTTCGTATAAAATTTTACTGCAACCAAATCACCCACGTAAAGTTCCAAGGGACTGCCCCCGGCATAAACAAAGAGCGCACACAAGTGCAATATTATAACTGTCTACACTTGTATATAGCATTGCACGTGTGTGCGCGTATTAGTTTGAAGAATAGTATACAAGTAGCACTATTGCTAGTGTTAAAAAAATAAACTCTCCAAGCACATTTCCTATTGCAGGTGGGTTGAAAGAATTTTTTTTTTAAAACAACCCCTAAGTTTGGTGCTCTTTTATGTTGTTACGTTGTGTTAATTTTTTAATGTTATAACTTTCAAAAATGTTGGTGTATAATGTTAAGTAAATAAATACAAATAATAACATTTTGGAAAGACTGATAAATTGATTTTGAAATTAATAATTAAAATGAACAACAACAACATTGGTTTTTTTAAACTTAGACCATAGACCGACTTCCGAGTTAAAATAGACGAAATATAAAAAAAAAATCTAAAAGTCTGATTTTTATCAACCCTGACATGTATGTATTATTATGTCTGTAAAGCCCTACGTATATTCAATAAATGAATACGTCCCTACAATTTGCAAAAATCAGACTGAAATTTAGTATAAAACACTTTAAAAAATAATTAACTAGCAGTTTTCCTAACGGAAATGATAAAATGTCTCTATTATTCCCAAATGATTAAACATAATTTGATAATATTTAATTATAATTGTAATATCTCCAATGTAATGGTACCACAGGATGCTTATTGAAAGTATATATATGTTCTTTAAATTACAGTGACTGTTTATTGACATATCGTAACTTATAATTATACATCGGAGGACAAACGTCCTTCCTGGTTGTCTGCGGAGAGTGGAGAGTGTGGAGCTCCGGATTATAATGACTACACATCTACCTTCGGCCATCTTCGGCACAACTCGGCAACGAAACCATGTAACCCGAAGAGCCCATAGACAACTCAGCAATGTGGGAACTAAGTCGTAAACTAAAATCATAAGTTTCAATAATAAAAATAGTAAAAAAAAATATTCGACAATCCTCGTTTTTACTAACTTGCAATAATGCTGCCGTAACCCGTACACTTGATGTTCTTATTATTATTAAATTATTTCAGTTATTATTATTCAACTAGCTGAAGTCCCTTGCGTTGACCGAGTTTTACGCAGAGCTTTTCGAAATCAGATGTAGACAGTGACCTTCCTCCAGTTTTAAAAGTCGAGTATGCGAAATTTCATCAACTTCAGAATTAAACTGTAGATTTATATAAATATCAAATTCACGCCGCCTGCCCACCCACCACAGTCTTACCCGTACGCATAACATAACATAACCTAACGAAATCTAATATTTAATCGGTTATGTAATTAAAATTAACGCGTAATTCCAGAATCCATTTGTATTGTTTTGTAAATCATACCCTCTATACGTACCGGAGTTTTGGAAACGGTAGCGGAACGCGAGGATGTGCACGCATATTAAATCTGTCGCCCTTAACCGTTTTATCGCGGGTAGTATCTATTTAAAATCCTGGCGCTGAGAGCTTCGTTGTAAAGTCTCTTTCTGATAAGAAGAAACGGTTCACTTGTGTTTCATTGTCTAAAGAAAAAATAAGACAAATCGCCATTTTGTTTGATTCATTGTGTTACTTACTATACATATTATTATTTATTATATTATTCAAGATACAATAAGATAAAAGATTATGAAAAATAATGATGAAATCCTATGGAAATATTAAATTCTCGTGTGAGAAGACAGGTTGTTAAAGTGTACTACAGAAACATACTCTTACCATTGTTGTTATGAAAAATCACACTTTTGTTAAATATTTTAAATTATGTATCGCAAACCAGCAGCAATTAAGGCTCCGCAACCGGGTCCGAAAAGAAGAAGATGGAGAGATACGAAATTACGAATGTTAGACGAGAGCATTCACAGCGACAAAATCGATGCGAAAATTGCGAAAATGTTTAATAAAACACGACTCGTTTAAAATAGAGAAAATATCTCGCGGGCATTGACTAAAACAGCATTTACAGAAACACTGTGATTTTTTTCATACATGTAACTTGTAAAATAACTGAAATAAACTTAGATAAGTTTTAAGATTTTCACGGCCAAAAGCATTTTCGTTATTTGTTTTTGGGGTGTTATGCCGTGTTGCGCTACCTCCTTCTTTAGCCAACGTTTCGGACATCGTTGCAGTGTCCGGTAGATGTGATCTACCGGATCTGCCGGATCTGCCCTGATGATGGACACTGCAACGATGTCCGAAACGTTGGCTAAAGAAGGAGGTAGCGCAACAGGGCATAACACCCCAAAAACAAATAACTGAAATAAACTTGTTTATACTAATTTTTGGAACATACTTTGCGATTTTTTTTCTATCGAGGGAATCTTATATAATTTGCGTTTCGGTGCGGGGAATGTCTAGATATTATCTTCAAGAATAACATATATTTTTTTTAAACTTGACCAGCCTTACTAAAAAACCCAGTGAAAATTAATTGACAAACGGCCGCGGATGTGAAAACATTACTAATTAAAAAAATTGTTCATGGAAAAAAATACACTTGGTTTACACGGCCTGAGAGGGTAGTTTATCTCTGTTTTAGTAATGATGTGTGAACGAAATTTGGAATGTTTTCCAAAGTATTTTGAATGTTCTATATATTTCTTATTTTTGAAGGTGTCGTAAAAACAAATACCATTTATGAAAACTAGATAAAATTTCCTTCTAGATTTGTGTAATTGAAATACACTTTAGTTTTTAAAAACTGCCATATATATATATATTAAGATTCAAACGCGAAAAAAAAAGGATTTTTTTTTTACCAAAACATATTTGATGAAAGTGTACAGAAATTTATAAAAAAACAAAATTTTAAAAGTACAGACCTTTTATATAATGAATTTGGAACGAAACTGTCACCTCACTTTTTCCTCGTGCATACAATAAAAAAAAATAAAAAATTTCAAAGTTTTTTAATTGCCAAAAACCTAACCTAAAAAAATAATACCGACTTTTATAACAGATTTCTTGCAACTCTAAAGACGTTAATTTCATTGATACGCTTAGTAACACATGTATTAATTAGATATTAATATTAAAAAAAACACCACTCTTATGAAATTCTCATAAAATAAAATCTTTAAATGTATATTTGAATTTTCATGTTTTACATAAAATACTTATTGACATTTCAATTTTCAAAGTATGATTATGGTTATTATAACTTGACTAAAACTTATTAAAAACCACAAAAAACACGGTAAATATATCAATTATGCGAATGTAATAGTGAATTAGTCATATTAATAGATATTACGATCAGATTTGAGTAATATTTCACACACACCCGCGGAGTGAGTTTTTTTTGGCGGTTTAAACGCGAATGACGAATGCGAAGGCGCCGCCATCTAGCGGTTCTGTAGGAAAACAAACAATTAAATTATGGACAGTATAAAAATTGCATTGTTGTCAGATTGAAAATACATTTTAAGATCAAATCTTATTAGTAATGTTATTGTGTTTTAGTGTATTTTGGTTTTATTCATGTTGCTGCTGCAACACAGGTTATCGGCCGTGCTGTGGTTTTTTTTAGTAAGGCTGGACGTGTTTAAGGCAGATAATATGTAAGAAATCGGTAGTAATTCGGGTAGCGGGTTAATAATAGCATTTTAGTAAATGTAATTATTTTTAAGTTATCAAAGAAATTATGGAGTTAAGAAACATAACAAAAAATAGTTAGACGTAATACATAATAGACGTAACATAACAAAGAATAGTTGGGTACGGGTACCGCATTACGCGGGTACCATTTATTGGATACCCAACACCTCTGCCATAGGGCACCCCAATTGGTTCGCTACGTTCGGTGACTTAGCAGGCTGCCTGGGTTCACGGGGGTGAGGTTTTCCAGGTCTTGGCGGGGTATGCATCTGCTCATGGCAGTTGCATGGCAGGCCGGATCGGGAGAGAATGGTTTAGGAAGTCCCTTTGACCTCTCCAGTCGGACTTTCTCAGAACATCGCCTTGCACCGCAGCGGGAGGGATGGATTTATACATCCGTCATTCCTGAACATACTGATCCCTAGATTCCCATTCACCCCTCATACCCTTTTCCTTCCCAGTACTTCTTCTCCTGTCTTTCCTAAAAAGACACTCCACACAGCATCCCGAAAGATGACATAGGCCCTGAGGGGAATTATTTTCCTCAGGGTCTCCTGTGTGGAGCTAATGTAAAAAAAGAACCGCCTTTTTACAGCGATTACCTTTTGAATCTTGATAATTTTGAAGGCACAATTTATTAAATATTCAAAGTTCACAGAATGCTACAGATTGTAAAATCTCAATGATAGTAGCTGCGACAGTCGCATATGGGACACGCCACCAACATCTCAAATGTGATACAGCCGCGTCTGTAGGGTTAAAACTGACGTCACTAACCGAAAGCCATTGTTTGTTGTTCGCGGGGAGACACGACACAACAACGTTGTTTGTATGATAACAGTCTACTCTTGAAATCGGTGATCCAGAAGGGACTTTGTTGCGAAGTTCCACTCCTCTCTACTTGGTAATTGATGCCTCCGGATGCGGCATTATCACGATTTCCGTTCACGGAAAACCCCCCACCCCACCCCAAGCACCCACCCATTTTTACCCTCCAGTATTATTTTTGAGCCAGGAAGGGGTTTGCGGTGAGCTCGGTGAGTTTTATATCAGCTTCTTTTCAGGCATCGCGGCTTTCAGTTTTTATCTGCCGTCATCAACCGAGTGGATTATAATAAGACACTTTGCATGCATTTTTAATTGGCTTTGAAAAATTCATGTTATAAATACAGTTTACTAAAGAGAATACAGCAAGGCTAAATGAATACCGGAAACTTTAAGGGTGTAAGTGCCATTTACAAAAAAAGGAGGTAGACGGGAATTTAAAGTACGCTCAAACATTCAAATAAAACCTTATTTTATTTTTATGCCAACGGACATATTTCTCCATCTCTCCCACAATTTCTGGATTTGGCATAAAAATAAAATAGGGTTTTCTTTGAATGTTAGAGCGTAGGTAGGTACTTTAAACTCCTGTCTACCTCCTTTTTTGTAAACGGCACTTACACACTTTTAAGTTTCCTGTATTCAAATAACAAAACAAAAACATAAAAAAAACTTAAAACAAAATAAATAAATCCATTTTATCGATATCGATTTTTGGTGTAGTATACCGTTGAGCTTCCTTCTCCTGAAGCCAACATTTAAGTCATCTTTGCAGGGTCAATAATCAGGGCAGATGTTGGCAGAGTGTCAATTGGCAGGGCACGTGATGTTTTTTAGCAACTTTTTAACCCCCCCCCACTGATGATATATGGTGAGGTTTTAGACTAACCCCCGCCCCAAAATCACGTATATTTTTTGAGTACAAGGTATTTTGAAATTTTCAGAATATTATTACGAAAAATAAATACACGTGATATCTCATTGTACCCCCCCTCGTGATATTTCGTGATTTTATCCGAACCCTCCTCCCCCCTTTCGAGCCTCACGTGATTAATGGACGACCCCTTATGTCCTCTAATCCTACTCTTTATTTATTTTTGTAAAATTTAAACTGCACACTGAATGGAATAATTTTAGATTTTCACGGCCAAAAGTATTACCGTTATTTATTTTTTGAAGTATTACGACGTGTTTTGCTACTTCCTTCTTTGGCCAACGTTTCGGACAGCGTAGAACAGTGGTTCTTAACCTGGGTTCGTTCGAATCCCAGGGGCTCGGTGAGTCAGTGTCGCGGGTTCGGCGGAGGTCAAGACACACCCTCGATTCGTTCGGTTCGATTTCCAACTAAGCCGCCGCTACCCGAATTTCTACCGTTTACTTACATATCTCCCTCAAATAATTTAAGTTTTAAAGCTCTTAAAAAAATATACAGGGTGTTAAGGGACGTACTTGACTTACTTTAACCAGTGATTCCTGACATTATTTGGAGTAAAAAATGTATATGAAATTTTGGTCTCCGGTGACTTTTTTCGACGACTTTTTTTTTTTTTTTTCAAAAAATTTTTTCTTCAAAATCAAACAAAAAAAAATTTCTTCCGCATGTCGTCATTGGTCACTCAGCTGGGTGTCCGACGAACCCCTTACCCCGCCTCCAACTGTTCAACAACTACAATTTTTTTATGTTCTTGTAGAAAAAAAAAAAAAACATCAAAAATGTCACCGGAGACCAAAATTTTATTTACATTTTTTACTCCAAATAATGTCAGGAATCACTGGTTAAAGTAAGTCAAGTACGTCCCTTAACACCCTGTATGTTATTCTTGAAGATAATATCTGGACATTCCTCTCGGCGAAACGCAAATTATATAAAATTCCCTCGATAGAAAAAAAACCGCAAAGTATGCTCCAAAAATTATTATAAACACGTTTGTTTCAGTTATTTTACAAGTTATATCTACGAAAAAATTTAGTGTTTCATTAAATGCTGTTTAAGACAACCCCTGCGAGATTTTTGCTCTATTTTAAACGAGTCGTGGTTCATTAAACATTTTCACAATTTTCGCATTGATTACATCGCTTTAAATATTATTCACTGAATGTTTTATTGTTAAATTTAGCAGCCATATTGCGTCGTCCTTTAAATTTGTCATATAATAATAATTTAAAACTCTTGAACTTAACGATTTTGTATTCTATCACTTTTTTTATTAATTGCTAACGGATTTGTAAATAGGTTCAAGCAGGTCATTTTGAAGAGCGCTGAATGCATTTGTGCACACCGATAATATCGCCAAAAAGCGTCCGTCACACTGATTCGAACTTTTTTTTTTTAAGTTAAGTCCACACAGGAGGCCCTAAGAAAAATAATTATGTGGCCTATGTCATATGAGATGCTGTATGTAGGTCTTTTTGAGGAGAGAAAGTAATGAACATTGGTCTTGAAGAGACCCATGTTGTAAGACGGAGGAATCACTGGGGCCGGTAAATCGTTCCACAGCCGAGCTGTTGAACTCAAGAACGAGGCGAAGAAGCGACCCGTTCTCACGTGATAAATGTCAACCGTGTACACATTTGGCGTTGGGCTCGCATTTGGCGTTTTCTCTACAATGCACCGGTACCCAGGGGATCAATGACGCTAGTTCTTTTAAGCATCTTACATTGAAATACCGGTAGAACAAGGTTAGCATTCCCTCCGACGCCTGTGTTCTAAAGATTGCAATCCGTTTGTTAAGATGGAACTGGTTGGGAACACCCGCCCGTGATACAATGCACCACTATAAATGCAAGAATCTCTTTATTCTGATTTACCTTGTTATTCAATCCAAAATCAAATAACAAAATTGATGATACATCATCTACGGGTGCTGTTGCTAAATCGGCGTGAATAATAATAAATTGTGAATCAAGACGTAGGTACATATTAATGTCGCTGAAGATTTTCTAATTGAATTCCCAATCGATCGATCAATAAACCAGGCACGTACGGTTTTCACGACACACGACATTCACCCAACTGAGGTACAATATATTGCCTTTTGCGGTAACGTAATATTATAAAATAACCCCCTATATCGAATAATATAGCTAGAATGTATGCTTCCGCTAATTTAATCTAATCGGCAGGTGTTGAAGAATCCTTTGATGGCCAGCTTTTAGTGCCATTTGACATTTTTCTATTTTGTTTTTTGATAAATTGGCACAGTGTACCAGGACAATTGGGCCATTAAAAATCCATTGGTTGTTGATTTTAGAAATTTATGTCTTTGTTATGGAAATATAACGGGTGGGCCAGAAAGTTTGATGGATTTAAAAACTTTATTCAAAAAATAATTTAGTATTTATTATATTAAAATAGGCATCTAGGAAATAATTTTTTTAAATCACGTAGTCTAGATGTGCAACTTCATGTCGCAAACACTCTTCAAATCTGGATCTAAAGTAAAACAAAAAAAAATAGCTTTGGAAATATTTAAGCTTTTCGTACCATTTTCATTGAGTAGGTAGAATTAAAACAAGATTGTTAATCTATATATTTATATATATGTAAATCTCGTGTCACGGTGTTTGTGGTCGCACTCCTCCAGAACGGCTCAACCGATTTTTATGAAAATTTTTATGTATTTTTGGTAAGTATGAGAATATGTCATAAGGTATATTTCATACCGCTGGGTGATTAGGACGTTCCTATCAAAATTGATTGATAAGTGACACTAAATTTTTACAGAGCATTAGATTTTAGCAGAAGAGTGTTTCTATATATAATGGTAAGCTCTGGCGTTATGAAATTTGTATAAAAAAATACTGTAAGTGGTGCGCGAGTGGTTTGAAAATGTGTGTATTTCATATATTTTAGCGGCAGGGAGGGAAGGCAGGTATGGACTTGCAGCTTGAATGGCATTGCAACACATACCGGGTACCAGCTAGTTACTTTATGAAAAATAGAAGCATAAACTTCTTTGAAATGTATTATTCATTCGAAATGTATGAAAGCCAATAAGAAACAACTATTGAAAATACAATTTTATGGTTAAAATTAGCTGTGACAGTTTTCATTAAATTTTTTTTTTCTTATAACATTATTCATAAAATTAAAAATCACTTTTGCGCTTGAAATCATGACCTCCAGACTAGTTTCGCAACAGAACTCTGCTTCCGCTTCCACTTCTGCAGAAGTTCCGCAAGTTTTTTCACTTCCGTTTCCGTTTCTGGTTCCGCAAACTTTATAACAGAACTCTGAACGAAGAATAATTTGCGAATGCAGATATCAAGGTGCAGCCTTCTACTTCAAAATCATTATCATCTTTACAAATATTGGAATCGAAGTTAAGTATAAATGAATACCAGGAGGAGAACTCTTCTACAACTGACGATGATGACAATTTATTTTTAGAGATACAGTCACACCTTCGGGAGTACAAGAAAGAGAAGAGACTATCTCTCCATGAGGATCCCCTTATGTAGTGGAAAGTAAATGCGCACAAATACCCCATCTGTTGCCAATTGTTCGCTAATACTTATCAACTCCTAAGTGTAGCCAGTGAGCAATTATTTAATGGAGCTTGTTTAATATACGAAGAACACCGAAATAGATTTAAAGGTGTAAAAGCAGCCAAATTACTTCTTATTAAATATAATTTACCCCTGTTTAATTTCGAGCACTAAAACAAAACAAATCTTTAAAAAAAAAAAGTGCTTTTTCTTCATATTATTAACACTTCCGCTTCCGGTTCCGCTTCCGTTAAGACACTTCCGTTGCAGCACTACTCTAGACTCCGTTTGCCAAGCGATTTTTATACCTATTACTTACAATAGTGGCGATATAAGGCACACTAAGAATACATACATTTTTCGCTTGTGGCTTCCTCTTAAAGTGGTCTACTCCAATGCGTAGGTACGAACTCGGTACGATTGGCGTTAGCTAACCATGATGTATTATTTAATATTTACACTACACAAACAACCGAAAACTGGGTTTTAATTCACCCTCCAAATTCAGTTGTTTATTTTTGAAATCCCACAACGTAACATTGTAAACAAACACTGAGATAACTAAAATGGAGTATTTAACATATTCCGCAATTTCCACACAAATCCCCAAAAGTGGTTTATATTTACCGTAACCGCCGTCAAAGGGAATGCCTTTAGAAGTTTATTAAATACCAACGGTGTAGTAGTGACAATCCCTTCCCGTGTACACATTGGGTCTGGAGATTCTAGTTTTGTCGCTTGCGGAAATAGACCAACAATATTAGGTATTATTTGAATTCTCCAATGGCTCCTTACGACTCGCATTGGAGCTTCCATCAATGTCCCCGAGGGCTTGTAAAATGTAAAATGTCTCCCCTGTTTCAATTACATTCCGTTAGAGCTTTGATATGGATACCACTAGGTAGGCTCTCTGACATTAGATATGGGGTCGAATATCTTTTGGACGGTGACCGGACAACTCAGAATGAAACCAACTCAGAAATTGTCCTGTGCCAAAACAGCACTCACTATTGTTGTTAATATTGTTCTTTAGGAATTGCTTTGTATATTTTTGTATATTCGTTATTTCACATTATTTAATTAATTTTTTAAGGACTCGTAAGGAACACTGTAGGTTAATTTTAAGTTTATTATAATTAAGCGCACTTGAAGTGAAACATCACAAAACTGCGCTATATAAATACTACGTTATTATTATTATTATAAGAGTGATGATAAAAAATATTAAAAAATGTTTAAATAGGTTAATTAGGTTAGGGTTACCGGCTATTTTAAAATTATTTTTTCATTGCTGACATGACATTTCTGAGGTGTTTCTGAGTTGGCATGGAACCCTTTTGGACACCAGATCTTTTGTCTCGGAATATATAAACAAATTGTTGTCCGGTTTGTAAACCTGCTAACACAGCTAATAATAATAAAGCTACATTTACAGGAGAACTGTCCCCATCATGACGAGCAACAAACAGTTTCTTTGCGTCGGGATCCTTCCACGATGTCATGATCCAAATACTCGCAATGCTGCGTTTAGATGAGAAAAAAATTGTGAGAAAAAAATTTACATGAGAAAAAAAGGGCGAGCCGAACCACGATTTGTGGAAAAGGATCATCGATGCCTTTTCTTTCTCGTTTATACGCAGCATTAATAATAATAATAATTGGATAATTTATAAAGCGCCGTTTTTGTGAAAAATCACCTCAAGGGCGCTGTAGCATTAGGTTCCATGGGGAGCGTAAAGTGCTCTCGATTATTAATTTCACCTTAAATAATAAGCGTGTGCATTTTTTTTACTTGAGCTCCACACAGGAGGTCCTGAGAATAATAATTTCCCTGAAGCCCTATGTCATCTTTAGGGATGCTGTGTGGAGGGTTTTTTTTAGGGAAAGAGCTTAAAGTGCTCTCGATTATTAATTTCACCTTAAATAATAAGCGTGTGTTTATGTATTTACATTAGCTCCACACAGGAGGTCTTGAGAAAAATAATTTCCCTGAGGCCCTATGACATCTTTCGGGATGCTGTGTGGAGGGTTTTTTTAGGGAAAGGAAGGAGAGGAGTGTTCTGGGAAGGAAAAGGGTTTAAGGGGTGGGTAGGAATCTAAGGGTCAGTGTGTCCTGGTTATCCACCTACAAGACCTAGACAAATCTCATCCCATGAACCCGGGCACCCCTGCTAAATCACCAAACGTAGCGAACCACTTGGGGTGACCTATGGCAGAGGTGTCGGTTATCCACTTAAGGTTCCCGGGACGGCGGTACCCATTCCCGCCTCCCAAATTGAATTGCATTGGGCCAACATGTTCGCAGTTTAGTTTAGTCTCGTAGTTTGTGGTGGCATGACATGGTATTGTATATAATGCGTCCCGCTTGATTAGAATAGAAAGCCAAACTGCCCTCCACAAACTTTGGTACTTACAGTAAATACCAGTCTAAGAGCAAAACACGAATGCAATTACCTAACCCTGGCACCTTACATGGCTATTCGTATTGGCGTATTTGGCATTTTTACATAGGATAGACGGTATGTTTTTTACGTAACTATACCAAATACGCCAATAGGAATAGCCATGTAAAGGTGCCAGGGTGACATCTTTTGACTTCTTGTCTGGCTCTTCTTCGTGTAGGTAAATCAATTTGGTCTATATCAAATACCAGTCTTCTATGTGCTTTTATTCCATTGCATGAAAGCTTTTTAATGTTGTGATATCTGTCACCAAAAAGAAACAGTCCTGCACTTAAAATTGAATGAAAAACATCAGGCGATGGTTTCCTCTGCGATTAAAACGATCCACATTGTTATGTTTTTTTATTAATCCGGTCCATGACCTTTGCAAAATGATCTTTTTCGCTTTTGTCCGGAGACCAACCGACAAACGGACGTCGCGTGCCCGCTCTCATTAGGCGTCTCGTCCCTGCCTTCGTTTTTCCTTTTAATTTCCCAAATTAATCGCCGGACAAAAGGGCCGGGCTTTCGCTTTCCATTATTATTTAAAGATAGCACAATGAATATTTGAATCTTTCCAGTTCCTGCTTTATAATCACGCAGATGTGGCATTGATGCGAAATTCACAAGATACTGAATTGCCCTCTGTAAAATATTTCATTTCAACTCAGTCCTCGTCAGAAAAGTAGCTTTTTTATTTATTTTTTATTATGTGGCAGCTCACTAGAGCCTCCCTGGGGAAGATCGTTACTCGGTTGGTTAACGTTAGACCGTTGTGACGCAGGTTAACGATAGGACTGTATTGGGGGATTTGTTAATGCGTGCTTTAAGATGAAACCCGGTCGCGAAGAAGTTTGTACAATAGGTATTTTACCAAACTGTTGTTATCACTATCGCTAAAGAGCTAAGCGAAAGAGACAACTGCACCTCAGGCTGGTAATACCTAAATAAAATCATCAAAATCGAGTGTCAAAGTCACTTGAATATCATCTAGGGTGGTGGACTTTTTATTATAAAACACTTTTTTACTGAAGAGTCGTTTTATTTACAAACACTTTTGAGTAACAATGAAATCAACACTTTTTGAATAATTTTGGCCCGGACCTCGCCTGGGCAACACGGGGTCTATACTCTAAGTATCGGTTAATGCGAGAGAATGAAATATTTGAGTAGCACCCCTTTTATACTGCTAAAAACTGTAAAAATACCGTCTTTCAGACTGTTAAAAAGACAAGAATAATAAATAATGGCACTAAACAACTACTGGGTCACGTGCTCTAATTTAGTTGGTCGGTAACACTAGCTTCTATAAAATTCCTACAGAGGTCTCTAATATGCATACTCTTTTAATAAACTAAGAATAATTAAACCAATGGGATTAACTACAGTATTTATCTCATAGATGTCACTATTCTTAACATCGAGGTTGGGTATTCCCCCTTTTTTTTCCTCCAAAACTGGACCGATTTTTAAGATTCTTTGTTGTTGTTTCAATAGTGTTAGAAAATACTTTTTCTGTTCTGATGGCGTTCATATCAGGCAATTTTAACGATTTTTGGAGGGTCTTAATTCCTATAAGAAGTAACTTACCAAAAAAAGCAAAACATACCAATACGCTAGTGGTCGATATCTATATTATATTAAAAAAAACATTTGCAGTATTGTTTGTATTGACAAAACGCCGGCCGGTTTCCTCTTAGAGGTCCTATTTAAATGCTTGAGGAAAGGCGGTTACCTATAAAGGCGTGCTCCACATAACTGCCGTTTTGCAGGAGTCAGAAAAATGACATTTTCTCATGCAACCAACATCATCTGTAAAGGGATGTTCCCCTCTTTCTTGTTCTAAGAGATTTTCGTAGGTGCATCAGTGTGCAATCAATGTGGTGATCAATTCTGCTAAATTCTCTGAATGTTCTCAACCTTATTTTGTCCACCGCCCACTTTGAGAATAATATTTTCTCTTTTTTTTGTTGTTGTTGCTAAGTACCTGGTTCCTACCTCCTTCATTCTTTATTCGTGATATAGTGTCAATTCTAAATAGTAGATAATAACAATAGTACGTGATTTGCAACTTTTTTTCTTTTTAGATCATATTTTTTTACCTGCCAAAGCCCTCACTGTGCCATCACAACGCCCCCTAATTTTCTCTGGGTCTTCTACTGCCCCCCTGAAAGTCTCAAATCCCCAGAAGGGGGCGTTATCGCTCACGTTGAAAACCTATGGTATAGTTTATGCTTTAGAGATGCAAACAATCTTTTTACGTCGCCCTAATCCTAATTTCTAATACAAATATTTCTTATCATTTTTAGAGAATGTTCTGTATTATTTTTTTTTTTTTTATTTATTAGAGATAATATATTACAAAATTATTACATAAAATTTATAATACATTACTCCCAATGAGTTTAATAAAACTCATTTCGGGAAGGACAACATTATACATCTAAAGAAAAATTATTTTTACATAAGAACACGGAAATCAATGAACAATACATAGATTTTTAAATGGACTAGACACTTGATACAGGTAATTGAAGAATATACAAGAGTTACAAAGGAAGACAGATAAATTCGTCACTGGTTAATAAAGTTGCTGAGAAAATATCCTTTTAGAGCCTTTGCCAATATTTTTTTGTTTGATTCTGGTAGTTTTAGGACATTAGGTAATGCGTTGTATTGCGTATGTGCGATGTATTGTAAGGAGTTAATTCCAAATTTAGTTGTGTGTGTAGATGACGATAGGTGTATTTGATTTTGTGATCGTGTTTTGTGCTGGTGTATATCGGAATTAAAGGCTGGTTTAGTGGTGGTGTGTGACGAGTGTTGAATTATTTGTAGGATGGCAGTGGTGATGCTATATTTTGGCAGAATGGTAAAGGGAAGAATTTGTGTCAGTGAGTATATGTCTTTGACATGCGTATCCCATGGTAGATGGTATATATTTCTTATGGCTCTATTTTGGATTACTTGTATTTCAGATATTTGTTTCTTAGTAATGGTGCCCCAGATACTAACCAGATAACTTAGGTGAGAGTGGATCAGAGCATAATATGTGGCACGCAGTAAAGCTGTGGGGAGCACATCTTGAAGTCGATAGAGTACACCAGTTATCGGGGAAATTTTGGATTTAACATATTCAACATGGGAGTTCCACGATAGGTTAGAATCTATGAATAACCCTAAATATTTCGTTACTTGTACATTTTGGAGCTTTTCATTTCCAAGAGTAATATTCATTGTCATATAATCTTTTTTCCCGAAAGTGAGATAGTGAGTTTTTTTGACATTGAGGCTTAATTTATTTATCCGCAACCATTTAGCTAGCTTTGCGAGATCTTTATTCATTAGAGATTCAAGTTCCCTCAGATTTTTACAACGATAATAAATCACAGTATCATCAGCGTAAAGTTGAAGTTTTCCCAAGATGCCGCATTTAGTTATATCATTGATGTATAGTAAGAAAAGTAGGGGTCCTAGAATCGAGCCCTGTGACACTCCACATGTGATTTTTCCAAAGCCGCTTAGGTTCCCTTCGATGTCGACAAGGCAATATCTATCAGATAGGTAACTTCGGAGGACCTTTAAAGATTTTCCGACTATACCCAAATGTTCCATTTTTTGTAGGAGTATTTCATGATCTACTGTATCAAAGGCTTTTTTTAGATCTATAAAAATAGCTGCTACATATTCGCCCTGGTCTATGTACTGCTGAATGTTCGACATGAAATCGAAGGTGGCACATTGGGTACTGGAGTTTTTTCGAAAGCCATATTGCTGTGGTGTTAGGATATTGTTGTTAGAGATGTATTTTAGAAGTCTATCCTTGATAATAGTCTCGAACACCTTTGAAAATACTGATAAAACCGATATTGGGCGATAGTTAGAAATACATTTTTTGCAGCCTTTATAAATTGGTATAATTTTTGTTAGCTTTAATTGATTTGGGAATACTCCCGAGCCTATAGAGGAATTGATAAGTTGCGCTAGGTGCTCAGCTAGTTCTTCTTTACAGGTTTTAAGGATGTACGGGGTTACTCCATCGATACCTGCCGCTGCATTCGACCTAAGTTTCGAGATGATCCTTAATACCTCAGCCTTATTTGTCCTAGCCATATATAAGGATTGACTTGCCTTTGGTTCTACATATATAGTATTACAGTCATCCGGGAATGATGGAATGGCAGCTGCCAACTTTTCTCCAACTGATAAGAAAAATTCATTAAATGCTGAAGCTATTTCACTGGGTCCCCTAAGCTCACAATTATTTACGATGAGAGATTCGATGGTGTTGGAGGGTTTATGTGCACGGTTAGATAAAATTGAGTTAATGGTTTTCCAAGTTTTTCTAGGGTTATTCAGGTTTTGTTGAAGGCTATTGGCATAATATTTGTTTTTCAAACTTCTCCTATAATTAGTTATTAAGTTTCTCAGTTTATTTTTATGGACTACAAGAGACATATTTCCTGGGTCTTGTTTCCACTGCTTGTGAAGCTGGTTTCTTTCTTTGATCAGCGAATTCAGTTTAGAATCGAACCACGGTGTATTTAAATGTTGTCGATTAGCTATTTTTACTTTAGGTGTCGTTTTACCTGCTTCTATTGCATTTTTGACATAATCGTTAAAATCTTTATATTAGTAAGATGTCCGATGCAACGACTTAGATAAAGCAGTATCAGTTCACATTGTCAAAATTCTCTGTGGTTCCAATTTCATTAGAGAGGTTATTAGCAGATCAAAATCTTTCTTCTCGCTTGGCGGCTGAAGAGCGACCATGGACAGCCCTTTGGAATGTTGCAGATCTTTGGGAGACCCGGTTTTGTCGCATATTTTTTTGTAAATAGCCTTAGATCAAGGGCGGATCCAGGATTTTTTTCTGGGGGGGACAAGGGGCGGACGGGCAAAAAAATCAACAATTACTGTTAGAAATAAACTTGAAGTATTTTACTTCAAGTTTATTTCTACAAGTTCGAGTATATATATATATATAGGAAGGTTTATGGAAGTGTCAACAATCGAAAAATTAAATGTTTAAAATTTTAGCTTCTAAGTATATATACTGTGATGAAATTTCCACAGTGCACAAAAATACCGTGCCCCCGAAATCCGCCCTTGGCTTAGATTATATAAATAGATTTTGTAAATAGCTTGTTGTATAAATAGTATTTACTATTATTTTTTCTACATTAGCTCCGTACAGGAGGTCCTGAGAAAAATAATTTCGCTCAGGTCCTATGTCATCTTTGGGGATGGTGTGTGTGGATGTTTTTTTAAGGGGAGGAAGATCTGGGAAGGAAAAAGGTTTGAGGGGTGGTTAGGAATTTGGGGGTCGTGTGTCCAGGAGTGACGGACGTATGAATCCATCCCTCCCACTGAGCTCCAAGGCGGTAAACAATGTGCTTGTAAAATGTCTAATATAAAATATTGTGTAACCATTTACTGTGGTATTTATGTACTTCCCGATTCCGAGGTCGCGGGTTCAAATTCCGGAATGCGCATGTAAATTTTATTTGATTGACTTGTGCTATTCCAATTTAAACATTTAAATTAATATAATGTATATTTACACACGTTCCAGAGTGGAAGATACTCTCAGCGTCACCCTGGTGTAAGACCACCATTCAGAATTAAAACATTGCTTGAAATGGCTTTATCCATGTTTGGTGATTAGATCTAAATAGCCAGGTGTTTTCCACCTTCCTCTTCCCCACCTTCCTCTTCCCCATCACTTTCCCCTTCCCACTACTTTCAGCCTCACAACATACCCCAATTGGGGATGCCATAGTCTCCAGGCGGTTGGGAGCAGTTGGTACTCATGTGCGGTATTCACATAAAAAAAGCTCAGAAAAAGCTCATAATTATGTGCGTCGCTTAACGTTGACAAGTGCCAACAAATATGGAGCAATAGTTGAACATCAATACAAAGAGCAAACACACACAATCAACTACAAGTACCATATATCAAATCAAATTTTGCAAAAAACATGAATCTTACTTGGCACCATATATATTCAATAAGTTTGTAGCCCAAACAAAGACCTACGTCGCATCTAATAATTTGAACTGGGTTTTCAAAAGATTTTTAAACTGGTTGAATGTCAAGGAAAGAAGAGAGATAAGTAATATTCTTAATATCTAATATTATATATTTTCTATTTACTACTCTGTTTCTAAATTCTGATTTTCCTCTTATTTTTTATTATTATTTTTACTATAATATATATGTTTCTTTTTTTTCTTTGTTTTACCACTTATTTGTTTTTATGTAATTAGAAATTGTTAGTTACCAGCCTCAGAACAGACTTTGTCTAGTGAGGAGGGTAAGGAAAAAAAAATCATATTGTACATAACAAATAATAAATAAACGCCCGGGTTGCCGGCACTGAATTGAATTGAAGTCCCGTAATATTACGTTCAACGATCGATTTCATTTGCCCTTTTGACTGCAATTTTTTTTTGTCGATTGGATGCTATATCTCATGTATGGTTTATTTATTTGTTTACGACCTGCCATTTACTCGATAACAATGAAATAACTTCCCCATTGCGTTGATATTCCACAATATATTACAGATAAGCTCTTTTTAGAAGTGCGCTACATATTTCACAAAAATGGCATGTTTACATTATTCTAACAAGATAAGCTCTTTGCAGAGGTGTTGTTTTCATAAAAAAATACTCTGTAGAAATTAGCCATGCATAAGTTTTAACCCAACTAAAAGTTTACAACTTTTGTGCAATAATCAAATTCCGAAGCTGTAGAATATTACTATGTTAATAACCAGGGTTTGCGTTCTAGTTTGCGGTAAAACTGGCTTGTAATTTTGCAAAAGTTTGCTCGTACAAAACATATTATTATTTCTCTCTATTTGCCGACGTCTGTTTATACTTCGTAGAGAGATAATAAAGGGATGAAGCAACGCAGAATAATGTTTGGCTAGCTTTGAATTCATCGATTTTGTCAAATTTAAACACTTCTGTGGCAAGTTGGAATGCTATTTAATTTATATTCATAAATTGTATCTATTATTCAACGGTCCAGGCTCTCGTTCTGTTACATGCGTCGTTTACAAGAAAGGGGGAGAGTGTACAACTCAACTTTCAAGGGTTCAATAATTTCACGTTGTTTTTATGTATTGTATCCGGGGTTAGATTAGAGTCCCATCTTTAGGGAATATCTTGGCTTTCGTTTATTTCGGTCTCCTCTTGCTCTCCTAGTGGATGTAAAGCAAGGTGAGGGGGACGGGGATGTTCTGAAGGTATAAAATAGTCTAATTGTGTCCTGTTTTTTGGCTTTCAGATGGCAGCGGGTGAGGCAGACGCGGGGCGGGAGAGGCCGCCGCGCTGTGACGTCACACGACAGTCGCATTTCAGGTGAGACACCCACACCACCAAATTTAACGTATCCACATGGAGAAACATACGTACTAATTTCCAAATGACCACATTCGCGTATCCACGTTCGAATGCCCCCTCTCACAAAGACGTGGAGATTGGCCCACTTTGGGGTCGAGGGCGGTAGAGATAGATATTTTGGATAGAAAAACATCATTTACGGATTCAACATCATCGTCACCAATTTCCATTGTTACATTTAAAAGCTTTCGTCTCGTAGGTTTTCTGATTGTGTGCCCGTGAAAGATTTTTCATATTTGTGAATATTTGATCAACAAATGATTTAGCTCACACGGACATGTCCACACCACTCATCGGTTTATCTCCCCTGTGGTTGCTGAAAACTAGATGAAGTTTCCTTCAATTAAATTCATTCTCAACGCACTTAATTATTTTTATTCACTCGTAAAATACAGCCAATAGGTTATTTTCACTGTTTTTTTATTCTCCATAAAATTAAGAAAAAAATTTCGAGAATTTACATAACGATTTAAAATATGCCATTGTCGATTTGCCGCCAAAACGCCTTGTTCGTTTTTATTCGTGAATTCGGCGGCGATGACGTCACGCCGGGCAACGTTGATGACAGCCATCTTACCAGCCAGTGGCGTTTTCTAAGTCATAATGGTGACCGGACAACTCGGAATGAAATCAACTCAGAATCTCCTTTGAAAATGATGTAAAAATAAGTATAAAAATTGGTTAAATAAGTTAGGTTAGGGTTAGGGTATGGGCTATTTTAAAATTATTTTTTTCGTAGCTTTTAATGACTTTTCAAAGAAGTGTTGAGTTGAGTGATTCTGAGTTGGCATGGAACATAATGAAGTTGTAGGCGGTCGGAACTGTTTCGGATGTGCGGTTTTTTAAATCAATAATTAATTATGAATGAAAATATTTAATGAACATTTTTAGTACAATGATCAGATCAGAATAATAATGTTTAAATCTTCCACACATTTTCACGATTTTTATATATACCGCTTTATTTTACCAGTACTACTTTCGTTATTCTTTATTCTCCGTACCAAACCAAGTATGTTGGCGTTATGTTGAAGTAAGTAAAATCACGTGGAAAATTGAATGACAGATCATACTTAGAGCCGAACATATTATGCACGAACCACGAAAGAAGGAACTGGTAATAACATTATGCCTGGGAAATTGCTTATTTATTTTGCACTACCTACTAACATAGTTCGATAATATTGCTCCTCTTAAGGTTAACTTAATTTCTCTGTATAAGATGGCCTAGAACACTCTTGAAGAGTAAAAGACAGAAAAATTGAAAAAAAGTTTACTTCGCTAAGGGATGAAATTTCGCATTTTTTTAATGATAAAGACTTCATAATATACAGGGTGTTAAGGGACGTACTTGACTTACTTTAACCAGTGATTCCTGACATTATTGGGAGTAAAAAATGTAAATGAAATTTTGGTCTCCGGTGACTTTTTTTGACCTTTTTTTTTTTTTTTTTCAAAAATTTTTTCTTCAAAATCAAACAAAAAAAAATTCTTCCGCATGTCGTCACTGGTCACTCAGCCGTGTGTCCGACGAACCCCTTACCCCGCCTCCAACTGTTCAACAACTACCATTTTTTTATGTTTTTGTAGAAAAAAAAAAAAAAAAAAAAACATCAAAAATGTCACCGGAGACCAAAATTTCATTTACATTTTTTACTCCAAATAATGTCAGGAATCACTGGTTAAAGTAAGTCAAGTACGTCCCTTAACACCCTGTATATACGTATTTTTGCCGACATAGGAATGGTAAAAATATGAACATTATATTCTTGTTCGTAGACCCTGTTTTCACAATATACCAATTATATATATGAGTTTATAGACTAGAAAATTCCAAGTAACTGAAGAGGTCAGCTAGCCCTCGTATAAATGTGTAAGAAAATACCACAATTTCCCCTTTGTCTGCTATACCTCTTGCTATAACTTCTTTTGTAAAGCCACCGGCCGACCTCTGACATTTAAAGTTTTCCCCATTCACAACCGAAGAAATTGTTTAGTATTGCAAATGTTTCCTATTGAAATAATTATACATTTTAAATTGTAAACCACTTACACTGCTCCTGAAGAAATAAATTGCACTTGCGGCTTCCGTACTAGTAAGCTCCTTGTGTCTGTTCCCACAGGGCTCGGGTTCAATTCCGGCGTGGGTACTTAATTTTGCCGTTATTTTTGTATATGGATGATTTAAGCCGCCGCTGCCCGAATTTCTACCGATTTCTTACATATCTCCCTTAAACATTTGAAGTTTTTAAACTCCTAAAAAATATATGTTATTTTTGAAGATAATATTTAGAAGTTCCCCACACCGAAACGCAAATTATATGAAATTCCCTCGATAGAAAAAAATCGCAAAGTATGCTCCGAAAATTATTATAAACTCGTTCATTTCACTTATTTTAGAAGTTATATGTATGAAAAAATTCACACTGTTTCTTTAAATGCTATTTTATATGTTCCCCGCGAAATTTTTACTCTATTTTAAACGAGTCGTGTTTTATTAAACATTTTCACAATTTTCGCTTCAATTTTATCGTTTTAAATATTAGCGCGCTCTCTCCAACACTCGTAATTACTTATCTCTCCATCTTCTTCTTTTTGAGCGGGTATATATTAACATGCTTATTTTAATAAATAAAATATTGCATATTTGCACCTTGTAACACAATTCAAAAAATTGTGTCGCCCTGGGAAATTTGCCTTCTTTCGAATGGTTTTTTTATATGTTCAGTAACTAGTTCTGAATATGTAAATGCTTCCCTGCCCTTCGTCCACTCCCTTATTTCTGTCAGCTTCTAACATTCGCTTAAAATGGATATGCCATAGTTCCACTGGCTCCTGGCAGTTAACTCCTCTACGAGATCACGTAAAAATAGTAATATCAGATATTCTCTAAACTAATTTTTTTAAACGGTAATTACTCGTATTTTGTACGTATTCAATTAATCTACGTACAAAGTTCTAAAATCATATAACGCAATCAATGTACGCAAGGAAATCTATCCATAATTTATATGAATAGTGGAGGGTTTTATTATCCAACTAAGCCTTGTACATTTTTGACTAGATAGGAGGGAGGGAGGGTGTATACATTGTTGTATGTACCTACCGTGCATCCCGCCCCGGCAGGCTTGCTGGCTCGACTAAAGGTCAGAAGGCATTTCACCCCCCGCCCTGTGTGATGCTGCGGGAATAGGGACGTGTATGTGGGTATGTGCTATTCAAGGGGGTGGGATCTATTAGGTCGGGGGAAGGGTGGTTAGGCTAGTAACGTGGTATGTTATTAGTATTACTATAGCCCTGTGACCCATGAAAGTTTCAGGAATGATTATCGCAGATTCAGTTTCTCGTGCGGGTTCATGTTGTGATTAATCTGCATAGTTCAGTGTAAGCGTTTGATTAATGGATGCATGCTTGTGATATTACACTATGCGTATGCAATGCCTTGTCATGTGGCTAAACTGAGAAGTAAATTTGATGTACATTTCACAACACATATCTGTGTTTATGTATTACTGAAATAAGTTAGGCAAAAAAAATATATATATATTTTGGAAAAAATTTTAATGATCATTTTGATAATTTTTTTTTAATACATGTGTTTTAGTTAGTCTCTTCAACAACGGTTACTGGTTGAATGGTCCAAAGCGTCAGGTTACCACCACCCAGGTGTCAATTCTCTGCCAGCTAAGTCCACCATCATTGGGTAAGGATCATTTTTCGTTATAATGTTGTTAGATTATGGAATTCAAATATTGTCAGGGTAACTGGTAACTTGAGAACGTTAAAAAAAATCAATGTGTGCATTCACACGCGGTAGAAGTGAAACCTTCAGAAAACTAAATTAGACAAGAGTGGGGAGGCTACAAAGCATAGGACAAAGAGGAAACCGATAGGCTATGAAGCACCGCACCAAGAGGAGACCGATTATACTATCTCGTTCTCTCGCAGGCTAAATCCTATAGATATCATAGATTCTCAACCCTTTTTTGCCTACTTTGAGAATACTTTCTTTTCCAGCGCCCCCCAACTATGCCCCATCCTTTCCCATTACGCCTCCTCCGTTTCAGGGGATATAGGATGGGACAGGTTTCTCTGGGCCTCCTACCGCCCCCCTGAAGGTCTGAAACCTCCCCAAGGGGGCGTTATCGTCCACGTTGAGAACCTATGCTATAGATGTATGTGATTTTATTATTTTTTTAGTGTCGTATTTTTCGTTTCATCGAGTTTTAAATCACAACGGTGCTAAATAATTTTTCACTTTAATGTAATAAATCTCCTATGTATATATATATATATCAGTCACATGATGTGGAGCGACGTTATTGTTAGTGGATGAAAGCGACAAAAACAAAATTTCCCAATAAATTGATTATCCAAGAAAAGTCCTACATAATGATGTTTCAACTTGTGACTTCGAAACCCACGTGATTGTACGATGTCAGTTCCGTTGAGATTTTCCGGCCTGGAAAGCAGGATGAAGATTTCCCGGAAACTTCCGATAGGAAAGAGCACCAAAAGAAGAAAATTTATATCAATATTTAATATCCTCATGATGCCCTTACAGTTTTAACCCCCCGGGCCTCGAACAAAATAATATCGTTTCATCAAATAAACCCGCTTGATATTAAAAGCTTAAAATAGATTCGATATTTTTAAACGTAACCCACAATGAAATATGTACTGTTTTTTTAAAGTAGATGAAAAAACTTTTCAGATTTTAATAAAACAAACGGACGTAATTTTTCAATTCAAAATATTAAAATTTTGAACGCAAACGTAACTAAAGTTTTCAAAGTATGCATTCGCATCTAAAAACATATTTAATTAGACAAATCTATCTACCCAGTTTCTAGATAAATAAAAATGATTCGCCGAAATGCAGGTACGCGCATAACTTCCGAACGACTACACCAAATTGGATAATTCTTTTATTTTGTTCGTTATTGTCAGGACAAGGTTTGTATAAAACTAGTGGTAAGCTCTGGCATTATGAAATCTGTATAAAAAATTGTAATAGGTAGGTGGCACGCGAGCTGTTTGAAAACTGAATGTACCGGGACTGAATGTATGAGAAACAATTACTTTATTAAATGGCATAGCAACTCATGCCGGGTACCATCCAGTGTGTTATTAAGGTTGTGTCAAAATAATTATTTAAAATTAGCGACATTCAGTTGAAAATCTGAAGCAGAAAAAGATACGGTCACAACTTGGTTTCGAACCGAGGACCTATGCCTTGCCGGGACGGACCTCTTCCAACTGAGCTAATGTGTCCCTATACGACTCGGTCGTATTTAACTGTGTTATACTTCGACTGAAAACTGCCAACATTATCTTCATTTCATCATTATTTTCATCGACGTCTATTGACTTTTCTGCAAGACTAGGGATGCAATTTATTTTAAATTTAACGATTAAAGAATTGGAGTTTTTACTCATTAAATCCGTTTGTATTAATATAAATGTTTGACCATAGTAGAAAAGGAGATAGAACGAGTTTTATGGGGACGTGTCACTTGATGACAGAGGCTATCCGGCTACCTATGTTTCCCGAGTGGTTAAATTCATCGCCAGGTCGAATAGCTTGCAACGAGGAGGAAGAAAAGTTCGTAGTTTTTGTTACCCCTCAACAATTTGTTCTATATTTTCGTCTATCAAACATTTTTTGAAGTGAAAAATCGTTAGCACCGTTGTGATCTGAAACTCGATGAAAAGAAAGCGAGCGACACTAAAAAGAGACAAACAATACAATTTGGGAGGCGGGAATGGGTACTGCCGACCAGGGTACCTTTATTGGATAACTAACACCTCTGCCATAGGTCACCCCAAGTGGTTCGCTACGTTCGGTGACTCAGCAGGGGTGCCCGGGTTTGTGGGGTGTGGTTTAGGTCTTGGAGGCGGATGACCAGGACACACTGAACCCCGGATTCCTACCCACCCCTTAAACCATTTTCCTTTCCAGAACTCTCCTCTCCTTCCTTTACTTTAAAAACCCCTCCACACAGCATCCCCAAAGATGACATAGGCCCTGTGGGAAATTATTTTCCTCAGGGCCTTCTGTGTGGAACTCATGTAAAAAAAAAAACAAATAGGTACATCAATAGGATTTAGCATGCGAGAGAATGAGATAGCAATTTATTTATTTATTTATTTATATCTATATATTACAGTTTACACCTTATTGTTAACATTTTTACATATGTAATATATTTTGAAAACATTTTTACATATTAATATTACATTTCATTATGTTGTGTGTTAGGTAGGTTTGAGAAGGTGAAACTGTTGGTTGGTAATATTGTATGTTTCGTGAACACCTCACTAGGAGAACCTGTGCTAAGGTGTTTACGTGTTTATGATTAAGTGTGACAGGTACAGGTATATTTATGTGTTGTAGTAGAAAGTTAGTTTTTTTTTCTCTTTTTTTACATTTTAATGGTAATTGTACATAGATTAATTAAAAGAAAAAAAAATATATAAGGTATATATGTATATTATATGTACATATGAATAGTTGGTAAATTCTTGATAGACATGTTTATTTATTTTACACTTGTTATAGTTTGGTTATGTTTGGTTAGGGATTAAAGTATTTTGAATAAAGTGAATATCTTGATTTTTGATCCAGGCTGTGATATGTTTTTTGTGGATGTTTGTAGATGTATTTGCAATTAGTTGTTGTTTCAGAGTAATGGGCATATAATTAAAAAGTTTGGTTGCATAATATTGAAAATGTATTTGTCCGTGTGTGGTGTGTGTTATTGGTATGTTCAGGGTTATTTTTGTTAATGACCTGGTTTTTATTATTATTTTGGGTTGAATTGGAATATGGAGTTTGTTTTGGAGGAAGTATAGCAGAGCAGATTTGGCATAAAGTTGTTTTATTGACATGACTTCTAATGTTTTGTATATTTCGGTTGAATCTGTGTAGAAAGGCACTTGCAGAATTAATTTAATTATCGCCTTTTGTATCTTTTGAATTGGGTCAATTGCTACATTTGTAGCACTTCCCCAAGCAAGTATTCCATATGTCGCAATGGATTGAAAAAGTGCAAAATATATGAATCTGAGTATTGTTAGTGGGAAAAAGTTTTTAATGGATTTTATTAGGTGCATGACTCCTTTTAGTTTATTTGTGATGAAAGTTATGTGTTCAGTCCAGCGTAAGTGTGTATCAATAATAACCCCTAGGTATTTTGTTTGTTTGACCCTTTCTATAAGCTCGCAATAAAATATTTATTTAATTTATGGTTATTCGGTTCCAATATAATACGATGAATCCACGTTCCACGCAAGACTTGGGTGTAGCGGTATAAAACGCCCGCCGAACCTCTGCAGACATTTACCGGATCAAGAATCAAATCCTACGAAATCACTATATCCAATCTTCAAACCACTCCAAAATGAACAGGCAAAAGAAAACACAAATACTTTAGTTTTCTGAAGATTATGTTTTGGTCCTTTGCGTTGTATAAACTACCTTACTATTAAAAAAGCGAGTTATCTCGAGTCTCTTCTTGACCTTTACAGTTTCAGGATCAGATTCTAGTGCCTCCCCAAGGTCCCCAAGTACCGAATTTGCCCCGTCCTTCTCTCGTGCCATCTTCAACGTGTATCTTTTCCTGAATTATGGTATTATGTAAATATTGACCTTCTCCTCCTTATCTTGTTCTTGGCTAAGTGCAAATCTTGGTAGATCTTTACGGTTTTAAGTAACTTGTAAATACGCCGGAAAAATGTTGCTGTTCGATATTCGGCCTTGTTTCATATTTACTTTTATTTTAGTTGTTATTTTCTTACTGTTATTATATTCTTACTTATTTTTGATATTAATGCTTTTTCGATTCAAATATTTAAAATATCAAGTGTTAACTTCTTTAGAACCGTTGTGTTTTGAAACTCAATGAAACGAAAAATAGCTACACTAAAAACAAACACATACATCTTTTGATTTTAGCCTGCGAGAGAATGAGATAGCACAGTCGATCTTCTCTTTGTGCGGTGCTTCATAGCGTTCTTACTCTTGTCTACTTTGGTTTTCTGAAGGTATCACTTCTACCTCTTGAGAATTTCGCACTCGGTTTTTTTTTTACATTCCCTCAGGCCTCTATCATCTTTAGAGGAAGCTTTGTAGCGGGTCTTTATAAGGAAAGGAAGGAGGGGAAGTTCTGGTCAGAAAAAAAGTATGAGGCGTGGATAGGTATCTGTACTGTGTGTCCAGGACTGACGGACGTATGAATCCATACCTCCCTTAGTGGTGCAGGGCGGTGGGCCGAGAGAGTCCGGCTGGAGAGGTCTTCCTGAACCAGTCGCTCCCGATCCGGCCCGCTACGCAGTAGATGGGTAAAAGCATCTGCCGCCAAGACCCAGACAAACCTCATCCCATGAACCCAGGAACACCTGTTCTGTCATCAAACATAACGAACCACTGGTGGGACAATTTTCAGGTTATTCGTCCCCGGGAATGTTTGTCAATTTATAGTGATCTCCAAGATATTGCTACAAAACAATGCTAGCTGAATTACGTTTTTTTTTACATAATCGATAGCATGACAGAAATCATTAAAAAGAATTGCAATATAATTATGCTGTCTTTGCGAAAACAATTTATCAGTTTGTTATCTTTCCAACATTATCTTAGCAAGTAACTAATTTATACGATTATACTCCGGTAGATGGCGCTCAGGGCTTCATTACCAAATTTATTTGTCAATCAAAAATAATGGTCTCTCGTCTGACCCCTCACGTTTTACGTGCCGCCTGCGTAAACTTTTCGCCATTCCATCTCACCTCAACTTCCATTATTATATACATATTATATTTATTTATTTATTTATTTATTTATTAACGCCGATTATAGCGGCTTTTACAAAATAATTACAAATATTTTACATATGAATACAGAATATACATAGATAAAGAAAAAGAAAAATTTAAATATAAAATTCATAAATGAGAACAATAAAAATTGTAGTATCACATAAAAGTACAAAGAGTAGGTTATTAAATACAAAACAACATATTATATATCCCGGATATTATGTATTAGGAAATTAATACTTTTAATCTGTATTTGATTATAGTTAAACTGAGAAGCGCTGACAGACAGTTTTAATTAAGTAGTGTTTGTATGAGGTTAGACTAGCAATGTTTATAGATTCATCCAAAACATATTTATTTCCAAGTACATGCAGGCGATTCATTATGGAATTGAGTTCAGCGTTAGATCCTGTATTGTTCCTTTATCCTTTGGTTCAGCTGGAGTTTACCGTTCTCGCACGCATGTGTGCTCACTGTCAAAAATCATCGCTCCATACTCAGCCATAGAATAAGAATAATCGTGGTCAGCGAGCTGCGGCCAACGGGCATAACGACCCGCTAAAAGAGCCGTTACCATATTTGAACAATATTTTAAAAGCGGTGGGTTTTATTTTCAAGATGCCTCGTTATGGAGTCGTTTTTGGTGGTATTATGACCCGCCATTATCATAATGCCCGTGAAATACCACGCTAAGAGATGGTGACGTGTGGAGAGGATACCACGTAAGTATCTAATACCTACGTTTTCCACCATTATGGTGGTTGCATTGAAATATGACCACCTAGGTTAATCCGCTGTTTTATTTTGGTATTTATATTATCCTCCAATCGTACTGTCTTCTCTTGCGGCTTTCCATTCTGATGCCCCTTATTAGAGCTTAGACTCGCCAAAGGGATATTCTCACAACTATGGACTCTTTGAAATGTTATTATTAGAGATGCCACGAATATTCGGCTACTATTCGGTATTCGGCTACTTTTTTTAATATTCGTTATTCGGCCGAATATTACGAACTATTCGGCCGAATACCGAATAGCAAATTATGAAAAAAATGCATAATAAATAACATATTACTCACAAAAATTTCTATTTTATCAAAAAATCGGAACATTTAATACTTAAAATCTATCAGTGGTAAGTTTTGTCGAATGAAAACAATTTTTTTTTTCAGTATTTGTTGATAGCAAACGATTGCTCTTTTCCTCTTAAATTATACCTGCTTCCGAAAACAGCCGCTCACTATACACATACTTCTACTGGGGGATGATAAATAAATCTTAGCCAATTCTGCTGGGCTTGGATACTGTTTTGCGTTTGCTGATCACCACTTGTAAGGGTCTGCTGTCCGATCTAGGCGAACAGTTTTCATGTAAAAATCGATTTCGTTTGCGAAACGTAATTGATTTTTATTAATTCATGTAATTGATGTTTAATTCGATCAATGAACTCATGAGTATAATTCATTTAATTCAAGAAAACTATTTTTATTATTTTAAATTCATGAAAACTGTTTACGAAATATACTAAGTGTCACCGTATAATTCGGCTGCCGAATATTCGGTATTCCATATTCGGCAAAATCACTATTCGTGGCATCTCTAGTTATTATTGGTTTAGTCGTGCATGTTTTGTTAAACATTTTCACAATTTTCGATAAAATGTTACCGTTTTTAATATTAGCGCGCTCCCTCTAACATTCATATTAACATATCTCCCCTTCTTCTTTTTGAGCGCTTACTATACCTTCGCCTCCGGCATTTGCACTGATTTCGAGTAAAAAATTTTTTTTGTCGAATTGCGTTATGTTTTTTCTTCCAACTCATGTCTCCTGCCGTATTTTTTGAAGAGAAAACTTCTTTGGCACTGTTTTCATTTGAAACACGATGGAACGAAAAATAGCGACACTACTGAGAGACACATACATACTTCTCTAGGATTTAGACTGCGAGGGAATGAGATAGTATAATTGGTCTCCACTTTGTGCGGTGCTTCGTAGCCTTCCCACTCTTGTCTACTTTAGTTTTTTGAAGGTTTCACGTCTATCGCGTGTGTTTACCACTCTGATTTTTTTAAATCTCGTCCAACTTTTGAGTCATTTTTTGCTTGCTCAATGATACAATAATTGTTTTGTTTACGGATAGAAAAAGATAGAAAGGTAGACCCAGAGAGAGGTCGTACGTACGTAATCGACCAAACATCTTCCTCCTCACACTTCTTGTATAAAAAGAAAAAATTCAGAAGGTACTATTACGATAGCGTCACGTACGACTCTCGTTGAGACTACGTTAAATTAACTTTGGCCTCATTTTCGTATCTCAGAGTCCAATCTTTCTGTTTCTATATCATTGGGTGGCTGTGTTTGCGGTGGGCCCGTGGGACGCGAAATGACCAGAGTTTCCACTTTTCAACTTCTAAACACGCTGCATTATGGAAAATTGATGAAAGTTTGAACGTAACATCGCGATTATCTTCGCCGTGGGAGCCATTTTACTTCCGTTCTGTGCTCAAAATTTAAATTGGTTTCTAATATTACGAGTACATATTCGTGTTTACTTAACGAACCAAAAGGAATGCCGTACATCCAAGAAGACTAAATCATATTTAAAAAAAATACTAATCTATATATGTATATAAAAAATCTCGTGTCACGGTGTTTGTGGTCGTACTGCTCCGAATCGGCTCGACCGATTTTAATGTTTTTTTTTAATGTATATTTGGTAGGTATGAGAATAGGTCGTAAAGTATATTTCATACCGCTAGGTGATTAGGGTGTCCCTATCCAGAAAAAATATCTGTTTTTGATAATTTTTTTTGGTATTTTTATTTTTATTTGACATCAAAATCAATCTTCATTCCCAAATTTTCACCCCCACCCTCCCATTTTTTAATCCTGATTTTTGTATTTTTGCATGAACAAATTTAAACGTCGTTCGTATTTCAAACAGAACGAAATTATTTATGTTCTTGACTGACAGATGGCGCTATGTCCGCCTCATAGAACTTTCATCCACACAAAGTAATTCACGAGAAGCGTCGCGTCTTTTTGACATTTCATTCGGCATTTGTTATCATTTGCATCGGCTATCACAACGCAGTGCGTGCAAAATTTTGTACGATTTATTTTAATTTGTCTATTTGTGTGCGTGGATAAATTATGTATTTATAATTTATATGGCAGAACAACGTTTGCCGGGTCCGCTAGTAATGCATAAATTACTACTAACTCAATTAACTAAGTAACAAAATTATTATATTATGCATACATATTATGAAGTACGTCAACGTATTGATATTAGGATATCGTGCATTCCTGGAAAAGTAAGTCAATTCAAATAGAAAATTCAATGGTAATTATGAAATTTAATATGAAAGTAATTATGTGCTATGCAAGTGTTGACGCTCTAATTAAGTCGATAACAATCTCTCTGAATTCGTTTTATTTGCATAGTAAATAAATGTCACTCTATAATAATATGGAATAATAAAAACTACTATGATAATACGCAAAGCAGCCGATCTGTCCTTATTTCCAATTTTTAGTATTAAAAAATCGATTCCATGAAAGTAGAACCCCCCATCAATTTGCCCCCCGGAATACTTATATACAATACGCAGTCGGTGTAGGTATACCTACTACTTAAAGGATGTAGAGATTGTAGAGGTACCTATATATCAGCGTGGTGATCCGACAGTTGATCCGTCGACAATTGGTCCCCCAAAATAATATTGAATCGCTAAATGTGTTGGTAAGCGCAAATCTCGAGAGCAGCTGAACCGATTCCGCTAATTCTTTTTTTAGAATATTCCTTGAAGTACGAGGATGGTTCTTACGGAGAGAAAAATTAAGAAAATTGGATAATTTCAGAAAACATGAGCACGTTTGACAGTTCGCGTGTTTGAGAATGACATTTTGCAAAACATTGATTGTTCAATCAGGATTCTATTTTTGAAAATCTTTAATAAATTTATTTAAAGTAAGTACTCCACTAATAGTTTGAATCGAATCAAGAATTTTAGATATTTTAAATAGGTACCAAATTTAATATACATGAAAAATGGAAATTTGAATAAAAATTGTAAAAGGTGGCACGCGGGCTGTTTAAAAACTGAATGTACTGGGATTGAATACATGGAACGCGGGAGGAGGGTTGGCGGGACGAGGGAACGAGAAAGAGAAGAGGGAAGGCGGGAGGTCGGAGCGGGGAGGGGGACCTGGAAGGGGGGAGGGGGGTTTGCGGAACAGGCGAAGGGGGGGGGGAGTGGAGTGGGGAGAGGGAAGGTGGAGGTGACGGAGTGGGAACGCGAGAGGGGAAGAGGACGCAGGAGAAGAAGGGGAACGGGACGAATGGGAAAGGACACTCAGGGAGAAACAATTTATTTATTAAATGGCATAGCAACGCATGCCGGGACCAGCTAATTTACTATAAAATTATATTTTTTTGTGCTTTATTTACCAGTTTCAAACGTAAAATCGACTTCAAAAATACCCTTTAATAAGTTGGTATGAATATCAAATGAATTTATATACAGTTTCGTTTTTTTGTACTTATGCGTTTAAAATAAGTTTTATATTCGGCGGTACATCCTCTCTGCACATCTCTTCGGGGTCAGTTAGTTATACCATATTTTCCCTAAACCGACTGCATATTGTACGTAAGCCGGGGGGCAACTGTCGGCGGATCGACTGTCATGGCATCATTGGTAATTAATGTTAAAAAAATATATAATTTGATTTTCTTTATAATTTTGGGGGATCAATTGTCTGGTCACCAAAAATTTCGTACCCTTTTCCTTCAAACTTGTAAAATAATTTAAATGATGTAATAACTTACTACTGTTCCAATTAAAAGTTAATTCATAATTTATCTGCAAAACTCAAAGTACGATGCGAGATGCGACAAGATTCATTATCGTCAAAACCTAAAACAGGCTGAAGACAAGATTCAACGGTGGCTCTACATTCTACATTATCATCCCGCGGCAGTTTATATTACACGGCTGGCGTGGCGTGATTTATACGTGTATCGCGTTAGACATTGATGAAGCACGGTGGCTGGGGCTGCGTGCTTCATTATTACACCAAGCTAGGGCCGGAGAGTCTTGCTCCTCGGATCGTGGGAGCACTGTGGGAGTAAAGCCGAAGTTTGGCCGTAGTTTCGAGGAGTACAGCCAGAGTTTGACCAGACTTTAGAGGACTATGACCAGTTTGTAGGAGTCTAAGCAGAAATATGGATAAGTATTGCCGGGTTATGGAGGAATTTTTTTTTTTAAATATTAATACCGCACAAGAGTCCCAACTGCTCCCGTCTGAAGCCAGTGAGACTATGGCATCCCCAATTGGGGTATGTTGTGAGGATGAAGGTAATGGGGAGGGTAAGGAGATAGGGAAGAGGAAGGTGGGGAAGTACTTGTCTATTCAGATCTGGTCACCAAACACGGCTAATGCCATTTCAAGCAATGTTTCAATTCTGAATGGTGGTCTTACACCAGGGCGATACTGAGACTATATTCCACTCTGGAACGTGCCGCAAATATACTATATATTATTTTTAATTAATAAATTGTGAAATAACACAAATTAAAGAAATAAAATATAATTGCCACGCCGGGATTCGATCCCGCGACCTTCGGTGTGCGAGTCAAGAGCCTTACCGTTGGACTACGCCGGCCGTCAATATGGTGGAGTGAAGCCAGTGTTTGGATATATCTGGAGTTTGGAGGAGTATAGCCGGAGTTTGGAGGAATGTGGAGGTATATAAGTAATGTGACCAGACGTCCCGTTTTCACCTGGACAGTCTCGTTTTCAGACAGCATGTCCCGGTGTCCCTGAACACAGCCTCGGGACGTCAAAATGTCCCGTTTTCGAAAAGAAACCATTATGCTCCTAAACAAACATACTTGTAATCTTGAAATACATAAATATAACTAACTAACTAACTAACTAACCATCACGCCGTTTCCCCGCAGGGGTAGGCAGAGAGGACGGACCGCCAAACAACTCGGTCTTGGCACACACTCTTTGCCTCACTCACATTCATACATCGTCTCATACATTCTCTTCTATTATTCTGACTTTTGACATGACCCGACTCAAGTATCTGATTCACTTGATCGTGCCATGTCTTCCTCGGGCGTCCCCGACTTCTTCTACCATTCACATTCGCGTCGTATATTCTTCTTACACTACTTCCTTCGTTCATTCGCTCTACATGCCCAAACCATCTGAGGGTCCCTTTCTTAATCTTACTCATTATGCTTACATCAGCCTTACATTCTTTGCGGATATCCACATTTCTCACACGATCATACATTGTTTTACCACACATACGTCTCAGGGATCTCATTTCAACTGCATTCAGTTTACTTTCATCCTTCCTCTGCCAGTTCCATGCCTCACTGCCATACATCAGGGTAGGTACCAGGACTCCATTGTGGACTGCTAGCTTCGCTTTTTTTGACAGTTTTTTATTAGCGCCAACGGCATTCAGTCCACCATTAATGGAGTTACCGGCATTCACCCTTCTTTCAATATCTCTTTCAGCCTTCCCATCTCTCGCTAACCCTATATGACACGAAAAAAACATTAATTTCCTGTCAATTGTATTGTATGTAAGTGTGAGGCTCCTAAAACGTATAATTTTATAAGATATTTAATTTAATTTATTAAAATCGATTATTTTTCTTCACACGAAAAATCGATTTATTAATAATCGATTTTTTAGAAAACTAAAATCGCTTAAAAATCGATGTTTGTTTATAGAAAATTTGATTTTTAATCGATTTTTTTCATAATCGATTATTTTTTCATATCCCTATTCCGGACTAATGACTAAGCGTAGCAAGGCTGCGAATTAGGGATGTGACTTTTACATAAATAATCAACTATTAGGGGCCATCCATAAATTACGTCACACGAGTTTCATGATTTTTTGACCCCCCCCCCCCTCCCTGTCACACATCATCACATTTGTGAGACCCCCTCCTCCCTATTGTGACGTCACATGTTTTGCAATTTTACATGTAAAAATAATGAAAACAGTAGTTCAATTTTTTTTACATGTGACGTTACAGAGCTGATGACCCGCCATTACCCTTGTCACACTTCTCTACCCCCCCCCCCCCCCCGTTCAGGTATGACGTAATTTATGGATGCCCCTTATATAGTCGATTCTTTTTCTTAGCATGAAAAATCAATTTTTTAGAAAATTTAAATCTCTTAATAAAATCGTTTTTTTTAATCGATTATTTTTTCACATCCCTACTCATACCTACATAATAAAGTAAATTCACTCGTAAAATCCATGCTAATTTTAGTCAAAAAAAATTTTTGAACGAGGGTCTAAAATTCTGGGGTTAAAACTCTGGGGTCCCGCAAGGGTCTAATTTAGGACCTCTATTATTTTCTATGTTTATAAATGATATAGCCCTGTTTATAAAATTTGTAAATTTATTGTTATTTGCTGACGATATTAAACTTTATACCAATATAATGTCGAAAGCAGATTCTATTCGTTTACAAACCGATATCGACGGAATCGTAGAATGGAGTAATCGGAATAAACTCTATTTTAACAGCGGAAAGTGTACAATTATGTGCTATACAAGGGCTAGGAGTACTCTATATTATAACTACAAAATGTCTGGTACCTCGTTAAAACATATTTCACAAATGAGGGATTTAGGAATCACTTTTGACACACGCCTGACATTCCGTTCTCATATCGATTCGCAACTCTACGTTGCGAATGCTAGGCTTTGTAATCTACAACGCTAAATCTTTTTCCAACACAGCAGTCATAAAAATGCTCTACTTCACTCTGGTTCGCAGCATTCTCGAAAGTGGATTAGTAATATGGGGACCTAATAAATGGTCACGTTATGTATAACCGAAGTTTGGAGGAATTCGTTTGGCCGTTTGGAGAAATATGAGTGTAATTAGATTTTGAAGGAATGTGGGGGAGTATTGCCAGAGTTTAGAGGAATATGGTGGAGTGTAGCTGGAGTTTAGAGGAATATGGAGGAGTATATCTGGAGTTTTTTAGGAGTATAGCCAGAATTCGGAGGAATATGGAAGAATGTAGCCAGAGTACGGACAGAGTTCATGGAAATATAAAGGAGTATAACCAGAGTTTGGAGGAGTATATCTGGAGTTTGGAGGAGTATAGACGGAGTTTGGAGGAATGTGGAAGAATGTAGCCAGAGGACGAACAGAATTCGAAATGTATAGGAATATGGCCAGGGTTTGGAGGAGTGTGAAGGAATATGAAGGGGTGTAGCCGGAGTTTAGAGGAATATGGATGAGTTTAGCCGGAGGAGTGTAGCCAGCGTTTATGGAGGAAAAAATATAGAGGAGTAAGGTGAGTGTATGGTATTAGGCCGGATTTTGGAGTAGTAGCTTCCGCCGAAGTTTTGTGTAGGAAGGCAGTAAGTTTGGTGGAGAACTATGGCTGGAGTACGTTAATATTTAGCCGGATTTTGGGATTATTAATCCCTATTTATCCCCTCATTCGCCCTCGTTACGAGTACAGCGAGAACTCTGTTTTAGCGATTTGTTACTGTTAGTCAAGTTACCACACGAAGGCACTTATCTCGCTTATTTTCGAGCCGAAATTACGCTTTTTAAAATTTTAAACATTAATATACATTTAGACACGGCTCAAATAAATCATAGTATCTTATTTAAATAAACCTGGTTTGGAACCCACGACCTCTGGGTCACCAGCCAAGGAACTCGCTCCTTTAGATTTATAATACCGTTGTAATTATGTAATATGTAACCGAGTTGAAAACATTATTATTATTTTATTTATTTATTAAACTTAAAATAGTAACACTTTATGTGATCTAATGTAAAGGTTCATTTTTACATTTTAATTTACACATTGCTTATTTCTAATACTTATTACTTACAAACATACTCGTCATTTTAACACTTTTCTTTAATTATGCTTAATCTTAGTAAGTACATTTTTTAATTTCACTAGGAACTAAGCTATACATTTGTACGCCTTTATACAGTACCTAAACAATTTTGTGTTTTTCATTTGTTTAATCCTTTAGTTTAATACTTTTGTTTTCTGTCCTGTATGGTTTTTTTTTAACGTCTTTATTCTAGCGTATTTTTTCTCTAAAACTCCAAAGTCAGTTGGTAGTAATTTTTTTAAAACTTTGTATTTTGAAAATTGAAATTATATGGAAAATTGCTCCATTCTGGATTATTTGGAGTAAGTAATCTTCTGCAAGTTACCTACAATACTAAGGTGGAGAATATTTTAACAATTAGTAAATACGGTGACCGGCCAACACAGAATGAAACCAACTCAGAATCACCTCAGAAAGGTCATTAAGAGTGATGATAAAAAAATATTAAAACATTGGTTAAATACGTTAAGCTAGGTTAGGGTTACCGGCTATTTTAAAATTATTTTTAATAGCTATTAATAATCTTTCTGAGGTGGTTCTGTGTTGGTTTCATTCTGGGTTGGCATGGAACCAGTAAATACATATCGACGGTGGAAAAGCGAATAAGCCATACAACTGGAAAAAGAAATCATATATACATGGTGCAATAATCTTTACATAGCATAGCTTAGATCTTTTAAACTACGTAACGGATTTTCATGCGGTTTTCACCAATAGATAGAGTGATTCATGAGGAAGGTTTTTAGGTATATAATTTGTCAAGGTTTTGTGTAAATTGGTTGAAATATAGACAGTCCTGATCTAACTAAGCTCATTGAATTTCATATTCCCACGAGAACCACTCGTTCTAAAATCCTTTTTAAAGGTAACAATAATCGGACTGAGTATACGAAACACTCACTTTTACCTAGGTTGCATGAAGTTACTAATAGATATGCAGATGTGATAGATCTATTTAACTGCACGGAACAGAGGTACAAGACGGCTATGCTATCATATTTTTTTAGTCACTATTAATTTTATTTCTATTATAGATTTTTGCATGTAAATGTATCTCTGGTGTCACTTCCCAATGTATCGTCACAATTAACTGTTATACATACACTGTTTTACCATTACTAATATTTTGAATATGAATTTGTGACATGTAATTAATGTTTATGGCATACTTATGCCGTTTGTATTAAATAAATAAATATATAAATAAAGAGCGTGCTGGCAAGCGGGCGGTGTGGATTTGATTTAACAGATGGCGTTGATTATAAAGGTTGGGTAATGGCGTGGCGTTGTATTTCGTTAGCCTCAGCAACGTGTGTCCGGGTCTGCTAGTTGTTTTTCTTCTAATTCTTCCAAGGAAAGGCACCGTCTTTTTTGGCAATAAAATCGGCATTTCAGAAGATATCTTTGAATCTAGAATTATTCCCAAGTACTTTATCTTACTAATCTTTTCCAAGTTTTCGTCGTCGATTATAACGTTCATCGTATTTTTAGTTCACCTACATTCTTACAACTCATCCCTTTCAATATACTTTACCTTATCAGACCCAAGAAATAATGAACTGTTCTTACTCAATCAACACACGACCAATTCTGGATATTATTCACCATTATCCGGAATGTGTAGTGGTCAACTCGAGTCAAGATCTTGATTTTTTGGTAAAAGTCTAAATGATTTTTGTCGGTCACTAATCAATTAGAGATATTTTATAACTAAGGACTTAGACTTAGTAAGGTTCGAAGCGTTTTGCAATGAGAACAAAATTTACCTAAATTACAACAAATGTAAACAAATAAGCTTTACTAAAAATCAAAACGTTATTATACACAATTATTATATTGGTAATTATTCACTCGAGCGCGTATACTGTATAAGAGACCTCGGCGTACTTTTTGATTCCAAACTTCATTTCGGTGCGCACATTGAAAACATTGTGAATAAAGCTAACTGCATGCTAGGCTTTGATATCAGAAACAGCCGTGTATTTCGAAAACCTGAAACCTACCTTCTGCTTTACTATACGCTGGTCCGTTCTCAACTTGAATACAGCACCTCCATATGGGCTCCACTTTCCGGTATCTATAAAGAAAATATTGAAAGTGTCCAAAAGAAATTTCTGCGTTGCCTCAATTACAGAATGAGCGCTCCTAAACGGAGTTACACAATTATGCTCTCGAAATATAACGTCTCCACTCTATCTAACCAGCGAACATACCTTGATCTAATGACCCTGTATAAAATCTGCAACAACGTTATCGATTGTCCTGACTTACTCAAACTAATTAATTTTAAAATACCACCCAGAACAACTAGGCTTAACGACTTATTCCACATTAACCGGACACGTACAAATGCTGGTGTCAGGGATCCAATCAGAAGAATGTGTGAATTGTTTAATAAAAACCACAACCTTAAGGATTTCGATATATTTTTTGATACTTATAGCACTTTTGGTAGAAAATTGAGCCTGAATTGAATTCCTATAAAAAAAGAACTCGTTTATCATTTACTTTACTTTTTTATGTGCTTCTCTTTAAATAATTTTCGATTCATTATTAATTATGACTTATTTTTAAACATGTATAAAAAATGTCTTTGAAAATCTTTATTTATCAAGTCAATCAGTGAGAAATAGTTAGGGTGCAGGCGAATTCTCAAGTTACTGTTCATAATATTGTTTTGTTAATTATTGTCTGTGTCTGTGTTTTCTCCTTAAATAAATAAATAAATAAACTATTTTGACTTCTAGCCAAGTCTTAACTTGATCTGTCACTTCTATTTTCTTATGTTTATCTCTGATTTTGTGTTTGATATCGTACCACAAATAAATGATCATGTGCACTGTTTTCGAAATTTGAGTTTGGATTTGTTTAATTTTCAGCCGTTTGAAAATTGGACGCTTGTTACGATAGATTGATTTTCTCAATTATATTTTCATTATTATTAGTTATAAGGCTTTAGAGCAGTGTATATCCATTTTAATCAAATTAATGGAGAAGGGAGGTTCTCCGATGTTTTAATAACAGACACGTTTCTGAGTAATTAATGAGGAAGTATCGATCGCCTGCTGGACACGTGATTTATACCTAAGATTTATTATACTATCGTTGTGCAGAAGACTCGTAATAATGAAGCATAAACCTTAATTTGCAATCAATACACGGATGCACGCATAGACATCCATTATGTCCGTGGATGCACTTTTATCCGTTCGACAGTAAAAATTGACTAAGAAACATAAATGCATTAAACATAAAATAAACTTAAAATAAATACTATAGAGATTGATTATAGTATTTATTTCATTTTAATATCAGTAATGTATAAAAAAATAATTTTTCATTTTAGGTGTAACCTAATACAGTGGACCAGCGGAATTTGTCGGATAATACAGTGGACCAGCCGAATTTGTCGGATTATAGAGTACTGCCTGCCTAATACCCTCTATAGGCCGGAATTTTTGTAATAAGAGTAGGTACCGTGTAATCCGACAAATTTCAAATCAAAGAATCTGTTTGAACTACGAATCATAGGTACTACATACTACTACGACATACTAATCAATCTAATCATACTACGATAAAGAGCAAAAACCAAATCTTTCATGTTGAGTTCTTTTAACGTTTTTTCTATGGGCTGGTACTTAGATACGGCTCTCAGAAGTAGGTTTTTCTTGTAATCTTGCTTGACAAACTGAATAATATTCTGATTACAGGGGGCGCTGGATTAGCCAGGGGCTGGATTACCGCGGGTCCACTGTACATGCCTAATATTAAAATCGCAAGGGGTAATTTACCAAAACCGAAATAATATTTCGGGGTGGGGAAGTATGAAGTATGCTCGAACGGGGAACCGCTGCGCGCTACCGACGAAGTCAGAGCAGCGAAGAATCTAGACTAGATGGTACACTTGAGTAAGATTTGAACATGAAACGGTTAATATTGGGCATCTTTCAAATTATGTTTATTAAATTGAATGCGCATGTTTTAGGTAAATTTAGATAGAAACATTACCTATTGCAGGAGGAGCTCATGATTTTATGACTCTTTATCAGATTTTGATCAAACTTCTTTGATAAATTATTCGATACAACCAACTAAACTGCTGGACGGTAGGCATTAGTTCTTCATTGACAGATGTCAAAACAATACGGTATTCAATTTCGCATTATTTTCGTAATATGTGATCATAATTATATCTGAATATATTGGAAAGATAAATAAAATATCGGTCATTTTCAATATTTATTATTATTGTTTACAAAAAGTTATATATATAAAAATTATATATTTATATAAAAGTTATATTTTGATAGTGTCCCGCACTCGTAGCTAATCAAAATATATAAAGTTAAACCAATTATAATTAGATTTTTGAAAAATATTATGTCCTTTTGGAATACAGATTTACTAGTAAATTTAAAAGGTAAGAAAATAGTAGTACCGGGCATTTCAATAAAAAGAGGGATTTTTCAAGGAGACTCATTGAGTCCTCTTTGATTTTGCTTAGCATTGAATCCTCTGTCTAAAATGTTAATTAAAAGCAAGTTTGGAATAAAAATTAACGGTAATACAAGAAAGAGTAGTATAGTTTCACATCTATTATATATGGATGATATAAAATTATTTTCAAATTCTGAATCAAATTTAGAGAAAATGATTAAGGTAGTTAAAATTTTTCAGATGATATTAAAATGACTTTTGGTTTAGATAAATGTAAAACGATCCATATAGAGAAAGGCAAAATTGTAGATGGAGACGAGGGTATATTTAGAAATTTCAAAATTAAAAGTATGAAAGGGGGTGAGGTTTATAAATATTTAGGATACCCGCAATCGAATAGATTAGATCACACTAGTATTAAAAATGATATTAGGATTAAATTTCAAACTAGGATCAGAAATTTTTTAAAATGCAATCTATCTGCTAAAAATTTTGTAAAAGCAATAAATACTTGGGCAATACCTCTACTAACGTACTCATTTAGCATAATTAAATGGTCCAATACAGATTAAAATAGTTTAGAACGATTAATTAGAACAACGTTAACAAATTTTAATTGCCATCATCCAAATTCAGCTATAGAACGAATTAATTTACCTAGAAATTTAGGAGGTAGAGGTGTAATAAAATAACATCTTTGAAACACAATCAGGTAGAAATGCTTAGAAATTTTTTCCATAGGAAAGCCAATAGCTCAGAAATGCACAAAATAATTTGCAAGGCAGATATAAACATTACACCTTTAAATTTATATGACGAGAATGCCAAAATTCTTATAAATACTAACCAGGAATTATTAGATTCCTGGTCAAATAAAATTATTCATGCAAATCACTTCAATTATCTCAACCAAACGTATGTTGACAAACTTTCGTCAAACAAATGGTTGAGTATTGGAGAGTTGAGCGCAGAAATAGAAGGATTTATGCTTGCCATTCAAGATAGAGTCATTAATACAAAAATTATAGGAAGCATATAATCAAAGATATAAATCAAATTGATGATTTATGTAGAAAATGTTTGGTTTTTCCGGAAACTAATTAAGAACATATTATATCGGGATGTTCTATATTAGCGCCGTCCGAGTATACATTTAGGCACAATCAGGTTTTAAAAATAATCCACCAAAGTTTGGTAACTAAACATAACTTGATTGACTTCCGTAATACTTGACCGTACGATTGACTACCATATTATGAATATGAACCAAATTCATTTTAGAAAATGAATTTTATAAAATATATTATGATAAAACTATACTAACAGACAGAACAATTAGTCATAATAGACCTGATATAGTTTTACATGACAAAATTAAAAAAAAAAAACTTATATCATTGATGTAGCTATTCCAAATTCCTGTAATATTAAAAAAACAGTTTCTGAAAAATTAGAAAATACATAGATTAAGGAAATGAGATTAAAAGAATTTGCCACTCTCAGACTATAAAAATATTACCATTTGTTATTTCGGCTACTGGCATTATACCTAGGTCTCTGAAAATATTCATATTATATTCCATAGTTCTCATTAAAAACTTGCGGCAGGAATGTGAACTAACATTTTTCAATATGAAATAGCACAATTTGTTGGTTATTCACATTTGGTAGTTTTAATTATTGCTACAAGGTTTGTTAGATTCGTACTGGGAGATATATATGGTGAGGATCGTTTCGTGTTATTATGAAACTTTTTCCCTACTATTCTCAATTATTATCTTTTGTTCACTAAAAAATACTAATAATATGTCTGCAAAGTGAACAATACTATATATATCTTTATCTTTACCTAATTTATGTAAAAGCACAGTAGGACGTAAATAAATAAAACTAGGAATACGAAAATACGGGTAAAGGGGCACTCTAAACCATTCTATGCCGCTGGTTGCAAACAGGCGGCCGCGAAATGGAAATTCTAGTAAAAAAGTCAACTTGGTTCTGAAATAAAACACAATAACATAACGACTAATCTTTAGTGTGACCCCTTTTATTATGTGCCTACACATTTACGTATTTATTTTTTGTAAAATTTGACGTGCTTTCACTCTGAAATCATCTCGCATACTGACTGGAAATAACTCGTGTCTTGGTTTATATAATGGCGTGAGACAAAATAACAATATCGTGATATTGAAAAACTGTTTTTATTTATTTAAGCATTGTTTTAATGCTTTTTAAAATAATTTTATTATTCAGTCGTTTAGACAACATTGATGTGGTGATAATGTATATTTTTTATAATTCTCCTGTATTTAGAATTAAAAGATATAATCGAACTTTAAGCTATTTTTAGAGGTTTTGTAAATATTTTTTCACGCAATTGTTTTAAACATTTTAACACGTTTTTTTTAACGCACCATTTAGAAGAATAGTTTATTTTTTCAAAACATATTATTTTTTTCTAATAAACAATATAGAAATGTTCTTAAAACTGCATCAAAAATCCCTAAATATGCTGCGCTTGCGGTAATATACCCTTAATGTAAGGTTGAAATTTCTTCAAAGAAATTAACTGGAAAATGCTTGAGCGATTATTATTTTTTTTTAGTTTCTGGTCATTTACACTAAAAAGTATATGTTGAAATTACTCTTTCGGTGTGCAAAATTGGTTTACAACGGTGGATTTGACAAAAACACAAAGGTTATGTCCGAGAAAATCTAATATCTAAAAGCCATGCTACGTTGATACTTGACTTACCGCCCTTGAGGTGATTTTTCACAAAAACGGCGCTGTACAAGTCATCCAAATTTTATTATTATTATTATTTATTAAGAACTCAGTTAAGTGGGAAACAGTTTCGTGTTCAATTCCGAAGTGGGCAATTCTATCAGCCAGTCTACCAGGCTCCGCAGTCCAATTGCTCTCCCAGGGGCTTGAGGTCGGTGATGGCAAAACCGTCGTCGTCCACGCAGTAGAGCCGACCGTCGAGCTGCTGCACGGCCAGGTAGTTGCCGTTTCCCTTGCACGTCTGCGACATGGTCGTGCCCACCTCCTCGAAGTACTTCATGTCTCGAGCGCAGTCTGCAAATTTTATACATGGATTTAGAAACCCACACCCACTGCAACATTCCACCGCTACATACAAGCGCATCCTTGCAGTTAGTGGGCTATTCACGCTATTTGGACACGCACAGAATCTAGTTATACCATAAATACTTACTAGGTAAATAACTTAATTATATAATATAGCACTAGTGGCTGGCACTTTTTATCAGGACAGTGACTTAGTTACCTCTTATCACTATCCTGGCTACTGGCTTCTTGTTATTTTATTTTTTTTTCTTCTTCTACCCATTCATCAGAATAGTTACAAGCAGAGAAGTTACAAACATAGTCATAGCCATATAATAAGAAGAGATTACTACCTCATAAATGAAAAATCGTTGACTTGCAAAAGACGCAAACGAATTGAATTAGGAAACGATAATTTATGGATGAAATGATGTTATCATATGCTACTTACTGCAATTGACCGAACTAAGAGATGCTCCAGCTTCCGATTGATAAGGTCCTATGCGACCACCATCCTTCCATGAACAGTATGCTCTAAAATAAATTAAACATTCGTTTTTTAATCGTAATCGCACGATTATTGGTATCGTGAAAGCAAGAGTCATTGAATGCATCATTAATTGAAAGACATGTTATTATGTTTACTATTATCGATTAATGGAGAACTATGTACTCACATGCCGTTTTCAATCTGATAGACCCCGTACGTCCCATCATAGTCACAGTTGGGGGATGCCATCGTGACCTGCCCAACACCGTGGAGGGCCAGCTTTTTCATCAGTACGGCTATGGCATAAGATTTGCTCTCACACTTCCGGAGATACTGCGAGCCATACTTGTCCTCGTTATCTGAATCAATAACATTTCCTCATTATACCTACTCAGTACTTGTCTGTGAATTAATACTTATGGTAATCAATAGTAATTAAAAATATGGTTTTGAAAGTGACACAACTACGGAGCAGAATGAAGTTGGGAAGAAATCTACATAATTTGCCTTCTTCTTTAGCTGCACGTTTTGTTGAGAAACTATCTCTTGGTAGTTAATGCACAAGGGTACGGAATAGTCTGACTGGTACCCTTGTTGCAAGGTCAGCAGCATAGTTATGCTCTCCAGCAATGTCAGAAAGGGATAGGTGATGTGATGATGGATAGGTTGGATGGGGGAATGATGAAACATATATTTTAAAAGGGGTTGCATACTGTTGCGTCAATAGTACCCACATACGTAGATGCGGTCTTTCTACTGGTGGATTTAAACGTGTCCGACGTGTAGTGTCGTGACGCGTCAGAACAGTATTGGTTTCATACATTTAATATAATAATAATAATAATCTTTATTCCAGGATGTGGGGAGGATAGTGCAATCCCACACGTCCCATATAGTTATACATATTTATATATTTACACAGTAAAGAAATAAGAACAAAACAACAAAAGTAAATATTCAATTATTATGCAGGGCGTGATCTTAAGTGCGCTCGGGCCTATCGCTCACTCAGGCGTGGAGCTTGGTGCTGGAAGGCTGCGGTCACCAACGTGTTGTCGGAGGCCATTAGCCGCATCCTGGCTCCAGTGACCCGGTGTCTCATCAGACTGGCGAATCCATGGAGTCCTAATTCTGTGAACATTGTTGAAGCGTTGCTATACCTTCTGAATCCAAATATGATTCTGCACGCATCATTATATTGGATCCGGAGACGTTCCATTGAGCTTACTCGGTATTGACAACATGTTTCACACGTATACAGGCTAGTGCAGAATGCATTAAATAATGTTTTTTTAACATTATTACTGCATCGGAAGAATCTTCGGGCAATCATGTTTGACAAAACACTGATACTTCTCCTCTGTCGTTCAATATCACCATCATCCGAGAGGTCTTCAGTGATGATGTGCCCCAAGTATTTTACATTCGTGGATGTGCTTATGGTTTCCTCGTTAAGTTGTACGGGGAGCATCTTCTCGGGATTTTTTCCATGGTGGAATGCAATTAGCTCCGTTTTCTTGGGGTTGTACATCATGTTGTGGTTATTTGCGTATTCCTCACAAATTTTTAGTAATATTCTCGACCCCTTGATCGACGGAGCTAGGAGAATCATGTCGTCCGCATAGCTAATGTGATTTAGGCACAGATTATTATACGACAGTCCGCTCTGGTGTCTAGGCGATTTGATAATTCGTCCATGTATACATTGAACAGGATTGGGGACATACACCCTCCTTGCCTTACTCCTGATCGCAAGTATATCGGTTGGGAGTATGTACTTGCCCACCATACAACGTTTTCCTGCTGGGAGTGCCATCGGTATAGTGTGTTGATATACATGGTAGGTATATTCCTAGCTTTCAATTTCTCCCATAAGGTTTTATGACAGACCCTGTCGAACGCTTTACTTAGATCTAAGAAACATCCGTAAACAGTAGTTTTTCGTTTTCTGTAAAATTCTATTATTTGCTTTGCGGAGTATATTGCCATATTAGTGGATAATCACCTCTTAAAACCCCTCTGGTTGTCTTTAGAAGTGAGTTTACCTTCTATTTCATTTAGAATTACCCTTTCAAATAGTCTTGCAATTATAGTTGCTAAGGATATTGGCCGGTAATTGCTGGAGTTGGTCATGTCAGGCTGTCCCGATTTCAGGATCGGGGTTATAATTGTTTTCGTCATTGTGCTCGGTAGATGGTTGTGTTTGAGAATTGCTTTGAACAGAATGCTTAATAGTTTAGGCATGTATCTACCTCCGTACCTTCTATGTTCAATGCTTAAACTATCATATCCCGGAGATTTACCGGCCTTAGTAGCTTTGATGGCCTTCATTATATTGTTTTCAGACAGGTAGACATTTTGCCCATCATGTTCCATAATATCGGGAGAAGTCGGTGCTTCATTTCCGGAAATATCTGCAAAGGTTCTTCTAAATGTTCTGGCGATTTCCTCTGTATTTGTGGACCCGTCAATTTGGCTGGCGATTCGAGTGTTTGGTTTGATCAGGTTGTTGCTTTTCTTCCAGAATTGAGCGAACTATTTTTTGTCAAGCGACTTTACGATATCATCCATCTTTGTTTGTTCGGCAGAGCTTTGGCAGTGTTTGAGGGCTCTTTTGAACTCCTTCCTTTTCCGTTTTCTTTCGTCCGCAATGGGACCATGCGATGGTCTCCCATTTTGAATCCACATCATCAATGCCGATCTGGATTTTTCGTACTGTTCCTTGACTTTTTGGTTCCACCCGGCAATGTGACAATATGTTTTTGGTTCGCTTTGATTGCTCTCCCGATAAAATACAATGTTGGCAGCAATTCTTAGGGCTTCCACGATATCTGTGTACATATTGTCCATGTTTTGTATATGATCACATTTGTCACATGTAGACTCAGAATTACATATGGATTCGGAGTATCTTTGATAAATTACACTGAGTAATGCTTCTGCCACAGACGTATATTCATTGATTTTATTGTTGTTGGTCCTTCTCCATATTATGTTATTAGGCTGTTGCGGGGCATTAAAGATGGTTGCAGGTAGGTTTTCAGCAGCGATTACACAAGATGTCGGCCGGTGATTAGACCAGTCGGTATCGTAATGTATTTGCAGATTATGTATTTTGTCCTTGAGATTATTTGTGCACATACAATGATCGAGCCAGGAAGTGGTATATATGGTCAGGTTTTTATTGGTGCGTCGCTATGGTCGTGATACGTTGTGTCGTGCCGCATCAGAAGCGATCTCGATTTTCGTCAAAGCGGTGCAGGTGGAGCAGCGAGGGAGCGACCGCGTCACGACAGATCAGGCAAGTGTGCACGAGCCAGTTCTGTGTTATGATTATTGATTCAAAATATCGTCAGAAAGCGTCAGAACAGCCATCACGTGAGAGCACATCACGACACAACACATCAGACAAATATAAACCCACCATTATCATTTCATGTTAGGCTCATAATATCAAATGATATCTGACAATGCTAAATAACAATGGTGACATATTATTTTCTATGCCATAATTTCTCTGAGAATTGGAAGACCTTATTATGCCAGCCTACACTCCGGGTGAATCGCCTTACCGAGATATTCTGCAAACCTTTTCCAGGGCTAGAAAACACGAATACTTTTGCTCCATTCCATTGACGGCTGCGTTTATCAGCTGCCAGAGTCCCCCTCAACATTAGTACCATCTCCACGCTGATGACTCTTTCACCCGGGCAAAAAAAAAATAGGGCGAGGAGAGGTGAAGCGATGAGCGAGGAAGTGATACCGACGAACGTTCTCGTTTGCCTCCTTTGGGTAAACAGCCTAGAGCAGACATCGGATTTATACTTACAGCAGGGCAGCATTGACACTAACTCCTCGGAAACCACCATCGATTCGGTCTCCCCGGTCTTGTGTTCGGCGCACCAACAAAGACCGCTGTCGCACTGCAGCGGCTCGTAGTTTCCGTTTGATGCGCAGTGCAGCGTCACGTCTGTTCTGCCGAGGGCCTCCAGATCAGCCCTTCGCCGACTGCAAGCTTAAAATTAACCAGAAATTAGCCTGCTAGTTGTTCATGTGATACTAAGCAAAGAAATGCACACTAAATATATACTTTGGCAGTACAAGATTTTCTCACACTCCACATCATTTGAGGTGGGACACTTCAACACCTCACTTGAGTATTTTAGTACCTCGCACAAGCTTATTCTGAGATTTTACTATCCTACCCAGTGGTGGTACACGATGTATCCGATCTCATAGACGTTTTGAAGAATAGTTCTGATTTTGATGAAATAATGTTTATTAGTGAAAATAAAAATACATACCGCATGTCATATTCTGGGAGTCTTTGGCCCAAGTCATGCCGAATATCCTCTCCCCCAGTATGTTTGAGCAAAAGCATCTAAAACACACATTATTTGTTAATATTCACTGAAATAATATAGCCAAAATTGCGGTTTTATATTAGATTGGTTACGGATTACAATTCATGACATTAACGAACCATTTATTTTTATATGATCAATAATGAAATAAACCTAAAACAATGGAATGTGTTACTTTTAAAATATAGACTACTTTATCAAGTAAAATCAAAATGTTTAATATTTACCTGCCCACAAGTTTATCTCCCTTGCATTGTACTGGACTGAAACTTCCATCGGAATCGCAGCTGGGCGGGTAAATCGGCTTTTTATCGGCAGGAAGGTGCATCGGGTAAACGCAGGTAGCTGCATTTTGAATTCGCATACATTTTTATTATTAATATTTTTTAACATTAGCTCCATGCAAAATACGCCGTGAAGAAATTTTTTGTTATCTTATGATACTACACAAAAAATGGACATTACATATTTTTGGCTGTACAAGATTTTCTCACACCTCATCTCATTTGAGGTGGGACACTGTTCATTTCAGTATTGTAGTACCTCATACAAGCTTATTCTGAAATTTTACTGTCCTACCCATACACATATGAATATTAATAGACCTGCCCTAAGCGATAAAAGCGTATTATTTCCCCCCTCCCCACACCGGTTCCATTGGAACCGGCTGGGATCGAGTATGGCTTCGCGTGAATCTAAAAAATGTGACGTCATCATTCTTCTGCGAGCCAGCGTCGAGCACTCATCGGTGTATTTTACGAAATAACACCGCAAAAATAGTGGCTTGTGTTTTGAAAACGTGTAAAAATAGAAGTGAAAAAGAGAATAAACCCAATTGTCGTATTACATTCCATAGGCAAGCATTATTTTACTTTATTATAAGCTTATTCAGATCACATAATATGGTCGTTTTTGTAACACACACTATCACTCGAGACACATGGCGTGTGCTCGTCGCTGTTTTGTGGGGTAAGTAAATTATGAAACATTTGTAAAAGTGTCTTAACTAAATACGTCAACAAAATATTGGACTATGAAAATAGGCGAACTTTACTTTGCTGTATTTGGAATTTGTAAATTTGTTCATTTCGCGGCGAGCAATTCGCGCTCCCATGTAAAAAGCTCTATTCATTAAAGAGCAGAGTTTACTTTTAAGAACTAAATGGTGATATTATAATGCGAGATGCCCATATACTCTCAGATTGAGTTATTGACGAATCACATATCACCGAATTCATCTTCCCGCTCTGCGCCCCGCTCTAGTTTGTTTCTTCCCCTCACCTTTATGTTCTGGTCTATTAATATTCATATGTCTATGGTCCTACCCAACACTTCAGTGGTGGTGGTACATAGAGGGATCCTATATTCGTTTTGAAGAATAGTTTTGCTGTGTGGAGGGTATTTTTAAGGAAAGGAAGCATAGGAAGTTCTGGGAAGGTAAAATTTTGAGAGGTGGTTAGAAATCTGGGTTCAGTGTGTTCAGGAAAGACGTATGAATCTTATCAACTGCGGAGCAATGCGATGGATCGAGAGAGTCCGGCTGGAGAGGTCAAAAGGCCTCCCTCAACTAATCTCTCGGTCCGGGCCGCCACACGGTAGATACGCAGACACATCTGCCGCCAAGACCTAGACATACCTCACCCCACGAATCCGGGCACCCCTGCTAAAACACCAAACGTAGCGAACCACTTGGGGTAAACTATTTTTTTTTAATATGAATACCGCGCAAGAGTACCAACTGCTTCCGTCTGGAGCCAGTGAGACTATGGCATCCCGAATTGGGGTATGTTATGAGGCTGAAGGTAGTTGGGGAGGGGAAGGATATAGGAAGAGGAACGTGGGGAAGTACCTGGCTATTCAGATCTGGTCACAGCTAATGCCATTTCAAGAAAGGTTTCAATTCTTAATGGTGGTCTTACACCAGGGCGATACTGAGGGTATCTTCCACTCTGGAACATGCCGCAAATATACTATACATTATTTTAAATTAATAACTTGTGAAATAACACAAATTAATATAATAGAATTTATTTGCCACGCCGGGATTCGATTCCGGATTGCGAGTCAAAGAGCCTTACCGCTCGACCACGCCGGCCGTCATGTATGGCGAAGGTGTTGGTTAGGATACAATATAAGATTCTCACGATCACTTTTTTTTAACCTCGACGCAGGCTTATTCATCAAGGTTAATAATATTATTTAAAAACAATAATTTTAATTTTATAAATAATTTACCATAATCGATGACGCAGTACCTCGAAACGCACTTGAGTCCAGGAGCGCAAAATCTATTATTGCCTGAAGAACATAAATCCCCAGGTGCTAGAACATAACAATTACCAAAGTTTGAATTAACCAATTTTCATTACACCTAAAGATAATTAGGTTCCTAATAATCATAAATGGCTCGTAGAACACCACAGTTTCAAAATAAATTTGATGATCATCCAACATGCTTTCCGAGCACAAATTTATTTTTTAATTTACCAAATATGGTGAAACGATTACAATCGGAGAAAATCTAATAAAAACAAACCACATAAATTGCAATCAAAAAATTCCTCAAACCACTGGACTTTTTTGTCTGAAGGTCAAAATATTTCCGCTTTACAATAAAACCAAAAATAAATGGAAAATTTCGAAAAATTCGAAAACAAAAAACTGTTTTTGAAAGGTGATGAAATACGTTTTCAAGTTTTATGAATCGAAATAAACATATATATTTTTTAAATTTAGATAATATTTTTTATTGAAAACAAAAAAAAAATTGAAAATGGCTCACCTTACGTTTTTTCTGACTAAAATTACGGATAACAAAAAAAATAAGCACGTGTTTTATTAGGCAAATGTATTTATGTAAATGCTATCCATCAACTCACTTTTTTGTCGTTCCATGTAAAAATAATTAATTAAAAAATTAACAAATATCCTTTTTTTTCAAATTGCGGTCGCAAAATTTTGTTTCATTAACGTGTACATCTTAATTGTTTTGTTGTTAATTTTGATATTTGAATATAAAGCGTGTCTTTTCTCTTTCTAATGCCGTTTAGATCACATTTCTCTCCATGACAATAAGGGAAACACAAGATTTCTTTGAGACATACATGAGCTGTTCCGAAAAGTGAACAAATTATCCTAATGGCCGTTATACACGACATCTTTTTTCAGCCCGATTCCAATTAGACACAAAAGTCAACATTTTTCGCTCTACGCGATCGCTATTTTCATCTCTATTTTCATATCTACGATTTCAATTGTCATCACTGCAAACAACACATGAACCGTGCTGTTTGCTGTGATGTCAGCTGAAATCGTAGATATGAAAATAGAGATGAAAATAGCGATCGCGTAGAGCGAAAAATGTTGACTTTTGTGTCTAATTGGAATCGGGCTGAAAAAAGATGTCGTGTATGACGGCCATAAGGGATTAATGCCGATTCTGCCATATGCTGCAACCGTAATCTGTATGTTGACCAATGACTGATCAGTTTTTCTTCCAATCTAGACCCCCCCCCCCGATAAATTTGGGCCACTTCGTATATTCTTTTCAAAATAACGTGAGATTTTGCTGGACCCCTCTCCCCCCCCCCCCCCTTTCGAGCTCACGTAATTAATGTATGCCCTCTTATGTCACATTTCTTTCACAAGAGAATAAAACGGGAGCGGGAGCTTGGTTCCATCATTTCTTAGCTTTTAACTAAATTATTTCGCTTTAGTTCTTAGTGATTTCAGATAAAAGGATAAAGTTAATCTGTATGATTTAACAGTGGGTGTATATTTGATTAACAAATTGAAGAATGTGTTTATCGCGGGTCCTTTTGACACTAGTCATATTTTTTTATTATTTATTGGTTACGTCTTACAATTTGGATCTTTTGATTTATACTGCTATTCATTAAAAACATTGCTTGTGTACATATTCCGTCTTATAAAAGTGAAAAACTTGATGCGAACCGAGGCGTGGGTACAAATAACCCGACCTTACTATAAAAGTGAAAAACTTGATGCGAACCGTGGCGTGGGTACAGATAACCCGACCTTACTATAAAAGTGAAAAACTTGATGCGAACCGTGGCGTGGGTACAGATAACCCGACCTTACTATAAAAGTGAAAAACTTGATGCGAACCGTGGCGTGGGTACAGATAACCCGACCTTACTATAAAAGTGAAAAACTTGATACGAACCGTGGCGTGGGTACAGATAACCCGACCTTACTATAAAAGTGAAAACTTGATGCGAACCGTGGCGTGGCTACAGATAACCCGACCTTACGCCTTGTTTATCCATTGTTATGGTACGCCCAAACGACAAAGAATTCAAACTCCTAATTCGCCGCAAACTACACAACACCCTGCTCCCCCCCTGTTCCCTGCTTCCTACTTCCTATCCCATCCGCCCACCCGCACGCGATCCCTTCCAGCAGTTGAGAATTGCGAGCCGCCTCGGGCACACGTTATGCCCGCGCGTGGATTCCCACTGTTCGCGCCCGACGTACTATCGCTCGAATTGTACTCAAATATAACCTGCAATGTTAATTCAATAACCTACGGGTTTAGCGCTGATATTTCACCATGCCTGTGTAAACTTCGGTTCTGTCCTAAACTCGGGAGGTCCCCCCTGGAAGCCGGAAGACGAAGACCCCCAACATCATGTAAGCTGTACAATTGTTTCCTCATTTGATTGTGTCCTTTAACGATAGACTGTAAACTCCCGCGCAAAGCCATCACTCAGAGAGTTTCGTTTAGGGATCTTGAGGTTATAAACACGATAGCTAGGATTGTGTAGTATGTATTTCTTGTGTTGAATTGTACTGTAATGACCTATGTACTGTGTTTTAAATTTGCAATACATGAATCTAGTTAACTCAATCCTGTTATTATTCTGCTACGGCAGGAGGGTTTCCTAGAGAGGGAGTATCCTGCCAGACGACTGAGATGCGAAGGAATTTCTGAAGCCTCGAGCGACCCACCACCTGAATAGAGGGTAAATCATGCCTCCCCTGAGAGCTAGCTTGGGACATGTTTGGGGGCCCGCTCCTAACACTGGCGTCCATAGTGGGGCCCAGAATTTTTTTTTTCATTTTTGCCATTGTCTCAGTCGCCTTACGGAGTGCTCCCTGTCGAAATCTTCCCCGCATAGGAACTGTTTGTAAACATTGATTGTACTGTGTCTTGGTGTTTTATACCCAGTGAATAATGAATTCTGTGGGAAACCACAGAAATCCATGTGCAAATTGAGTCCATAACGCAGATTTGATTGCAATTATAAAAAAAATTGCGTCAAAGTTGAAAACATGGCCATTTTGTATTAACCAGAAAGACGGCAGCATTTAAACCGCGAATCTGACTGCGCACGCGCCGACCCCTTTGTTCACAAAGCAGCGGACGAGCAACAGTAATTCGCGCCAAATCAACGGCCCGATGTTTCACGCGGTAAATACATACCTAATCTCTGAGTTGCGCGCGCACCCACGCGCATCGAAGCATAAAAGTGCGTTTATCGCGCCAAACTCCAACGGCAAAAATCCGTTTGAATCAGGCAGAACAATTCCCTGTCACTATGCAGTGTTTTGAATAATAAAATCGCCCTTCTGTCACTAAGGTCGGAAGCAATGGAGATCGCTATTGTAAATTTGGTTTTGGAATTCCAATTACCTTGTGGATTCTTTAATTAAAAAATCTCACACTCACGTTTTTCTTGCACAATATACCGATCGGCCCACTTGTTGTGTCTGTCAAATTAGTACCACGTATATTTCACCAAATGGACAAAATAATGACTTTCTTTCCACATTCTACGTTATAGGTACCGCATTTTTTTCAGCATAAGTGTAAAGTGAATTGTTTTTTTCCTTACATAAAAAAAGTGAAATAATAATAAAACCAATGATTGGTTCCATGAAAAAATAAAATAATTTTAATGTGGTTTCGTAACAAATCCCATATTCAGTTATTTTCATCCGGAAGTTTGTCCTTATTTGCCAGAAGAGTGCCTTTTGTGAATTTTAGTGCCTTTCTCAGTGCAAAGTGGTTTGTGAAAAATAAAAAACCCGTTTTCTAAAGGTCAGTCCTGGCAAAATTTTTTGGAAATAAATAAATACTTGTGAATTTCACAGTTTTCTCAAAAGTGGTTTGTGAAAAATAAAAAACCCGTTTTCTAAAGGTCAGTCCTGACAAATTTTTTTTTTTGGAAAAAAAATAAATACTTGTGAATTTCACAAGTTTTCTCAAAGTGGTCAGTGAAACACAAAAACCTTTACTACTTAGGTCTTTCCACGCAAAAATTTTTTCTTGTGCCTTCCCTTGACAAAGATTCTGGTGTCATATATACCAAATTGTAGTATGGAATACAGTTTTCTATAACTATTTTAGAAATACCAACCAGTGATTACCAAGTGAAAAGTGCCTCACAAAATTAATTTTGCGTTTACTAAAGAAGACCCCTGGCAAATTTTTTTCACCACCTGGGAAACTCACAATGGAAAACAATCAAGCTATGGCATCATCCAATTTGGGCATCATTCCCAACGTGCACAACTTATCCAAAACTCACTTACAAACTGCTTTAAGGGATAGAGGACTCTCGCCATCAAGCAAATCTAAACCTACATTAAAGGCTTATGCACTTTTATTCAACAAAAAGTACATTAAGAGAATAAACCTCGCCCCCTCAAGCGAAAATAATTCACGCTCGGCTACGCAAGTTTTGAATAATCTTGTTCCTAACGAAGAACCTATGCCACAAGTAATGATAAAACAGGACATCGCACCCACCTTGACACAAGATAAAACCTACGATTTATCCTCGTGGAAAATCAAATATAATGGCGTCTCCGATGTACTGGATTTCATTGACCGTATTGAAGAAACGGCTACAATCAAAAATATCCCATTCGAGATTCTACGAAAAAACTTCATAGAACTCATCTCCCCAGAATTGATACCCTGGCACCGCATTCAAAAAACTAAATGCAAAGATTGGAATAAACTCAGATCTGCCCTAATCTCGAGCTTCGGAAAAACGGAAGCCCAGCACCGGATCAAATTATCTTTACTATCTATTAAACAGCTAGTAAATGAACCTGTAGCAACATTCATAGAAAGGGCTGAATCCATTAACATCAAGCTTTCACATCCCGTTTCGGAAGCTGAACTATTACCAGTCATAACTGATGGCCTTTTAAGCAAATACGAGAACATCATTACCTCACAGAAAATTGCATCCCTAGCCCAGCTAAACGAAGTCTGTCTCCTTCTGGAATCGTACCAGGATAGGAAAAACATAAAGAATGTGTCAAATAATGTAGTTGTGCCAAGCCGTTCGTCTGGTTTAAAACCAGAATTCAACAACAAAAAAGTGTGCTCTTTTTGCAAAAAAGTAGGCCATCTGGCCACTACTTGTTTCAAGCAAGCAAGGTTTCTGGAATCTAAGGAACCCCGAACTTTCAAGAGGCATCACTCTAGGGACCGCTCTCCTCCAAGCGACGAACTGCGCAACATTTTCAAGAAATCAAGGCACAACATGGAAAGGTTACAAAACCCAAGCGATGTCAGACCTCAGGTGGATTTCTCCAAGCCCCCACCAAATTTCTACATGAAGAGGCCAAAAAACTAAATAATAACCTCTCAGGCACCCATTCTGAACCAAGGTCTAAAGAATGGACTGATTGGTTAGCACACATTAAGTATTTTAACCAGACCTTAAATGTTTCTTCGGTTTGTTGCAAACAAGCTAAAGATGGGAGACCCTATGCTTTTTTCTCTGTTAACAATGTGCCCTTTTCCGGATTACTTGATAGTGGTGCATCTGTCAGCTGTCTTGGCAACAATGCTCACCTGCCTTTTGTTAACAGTGATTTTAGAATTTCGCCCCAATCAACACACCTGACGACTGCGGATAATGTTTCCCAACCGGTCATCGGCGCCCTTGCCCTGCCAATTAATTGTAACAATAAAATAGTTACAATCAATTTTCTAATAGTGCCCTCTATATCCCAGAATTTCATCCTTGGCGTTGACTTCTGGAAGGCATTCAATGTTGCTCCCCAAGTATTTAATACTCTTGGCAAAACCTCCACTGCTGCTCAAATTAGTGAGATCCGCACAATAATACCTCACGAAAATTTAAGCACGGACCAGGCTCTCCAACTAAAAGAAATGGTCAATAAATTCGAGTCAATATCTTTCGAAAAATGTGGATTAGGTTTGACAAATTTGGTTGAACACCATATCAAAACCAATGGCCCACCCATCAAGCAACGTTATTACAACTTAGCCCCCCAAAAACTTAAACTTTTAGAAAACGAACTTGATGAAATGTTAAAAATGGGTGTGGTGGTTCCCAGCAGAAGTGCATGGACCAACCCAACTCTTTTGGTTTCTAAAAAAGACGGCTCTGCACGTTTCTGTCTCGACAGTAGACGTTTAAACTCTTGCACGGAAGCTGATGCGTATCCCTTACCTCACGTTCACGCAACCTTAGACAAGCTGCGTAACGCCAAGTTCATCTCTTCTGTCGATCTCAGCAAAGCGTTTTGGCAAATACCCTTGGACGCAGAATCGTGCGAAAAAACTGCTTTCGTTGTACCTGGTAGGGGAATGTTCCATTTTAAAAGATTACCCTTTGGTCTAAAAAACAGCCCCGCCGAGTTACAAAGACTGATGGACAAACTTTTCGGTCCTGAAGTCGATAACAGCCTGTTTTGTTACCTTGACGACCTCATCATCGTCAGCGATACCTTTGAAAAACACCTATTAATGCTGGAAAAAGTTTTTCAACAACTCAAGTTCGCTGGTTTAACCATCAACTTGAAGAAGTCTGAATTCTGTAAGTCCCGTCTACGTTATTTGGGATTCATTATCGACGAAAAAGGTCTAAGAACAGACCCCGCTAAGGTGGAAGCCATGGCAAATTTTCCCCGACCCAAAAACGCGAAGGAAGTCAAAGGTTTCCTTGGACTTGCAGGTTACTACAGGAGATTCATCAAAGACTTTTCCACTATCGCAGCCCCCTTAAATAAAATTACCGGCATCCGTAAAGGTGTCAGCAATTTCCGATGGTCTGTCGAAGCTGAAGAAGCGTTTACAACTCTAAAAAATGCCCTTCAAAAAGCTCCCGTTCTGAATTGCCCGGATTTTGCACTCTCTTTTACCCTCCACACGGATGCCTCCAATGTAGGAATCGGTGGAGTCCTTACTCAAGAATTCCCAGATGGCGAACACCCTGTAGCGTATTTTTCCCGTACATTAAACAAACACGAGAAAAACTACGGAATTACCGAGAAAGAGTTATTGGCTGTATTGGATTCTGTTCACCATTTCCGCGGTTACATAGACGGTAGCAAATTTACTGTAGTCACAGACCATAGTAGTTTGAAATGGTTGATCTCTTTAAGTAATCCCTCCGGTAGGCTCGCTCGTTGGTCCTCCCGTTTGTCTCAATACAATTTTGATGTTGTTCACCGTAAAGGCGCGGACAATATTGTTCCCGACGCCCTTTCAAGAATTGAACTGGCTTCATTAAATGTTGACACAATTGCCCCCCCTCCATCTACAAAAGATGAATGGTACTTGAAAATCTTCGAAGGTTGTAAAAATAACCAACAAAAGTTTCCTAATTTTATCATAAAAGAAGGACAACTATACCGTAATTGCAAGGTACCACTATCCATCCTCGAAGATTACTCGTGGAAACTTGTCGTTCCCCTCGAAGGTAGAGAACAAATAATTATTGACAATCATAGTGCTCCCGACTCCATACACCCAGGAAATTTCAAGACGTATAAAAAGATCTCCTTGAAGTATTACTGGCCTGGTCTCTTCAAGCAAATTCGCAATTACATCTCTAAATGTGAAACTTGTAAAGCCTATAAACATAGCACGGCAGCACCTGCCGGCCTAATGGGTAATCCCAAACGTGCCGACAGACCCCTACAATCATTGTCAATGGACCTCGTCGGACCCTTTCCCCGAAGTTATGCCGGACACATGCACATACTTAGTGTAGTGGATGTTTTCACTAAATTCTGTTGGATCTTTCCTTTAAAAAGAGCCAACGCGTCCGCCATCATCAAACTTCTGGAAAAACACATTTTTATACCTTACGGAACACCCAGAACCGTAATTGTTGATAACGGAAAACAATTTATTGCCCAAGAATTCAAAGATTTTCTTGCCAAATACGGAATCAAGGATATTTACTATAATACCTTGTATACTCCACAAAATAACACCGTCGAACGTTATAACCAAACAATCAACACAGCTCTGGCTATTCTAGTTGATAAAGATCAACGTACTTGGTGTAAAAACCTAGATAAAATTCAGGCTGCAATGAACAACACTGTTAATCTGGCCACTGGTTACACACCTTTCTTCTTAAAACACGGTATGGAACAAGTTGTTCATGGTTCTCTACATAGGAACACTAACTTTCCTACGTCAATTGCCACCACAAGCAACCCTACCGCGGACTATGCCCATCGTCTGGAAGAACTGTCGGCCATCTACAGTGAAGTCACTGATGCTTTGCTCCTGGCTCATCAAAAGAGTGCGGACAGATACAACCTACGTAGGAAACATGTCACCTTCAATACAGGAGACATAGTTTGGAGAAAGAACAACACACTTTCCCAAGGAGCCATGTATTTCTCTGCCAAGCTGGCACCACGTTTCGTGAAGGCCAAAGTTCTAAGAAAGATATCAGATCTAGTGTACTCCTTGTCTGACTGCTCTGGAAAACACATTGGTAATTACCATATTAAGGATATCGCAAAATCTGGAAGTGAGGAGTCAAGTAAAACTGCCCCCACTATCTCAGCAAACTTAAAATGATCCAGTGTGTATCACCACAACCTTTTTGTAAGCACACCAAGTCTTACAATGGCTGGCGTGTAAAGTGTCAATTACATGCCCACCCTTTCGTTGATAAAACGAATATTGTTAAAAAATCATTTTTGTAAATTTATGTACAATCCACGGTGTAGTTTGCCCCGTTCATGTTCGTGAATTGGCAACCACCGTAATTTTTGTCTCACACGTTTTTTATTTTTTTTCTTTTTTTTCTCACCTGTTCCAAAATTGATCACTTTAGAGCAGAGACACCCCTCGAGTGACAGTGTTCGGGAAGTCATGAACCCAATCATTGCCTCTCAACCCCTCACACTACGCAACGTTCATGCCATGGCACGCTTTGCCATGTAATGCAATATTGTAATTTTCACCATTTTTGTTTGTTGTTTTTTTTCATCATATCGGAAGGAATCTCTTCATTTTTTTTCTTTTTATGTTCTGTAAATACTGGAGCGTCGTTCTAAAATCGATTTGGTAAACTCCAAAGCGTTAAATCACGACCCAGGACTAGTAAACCATCTCAACATGCTCCATATTTTACCCATCATGGTAAAGATAAGAGGTTACTCACATAATCACATTCCTTGTGTATAGTAGTTTTCAATTTTTTCTCAAATGTCAAAAATTGATGGCGTCCTACCCGAGCTCTTTGCTAACAAATTGGATTTTGACACATCCATTTTGAAATCATATGTATATAAATAAAGGAAAAGCCTTTAAATTGGTCTTTCCATCCTTGTACAAATCCTCATGGACTCGTTTCAACTAAAGTACGTAAAACCAAATACTCGGTCTTTTGTTGTTATAAGAAGTCCTCGATTTGTCCCTCTTCACAACTTGTATGTCTTGTATTACATGCTTCAACCCTTACGGAAAAGGTTAATAAAACCTAACGGCAGCCCTGATTTCCGTACATAAATAACCGCAGTTTAACGTAAATCATCAATGTTTTGTTTGATCATCGTTTTACAAACATAGGCATTCAACTCCTGTTTCGCCATTTAACCAAGTATTTGCAACCTAAATTGCACATAACCTGGTATGTTGTAACCGCACAAAGGGTATGTAAAACCACAATTGGTCCCTTTTATTTGTCCCCACTGAAGTTTGCTGCAATAGACAGTATGTAAAACCATGTAGGTCTGTCTTTGTTTGTCACATGGTGTAAACAGAAATGTACTCTGTCATCACCCCGCCTTTATAACATACGAAGTGACATTAAATTGTTTACCTCCTTGTTATCCTATCGTACGCTCCTGGGCTACGGAGTTAGTTAATCTAACAAATCTTTATAAACTGTGTTAAAACAAGCATAGTTAACGTTTATTGTGTTGTATTTAAACGTAACCCTGTTACACTATAGGAGAGATCCTTAGAACATCCACCATTATAGGAGGGATCCTTAAAATACCTGCCGCGATACGAGAAGTTCGTCATAATCACTTTTTTCTCATAGCTAAATGTTATTGAGCTGGTCGTGTGACATATTTGTCATGAGAACCATTTTGTACATTCTATTTTGGTCGTGTGCCATTCATTTGTCATGAGAACCATTTTGTACGTTCTATTTTGGTCGTGTGCCATTCATTTGCCATGAGTACCACCCTTTTCGTATAACCTGTTCCGGTCGTGTGTCATTTATTTGTCATGAGTACCGCTTTTATGTATAAATGTGTATAAACTCTGTACACGAGACGTGGAGACGTAATAACAATACTTACCGTGATTCGTGTGAACGACATAATATCGGCTTTGCTATCTTCTTTAGGATGCATTGTATAAACTCTTTGACTTCTGTCTATAATTGAGTTATATCTTGTATGTACTTACATATTTTGTACACTATACGTGGAGACGTTAAAACACTTACCATGAGTCGTGCGAACGAAATAATATCAAACCCTGTGTGTGCGATCTACGAAATGTAGTCCACAACCCTTTGTTGTCATTCAACGCCAATGCCCGTGGACTTCCTGTTTTTTTACTTCTTTGCAAAAAGGAAAGAAGCCCAGGAATATCTACTATCCCAAAAGGACTAGTTTTCAGCTTCACTGTCAATTATGGGGCATAGTGCTGTGGGAGTTAATCGATTGAGCACAAAAAAACCACCTAACTCGTTGTCTGGAGAACGAACAAGAAAACCCCCAGGTTTGTGAAATTGGAGCAAGGGTCTGTCTTTTCTCACAATCATGTAGAAGTTTTTAAAATGACCCCTAATCTTTTGCCCAATACACGCGAAAGATTAGCCTCTTTGATATAATGTGTATTCAAATGTCTCCTCATCCTTTTTGATAAATGTAAAGAGTCAGGAAATCTGCTGGTTGATTATGTTTCATTTTCACATAGAGTTTGAATCGGAAATTGGTCCAGTCTCTAGCAAGTTTCGCAACTCGTCTCCCTTCTCCCCTCCTCCTCCCATTCCCCATGTTTTAGACTTATGTTATGAAGTGTAAAATCTGTCGTTGACCATATCTCGCCCTCACTTGGAGTTCGAATAGGTAACTGTCCGGTTATCTACAGGTTTTCCCCCTCAATCTCTGCATATGTCTCACCAGTTTTTTTTCTCTCTTTTCTCAATTCCACGAAACACATTCATGAATGTTGGATATGTACGATATGCACTTGGCGTACCGTCTGTCTCCTTTTGACAACCTTTATTCATGAATTGGTTTCCCCTTTGCCGTGACTAGTTCACGATTCTTTGTCTCGTTCTTTGAAATTCTACGAAAATGTTACCATCTCATGTTAGCATAGGCCATAGAGGGCCGGTTGTTTTTTAACCAAGACATATTGTCACTAGGCAAACGCCAAGTCATCCTGGCAAAGGAAAATGTTCATGTAATCACAATTTAGTTAGGAATCTCTCTTCGTCACTCTCTGGGTCGGTGGTTAAAATTTCGTTATTTCATTATCTGGACACATTTTGTTTCTCTCCAAACCTTTTCTTCATTGGTCCCTAGGCAGGTAAACTTCAAGAATTTTGCTCTAATAATAATTCCTCCCGGATTTAAAAAGAAGCCCAGGCGGATGTCATCACCAACAGCCAAGCTGAGCTTCACTTCCTGACAGCACGCGCTGTGGTTACAAGGTCTCTCCTGCTGCCATTTTCTACGCAATTGTTCCTGAAAGCACAGACCATACCGCCCATACGTATGTTGTCTTGTCGTGCCACAGCAAGCTGAGTTGTCCCACTATACTTTATGACACTCTAAACTACCTTTTGGGCACGCTAGCTCTTAGGTTTGTTCTTACTCTTGCTATCAATGCCAACCTTGTCGTCTCTTGCTCTGTCATGCAGTGACGCATATATCGTCATGTGTAAACCATCATTACCTTGACCCACCAGTATTCGCTGAATGCGCACCAATACAAGTTATCTTGAGCTACATTATGCTTCAATAACCATTATATACGATCCGTGTTTACCATAATAACACTTAGGATTCGCACTGGCATGTCTGCAGATACTGGATTCTTCTCTTCAATGACCTCTGTAACCATAGTCGCGGCACAGCAACCACAGTCTCCACTTCGTGAACTTCGACGTCTTCGACAAAACCAAGTGTTTTCTAAGGCCCAAGTGTACTCCTGAGCGTTGTCTCAAATGGGTCTGATTACAGTGATAATGTAATCCTTAGAATCCGTGAAGTCACGTCCTTTTCTTCGAAATTCTCCGAAACCAAACAAATCCACGCTTCACAAACTTAGCTCCAAGACCAATGAAACCTTAGAATCACACACTTTTTTCTCTTCTCTTGTACAAATGTATTGTCATTCTTTCAATTGCTTAACCATGTGTATTGTCATTCTTTCAATTGCATAACCATGTGTATTGTCATTCTTTCAATTGCATAACCATGTGTATTGTTATTTTCAATTGCATAACCTTGTATGTTGTTTTACACCATGTACTTTTCCCAAATTTGTCTTGTCCAAACATTGTATGTACCCCCACCCATTCCCTACAAACATTGTGACCCAAACTATAGCATAAAACTGTATGTTCTAGCTAGGAAATCTCTCAAGCAACGAATCTCTCAAAAACCCCGATGGAAGCATAAGAGGATTTTTTTTTCCCTACAGCTCCATTGCCACGTCGCTTTTTTTCCAAGCGCGGGGGGAAGTGTTATGGTACGCCCAAACGACAAAGAATTCAAACTCCTAATTCGCCGCAAACTACACAACACCCTGCTCCCCCCCTGTTCCCTGCTTCCTACTTCCTATCCCATCCGCCCACCCGCACGCGATCCCTTCCAGCAGTTGAGAATTGCGAGCCGCCTCGGGCACACGTTAAGCCCGCGCGTGGATTCCCACTGTTCGCGCCCGACGTACTATCGCTCGAATTGTACTCAAATATAACCTGCAATGTTAATTCAATAACCTACGGGTTTAGCGCTGATATTTCACCATGCCTGTGTAAACTTCGGTTCTGTCCTAAACTCGGGAGGTCCCCCCTGGAAGCCGGAAGACGAAGACCCCCAACATCATGTAAGCTGTACAATTGTTTCCTCATTTGATTGTGTCCTTTAACGATAGACTGTAAACTCCCGCGCAAAGAGTTTCGTTTAGGGATCTTGAGGTTATAAACACGATAGCTAGGATTGTGTAGTATGTATTTCTTGTGTTGAATTGTACTGTAATGACCTATGTACTGTGTTTTAAATTTGCAATACATGAATCTAGTTAACTCAATCCTGTTATTATTCTGCTACGGCAGGAGGGTTTCCTAGAGAGGGAGTATCCTGCCAGACGACTGAGATGCGAAGGAATTTCTGAAGCCTCGAGCGACCCACCACCTGAATAGAGGGTAAATCATGCCTCCCCTGAGAGCTAGCTTGGGACATGTTTGGGGGCCCGCTCCTAACACCATATATAACAACGACACAGAGATACAGAGAAAGAAAATAAAATTACAATTAAAGTACAGGGTGTAAACCAACCATTCCGTAGCTTATTTGAAGTAAAATGTTAAACGCCATTTTGCTCTAATATGTTGAGTTGATTGATGATTTTTTTTTCTTATTTATTTTTTAAATTGAACAAAAGTTTTTTTAGCAAAATTGCTTCTATCTATTTTACCCAAAAAAATATTCAGTAATCGCTGGTTAAAATCTACCGGGTAGGTACTTTGTATTTATTATTTTTTATTTCGTGAAATTAGGTTTATTGAATACTTTTTACGTTTTTTTCGTCCGACAGGTATACTCGGGAAATCCCTGTATGATCTATACCGATTTCTAAGTTGCTAATTCCCTTTCGACTTTAGGAACTTGAGGAAATTTTAGTTTTTTTTATGATAAACTGAAAATTATTGTAACTCGGTAATAAAAACTTTAAACATCTTTTTGTGTATCTCTTTGGTGGTCGGATGAGTTCTGTTGGAAATCTAATACAGGTACGTGCTTTAAATTATATTACAAATGAATTGTAAATATATAAAAATACATATTACTTTCGAGTGGAAAATTATAGTTTTTGTTTTGAAAAATGCCAAAACATAATTTTTAAATCACCTACCGACAAATGCTTTGCACCCCGGACAGCATCCGGAAACTGTGGTGTTTGCCGTAAGATATTGTCCTGCGGGGCATTGACTCTGGTCGTAATCAGTGATACATTCCTCTGTTAGCGAACACTTCGCAGTTACCAGTGAAGGATAAATTAACATAACCGCAAAGGCTGCGACGACCAGCCATGGATAAAAGCAATAAAAACGAAAATATTGCATTTCAAAACACTGTTCTCCGATTTTTTTTCTAATATGTGTTGTTTGAAGTTAGTGAAATAACGAACTGAAGACATTTGTGCTGATAGCATCCATGGGCTGGCTTATAGGGGATTATAGTCATAAAATGCACACTGGATATTGGCAAATACTTTCTTATCTACTCAATTCGATAAGGAAGTCCAAATTTCATTGCTACACATTTCTTGTTTATACCAGTAGAATATACCAAACTATTGTTAGACCCGCGATAATGTATGGCTCCGAATGCTGGACTATGTACAACTCCTACTCTACGCAACTCGAAACAGCAGAAATGCGAATGCTTAGATTGTCGGCAGGAGTATCACTAAAAGATAAGATTAAAAGTTCACGCATTCGTGGTAGCCTGGGTGTAAGCTGGAAGAACGACAGTTGGGATGGTATAGGCACATAAGACGGAGACCATCAGACCACACAGTGAAGCAGGCAATGTCTATGGAGTTTCATCGACAGTCATCCAGAGGAAGACCAAAGAACTCCTGGATGACTCAATGCTCTAAAATACTTCAGAGAAACAGCCTGTATGAAGGCGATACTAAGAACCGAAGAAGCTACAACCTGAGAACGAGAAGAGCCGACCCCAACAGCTTACCCAGGCCAATGAGTTGGGACTTGGGACAGCGCAAGGAAGAAGAAAAAGGTTCGTGGATGGTTCGAAAACTAGGTTATCATAGAGAGCATTCATTTCTATGTTCTCGATGGTTATCTCCGTAACCGACAGCATAGACTGTTCTATCTTCACGGCCTGCATGTCTAAATTGGCAATAAGTAGTCATGCCGGTGGGGAGAGCAATCTTGCTGTTGAACAGAATCAATTCGGATATCGAATATCGACATGCATATTTAGCAACAATGAAGCCTTTAAAATTCAAGCTCCGATACTACTGGTAAAGTAGTTGATATACTTACTGTTTATTTTAATATAATTTTTCTTTACAAATGTATACGCACAAAAAAACAAGTTTTAAAAATAATAAAATGAATTACATCACGTAGTAGTAGTACTGGTAGGTACTGTGAAATTGAATTGAACCCGCGATGCTTGAGTGCGAACTTCATGCTTTGGTCGACTCGACAGGGTAGTTATGTAGGTGCATTATTATTAATAATAATAATTGGATAATTTCTATAGCGCCGTTATTGTGAAAGTAGCCCCAAGGGCGCTATACCTATTGAGTGTGGTAAAACCATGTACGGCGGTATTACAAACGTAGAGACCAGGAAAAACTACCTGTCGAGAATCAGGAAAATGATAATGTAGTCGGGAAACAAGTCAAACGCGCACCTAATATTTTTGTACACAGTAGTTGACTGTCTGTGAAATGATTTACCGGCCTCTGTGTTTCCTCCCACAATGTGTATTTTTTTAAATCTTTGTAATAAATTGTTTCATCATACCTTTTGTTTTTCAAGACATCTTTTAATGGCATACAGGAACATTGTTGTGACCACTGCTTGACTCGATCTTATACATAAATATACGTAGATATGTATTTTGATGCATTTTACATGCATGCAATTTTTACATTCGCCTGCTCTTATTAATTCAACAATCGACCAAAAAAACTGAAAACCGTGGAGAACCTTTATTATTTTTATTTTTGATAAATCTTGCTATCGGGACATATAAAAGCTGTTCGTCTTTAAAATTGCAAACCAAATCTTTTTTCTGGGCGGTAAATCGGAAAAAACTTTGATAAAGTGTCATGAGATGCCCTGAAGGAGGTTCTCTCGCATATCGTCGACTGCAGCCCTCACCGCATCGGTAGAAATAAAATAAAAAAGTTTTTCCAAGTTAGAGAAATATAAGTCTACAACCAAAAAAGTTTCATAGAACACCTTGATTGCCATCCGTCTGCGTAAAATTGCGGCGTTTTCAGTATCTCCTCTAAGGTGGCCAAATATGTTTGACGCGGTGTTGAATTGCCCTCGACGATATAAATTTAGTTTATACAGTACTATGTGATAAATCTAAAACACTGTTCTGTTGGGGTTATCCGCTATCTCGACAGGCCCACGGCCAGTCTACCAGGCTCCGCAGTACAATTCCTCTCCCAGGGGCTTGAGATAGGTGGTGGCAAAACCGTCGCTGTCCACACAGTAGAGGCACCCTTCGTTCTGTTGCACACCCTGATAGTTGCCGTTGCCCTTGCACGTCTGCGACATGATCATTCCCACCTCCTCGAAGTACTTCAAATCCCGAGCGCAGTCTGCAAATTAGAAATTACACATGAATTTAGAAACACACAAGTCCAGCCAGTAACGACTTCAGATATTCCAAAGCTGGAAGCACATCCTTGTAGTTAGGTGGACTGTACACGCTGCTTGGACACGCACGGAAACTGGTTTTACTATAAACTAGGTTAATCACTTACGTACGCAATAATTGCACGTGTGGACGGCCCTTATCACTTTTCCCAGGACAGTGATTTGGTTACTACTTATCATTGTCCTTGCTAATGGCTACTTGTAACACACCATTCAGAGAAGTTACCAGTTCACAAGCTACCAGTAAGGCTACCAGAGAAACTGAAAAAAAAACCGGTTGGCGACGCAATCGCAATTACCTCCTGAAAATTACCGCCGCGGCGACCAACAGTGCTGGTCAGTTGGCAGTCGCGTTTCAGTTGCATTGTTTATAAGTTGTCATGGAAGCGGCTCACACCTATCAAGTTTTCGAGTAATCTGCGATATGTCAGATAAGAAAAATATCGATTTTGTTCAGGAGGTTGATTGCGGTTGCGTCGCCAACTGTTTTTTTTCGGTTTCTCCATGAGCCATAAAACCTCTATTAGAAGAGATTAGCTCATAATTGAATAAGACATTGACTTGCAAAAAATGCAAACGAATTGAATTTGGAAACGATAATGTATGGATGAAATGATGTTATATCAGTTGCTACTTACTGCAATTGACCAAACTAAGAGTTGCTCCAGCTTCCGTTTGATAAGGTCCTATGCGACCACCATCCTTCCATGAACAGTACGCTCTAAAATATATTAAAAGTTAGTTTTTTTTAAACATTATCGAAGAAAGCAAACACTTTGTGGCTTGACATTGTACAAAAGAAAAAAGTTCTTTGTCTTATCATTTTATTTTATCTTTACATGTCGACCGGTTTCCGTTGATTTCAACTTTCATCAGGACAACAAACGCATAAATACATTATGTACAAATTTTGCTATAGATACTAATAAAAAATAAATGTACAGAACAGAGGGAGAGAACATCAGAGACTGGTTGGTGGAGAGGAAGGTAAAGGAGCAGAAGAAGGTTTGGGGTTATATGGAGAGAAGAGGATTTAAAATTAAATAGTTTGCAAAATTTTAAACAGTTATAATTAACCGTTTGCCCGCTTTTAAACAAAGAACTTTTTTCATTTATTAGTTTTTTTAATCATAATAATCTTACGATTATTTGTATGGCGAAAGCAAGAGGCATTGAATGCATCAATAATAAATTGAAAGATATGTTAGTATGATTACTATTATTGATTAATGAAGAAGTAGGTATGTACTCACATGCCATTTTCAATCTGATAGACACCGTACGTTCCATCATAGTCACAGTTGGGGGATGCCATCGTGACCTGCTTTATGCCGTGGAGAGCCAGTTTCTTCTTCAGCACAGCTATGGCATAAGACTTGCTCTCACACTTCCGGAGATACCGCGAGCCATACTTGTCCTCGTCATCTGAATCAATGATATTTGCTTAATATACCTACTAAGTGTTTGTCTGCGAATTAATATATATTTTGTACTTCTGATAGTCTGCCATCAATTTTATTATTTTAAAAGTGACACAACTACGGAATAGCGCCGTAGTCAACGAATTTGGGAAGGAATCTAAATTTCTTTTACTGCACGTTTTGATGAGAATCGATCACTGCACAAAAGTAAAGAGGAGACTGACTGGTACACTTGTTGCGAGGTCAGTTACTTGGGTATGCGATCCAGCAAAGACAGAAAGGTATAGGTGATGGATTGTATCTACTTACGTAGATAGGGCCTTACTGGTCATATAATGTTAGGACCATAATATCAAATGGTGTCAGATTCAAGGCTAAATACAATGGGGAAATATTATTTTCTCTGCCGTAATTTCTCTGAGAATTGTAAGACCTACTGTACCCTGGACAATTCGTCTCACCGAGACATTCTGCAAACCTTTCCCAGGGCTAGGAAACACGAATACTTTTGCTATATACTCGTATTCACTCCATTGATGGCTGCAATTATCTGCTGCAGGAGTCCGCCTCCACTTTATTACCTTCTCCACGCCGATTGCCGGGAAAATTTAACGGGCATTTCATCCGGGCAAAAAAAATACAGCGTAGGAGAGGCACATAGAGCTGTTTACAAGCTACTCGAGTTTTATGCGTATAGAAGCAAAATAGTATGACGGGTACTCACGAGCGGCATGTGTGCTATGCGCACGAAGCTCGAGTCGCTTATAAGTAGCTCCATGTACAAATGCGCTAAGTGATACCAACGCGCCTCCCTACCTTCCTGATTTTACTCCTTCGGATAAATGGCCTAGAGCAGGCGTCGGATCTACAACTTACAACAGGGCAGCTGTGACACCAGATCCTCGGAAACAACCATCGATTCGGCCTCCCCTGTCTTAAACTCAGCGCACCAGCACAGACCACTGTCGCACTGCAGCGGCTCGTAGTTTCCGTTTGATGCGCAGTGCAGCGTCACGTCTGTTCTGCCGAGGGCCTCCAGGTCAGCCCTTCGCCGACTGCAAGCTTTAAATTAACCAGAAATTAGCCTGCAAGTTGTTCACATGACACTACTCAAAGAAATGCACACTGAAATATACTTGGCTGTACAAGATTTTCTCATACCTCGAGACACCTCATTTCAGTATTTTGGTACCTCGTACAAACTCATTCTGAAAGCTTGTCCTACCCGACACTTCAGTGAGCGGTACACGATGCATCCTATCTCATAGATGTTTTGAATAAGAGTTTTAACTTTGGTGAAATAATGTCTGTTAGTGAAAGTAAAAATGCTTACCGCATGTCATATTCTTGGAGTCTTTGGCCCAAGACATCCCGAATATCCTCTTCCCCAGTGCGTTTGAGCAAAAGCATCTAAAATATACATAATTTGTTTATATCAATGTATAGCGATCTATAGGAAATAAAATATACAAAAAAATGCGGTTTTAAGTTTGTATTGTATTTAGTTGCTTGTATTTTACGTCTTTTTACGACCGCCCTCTCACTTGTGGATGCAGGCATGTATACTATGAGAGCTCGAAATTTAAAACGTGTCTCCACTATGAAAGATCTTGGTATTGTCTTTATATGATAGTATGTTAACTTTTCATGCTTATAGCGTAATGACATGTAGTACGTCACTGAGAATGTTGGGTTGTGTCCTACGCACGCACCCGAGACACCCGGGTTCTCACAGTACTATGCAATGCTTTGGTTTGGAGTACGCTTGAGAGTGGATCGGTGGTTTGGAGCCCACATCAAGTGAAGTATTCCCTCATATTGGAGAAGGTACAGAAGAAATTTCTGAGATTTCTCTACCTGGGGGAGTATGGCTACTACCCTACCGACTTTCTCTTGGGCATGCTCGTTATGAACCATCTACTGGTCAGAAGGGATATGTAATTTGTAATGTGATATGTAATCTCATTGTAACATATTTCTTCAGACTGATTCGTGGATGGTTCGAACACTCGACTATCATTGAGAGAATTGGTTTCTATGTTCCCGCTGGTTATCTCCGTCATCGACAAGCGTAGATTGTTTTACCTCCCGGATTGCGGAACTAACGTGCCAATGGTCATGCTAGTCGGGAGAGCGGTATTGTTGTTAAATAGAAGCACAATTCAAATGGCAAGCTTTGTTGCTGTTAGTCTAAATCTGTTTATTTCATCTAAAATATTTGCCTTTTTAAAAACGCTTTAAAATTGTAATTTTGTAATGTTTTTAAAATGAATAAATTGAATTGAATTTCAATAAATGTCCAAACTGCGGACTTGCCAATTGAAGATTTTTTGCGGCCCAAAATGAAGTTTTCAGCTTTGAATGTTTTTTTTTAAATATTTTATGAAATCAAAACTTTCGTGTTATTAGATGCGTTAATTTGTAACAAAATGGGGCATGTATTACAAAAATATATTTTTTTTGTTTTGCATTGAAAAAATATGTCCTCGGAAACCGAAACGACATTTTCACTCGTTCCTCCAAATTGACTTCTCTGGATTCGCTGGTTACAATATGTCGGGTACGTCTTATTACACCCTGTGTAATATCAATGTACCATTATGTATTCAATGGCAGTATAATTGATTCAACGTATTCGTACATTTGTGTTTCAAATATATATATTTTTTAATTCTCTCATCAGTAACGAAATAAACTGAAAACAATTATTTGTCAGTGTTCTTTTTAAAAGATTTGAAGTGACAAAATGCTTAATTAATATTTACCTGCCCACAAGTTTATCTCCCTTGCATTGAACTGGACTGAAACTTCCATCGGAATCGCAGCTGGGCGGGTAAATCGGCTTTTCATCGGCAGGGAGGTGCATCGGGTAAACGCAGGTAGCTGCGAAGAATGCATTTTGAATTAAGATACGTTTTTATTTTATTTATTTGAATTTGATATAAGATTCTCACAATCAAAAGTATTATCGTGATTGATTTTTGGCAATCCGTCCTGTTGATGAACCTGCAAGAAAACGCAACGTCTGAAACGTTGGCTCAAGGAGCTGGGATCGTGACACGGACAATGAATTACGACGTTTATTTTATTTATTACAGAAATAGTCATACCATAAGTACGCATAAGCAAATAATATAAAATCGCCCCCCACAAGCTACTTCCCATTCTCATTCTCTAGGCTAAATCCTATTGATGTATGTGTATCTATTTTTAGTATCACTTTTTTTCGTTTCATCGAGTTTCAAATAACAACGGTGCTAAAGAAGTTTTAACTTCAAAAAGTGTGAATTATAAGATTAATGGATGATAAATGAAAGCAAAGACAAAATCACAGATAAACATTAGAAAACTAATTATCAACTTTAGAAGATAGAAGAAATATATCCGACCAAAAATTTTTTATTCAAAATCATTAACAACGTTGTTGACAACAACTATCTTCTAGAACACATTAATTTCCACTGTCCAATAAGAAACACAAGGTCAAACCAACTATTCCACATCCCACACTCAAAAACAAATTACACACAACATTCATTTCTCCGAAGGACGTGCACAAAATACAATGATATCTTTTACGACGCTGATATTTTCCATTTGTCCTCAGGCCAATTTATTAAATCCATAATAGAAAAAATTAAAACAAATTGTTAATTACGAACTCTCCACCCCTGCTGCATGTTATTTTTTTCATTCTCATTATGTTGGTTTTCCTTCTTTTTATTATAATAATAATATTTGGATGATTTATATATCCCATATGCTTTAATTTGTGTGTGTTTTTTTTCTTTCATTTCTGTTGTATATATATTTTTTTCTTTTTTTTCTACCACTTTATGTTTTCTTTAATGTTTTAATCCATGTTTATATATTATAAATTGTAGCGGAAACTTCGCTGGTTAATGCAATCATGTAATATGTTACTTTCTTATTAAAATATGTATAACTGTTTGTTTCCTAAATAAACTAAAATAAAAATAAAATAAAAATAAAACAGAAGTGACAAGTCAAGTCAATTCTCAGCTAGAAATCAAAATACATAGTTGTAAAATACCGTCAATTGTTTAGCGACCGATTAAAATCATTTAGACTTGTACCAAAAAAGTTTGGGTCTTGATTTGAGTTGATCAGTCTACCATTCTGGACAGAGGTGAATAATATTAGTCAAGTGTTGATTGAGGGAAAGCAGTTCATTATTAGAGTCTAAGGGAAGGTATGAATTGTTATGATGTTTTTAAGGTGATTTCATAAGTGATTAATGTCATTTGGGTGTACCAGGTACCTACATATATAAAAAGTGGGTGCGTTGTGTTTTTATGTTGGGATGATCTTTGTGTTATTTTCATTCACGTGTAAAATTTGTTAACCTCGATGCAGGCCTAGTCCTTGAGGTTAATAATTAGTCTTAAAAATATAAATTTTAAATGTGAAGAAACGATAAATAAATCATTTACTATTATCGATGACGCACGCCGACGTAGCCTCATATAAAACACACATGAGTCCGGGAGCGCAGGGCATGGCTGCAGTACAAATATTTCCAGGTGCTAGAACATAACAATTAGCAAAGTTTAGCATTGTAATCAATATAATATATTATAAAAGAAAGTGGACAAAAGTGTGCGTCCCGCTAAAACTTGGAAAAGAGTCCCGGTACGATCGAGGCAGTTATGTGGCATGGTAGCCCTCTATCCCTCATCCATGAAGAAGGTTTCCGTTTTTACCTGAAGGGTGTACTTTTGGAGATGTGAGGGCTGGCAGTTTCGCACTCTAGAGTTTTATAGAACAGTCCAGAACATTCGACAGTATTCGAGATTCGAGCATTCCACAACATTGTTGTGGTATGTTCGGGAATAGGGAATCGGAAACATCATTGTCAATTTCAATTTATTTTTTTATTCTTTCAATAACATTACAAAATTCAAAATTTTAATGCGTTTTAAAATACATTTGTAACAGTATTACATTAAACATAAATATAAACGGTAAGCAAAAAAAAACTATACGAGCATCAATTGAGCTTGCCTTTTAAAGGCAGCTTCACGGACGCTAAATATGTCGATATCCGAATTAATTCTGTTCAACAGCAAGATTGCTGGGTTGTGGAACATTCCAGAACACTCTCGAATGTTGTGGAATGTTCTGGAACATTGTGGCCCATTCGAAGCCTTTTTTGGCATGGGTGGGGCTACCCATTGATATCAAGCAAGATCCGTCGTGGGTTTAAACGTCAGTTGAATCTCATATCAACTCGGGATCAAATCCAACAATCTGGGGGGTCCACCTGGACCACTTTGGGAATCACTGGCCTAAAGAATATTTAGGTACTAAAAAATTATAAATGGCTCGTAAAAGACCGCAGTTTTAAAATAAATTTAATGATCGTCAAACATGATGGCACAACATTTATTTTTTTTATTTTACCGGATATGGTGAATCGATAACCGATAAAAAAATCCGATAAATACAAATACAACGTATAAACTGTTATCAACAAATTCTAATGACTAACTAGGAAATGATTTGCCAATGATTAGACTACATTATCTCGTAATTCTTTCACAAGAGAATAAAGCGGGAGTTTTAGTTTTGATAGTGATTTCAGTTTAAATGAATGAAGGTAATCTGAATAAATTCACTGTAGGTAGGTACCTGTACAAATTTTGACAAAGGGAGGAATGTATTTATCTTATATGTTCCGTCTTACTTATAAACGCGAATATTGTGAAAAACTTGAAGTGTGTAGTTATAGGTAATCCGGTTTAACTACACCAGAGCTTAACCCGCGCGTAAGTTTCCATTAAGTCCCGGTAAGTAAGCACTCAAAAAGAAGAAGAACGGAAGATATGTAAATACGAATGTTAGAGGGATCGCGTTAACATTAAAAACGATAATAATTATGCGAAAATTGTGAAAATGTTTATTAAAACACGACCCGTTTAAAATACAGCAAAAATGTCGTCGTCGGAAATGTCTTAGATAGCATTTAACGAAACACTGAATTTTTTCATACATATAACTTTATAATAATTTTTGGAGTAAACTTACCGATTTTTTTTTCAGTGTACCTTTGTTACTTTTATTTTAAATTTTATGCGACCGTTTTCGACACGTCCGTGTCATTTATGAGCAAACTTAAAACTAACAAAAATTCTATACAAGTACAAAAATTGACTAGGTGGGGGTTGTTGGAGGGGTGATTTTGGGGGAAGGGGAGAACGGTGGGAGGAGTTAACATTACATGGAAACATTTTATTTATTTATTAGAGATAATATATTACAAAATTATTACATAAAATTTATAATACATTACTCCCAATGAGTTTAATAAAACTCATTTCGGGAAGGACAACATTATACATCTAAAGGAAAATTATTTTTACATAAGAACACGAAATCAATGAACAATACATAGATTTTTAAATGGACTAGACACACTTGATACAGGTAATTGAAGAATATACAAGAGTTACAAAGGAAGACATAAATTCGTCACTGGTTAATAAAGTTGCTGAGAAAATATCCTTTTAGAGCCTTTGCCAATATTTTTTTGTTTGATTCTGGTAGTTTTAGGACATTAGGTAATGCGTTGTATTGCGTATGTGCAATGTATTGTAAGGAGTTAATTCCAAATTTAGTTGTGTGTGTAGATGACGATAGGTGTATTTGATTTTGTGATCGTGTTTTGTGCTGGTGTATATCGGATTTAAAGGCTGGTTTAGTGTTGGTGAGTGATCATCCTTAGTAAAGGTGATTTACAAGGTGCTATCATCTTTACTAATGATTCATTATACTTTGGTTTTTTTAATTAATAAAACCCAAATATAATGTAATCCTGATACGAAAATATAAACATAAAACCTTACCTAAAAACAAATTTATCACATATTAAAGGTCATTCTCGTGTATCAGTTCTTCACTGCTATACACCACACATACACAGTCCCGCGTTGGACAAGCAAAAATTCGCTGGTGAATCTACAGAGTTGATTTCGCGGTATAATTTTTTTATTTATTTGCGCTTTCGAGTAAATCGTGTCTGAAGACTTTAGATCAAATAAAAAAAAAACGGTCGCTAGGGGTTAATATCGACTGTAAAATGCTTATTCTCCGTCTTGTACTACGAGTTTCCGGAAACCGTGTGTAATAAAGACTTGCGACTCGGAGAAAGAAAAAAAAATTACATACTTTGTAACATAATGTACCCGACAAGACAGACTCGAACGATTCCTAAGCTTATTTGAAATAAAATGTTAAATATCTTTCTGCTCTGTTGATTGATGATTTTAGTTATTTAGCAAAATTGCGTATACCTTTTCACATAAACCTCAGTAATCGCTGGTTAAAGTATGTCGGGTGATCTTTCGTGTTTATTATTGTTCTTTTTTTTACATGAAATTAGGGTTGTTGAACACTTTCGATATTTTTTTTCACCTGCCTTACTCGAGTCTCCCTGTATGATCTATACCGATTTGTAAGAAAACGATCGTCGCCAATTCCCTTTCAACTTCTATTTTTTAGACCAGACAGGTCAATGAAATTTATAATCTGTTCAAGAAAAAAATTGTAAATATTTGTTCAAATTCACCACGTTTACGGAAATTTTAGCTTATTTTTTATGCTATACTGAAAACTAGCTGAACTTCCAGTCCAGTCCAGTCTAAGCATCTTCCAGTCTTTGGTGGTCAGATGAGTCCTGTCAGAGAAATACAATACAAGCACGTGCTAAAAAATATACTAAAAACGTTAATTTATTGCAAATATGTAAAAATGTTAATTTTTTCGACTCGAAAAATATTTTCAATTTCTTCGTACGCGTTTATAAATAAGTGTTTTCTTAGAGTCATAAAAATATTCATATAAATTTTGTTTTACTTTTAAAAAAAAAAAAAAAAATTTTTAATTCACCTACCGCCAAATTTTTTGCACCCTGGACAACACCCGGAAACTGTGATGTTGGCCGTAAGATATTGGCCTGCGGAGCATTGACTCTGGTCGTAATCAGTGATACAGTTTTCTGTTAGCGAACACTTCGCAGCCACCAGCGACGGAGAAATTAACGTAACCGCAAAGGCTACGACCACCAGCCATGGATAAAAACAGTAAAAACGAGAATATTGCATTTCAAAGCACTGTCTTCCAATTTTTTTCTATGTGTTGTTTGAAGTTAGCGAAGTTATGAACTGAAGACTTTTGCGCTATTAGCATCCATGGTCTGGCTTATCTTAATTGTTTATGAACTGTACACAGGATGTTGCAAATATTTTTTATCTACTAGATTCGATAAAAAAGTCTAAATTTCATCGCTAAACATTTTTTAAACTGATTGAAAACTCGGCTATCATGGAGAGGATCGATTTCTATATTCTCGATGGTTATCTTCGTAACCGACAGTATACCGACTTTTATTTAATTGAATATTCTTGTTTAACAATTTAATCATTTAAAAAATAAGGTATATTTCCGGCACATACCCCGATACTAAGATTATTCCAGAGTGGAATAATCTTACTATCGGGGTAAGACCAAGACCACCATTCAGAATTGAAACGTTGCTTGAAATGCCTACAGCCGTGTACGGAGACTAATCTGAATAGCCAGATACTTCCCTACCTTCCTCTCCCCATCTTCCCCTCCCCACCTTCAGTCTTACAATATTGGAATTGCCATAGTCTCCACAATCGGGGATGATGCTCCCGCCGCCGTCTCACTGGCTCCAGGCGGTTGGGAGCAGTTGCGACTCTTGTGCGGTATTATAGATAGACTGCACTGTCTCCCAGCCTGCATGATTTATTTGCCAACAGTCATGCCCCGGTGGTGAGAGCAATCTTGCTGTTGAACAGCCTCACTATGGTGACCGGACTCAGAATGAATTCAATTCAACACCTCCATTTAGAGACATTAAAAAAGTGATGAAAAAAAATTTGTTTAAATAGTTTAGGTTAGAGGGCATGCATTAATTAAGTGAGCAGTTTTTCTTCCAAGTTAGAACCCCCCCCCCCCACCCCCTTGGTGAGATAAATTTGGACCACTTCATATATTCTTTTCAAATAACGTGAAATTTTGCTGGACCCGCCCCCCCCTCCTTTTGAGCTCTCGTAATTAATGTATGCCCACTATTACGGGCTATTTTTCTTTTTTTTATGACTTCTCAAAGAGGTATCAAGTTGATTTTGAGTTGTCATGGAACTAGGGATGTGACTTCGACATAAATAATTAAATAATCGATTCTTTTTCTTAGCATGAATAATCGTTTTTTTTTTGAAAATTTGTTATAATTATCGATATTTTTTCAAATTTGTCAAGTTAAAATAACGCGGTAAATTTCTTTAATGACAGTTTTATTTTAAAATAATCAACACAAATTAAAAATTGTTGGTTGACTCTATTGACTTTATCTAGTGACAAGTTTGATTAGAAACTTCAACTAAACTGCTTTCAAAGCACAAAAGAAATGTCATCGTAGACGCACAGATGGCGTTAATGTCATGTTATATTTACAATCATCATAGAGGTTCGCGCTCCAGATTCCGGACTAATGACTAGGCGTAGCAGGGCCGCGAATGAAAAAATCGGCAGTGTAGAAATAACCGATTTCTAATTAATAGATTTTTAGAAAATTTAAATCGCTTAAATTTAATCGATTATTTTTTCACATCCCTACATGGAACCCCTCACAACATACCCCTATTATTGGGAATGCCATAGTCTCGCCGGCTACAGGCGGTTGGGAGCAGTTGCGACTCTTGCGCGGTATAGTCACATAAACAATTTTAAAATATGGACTGTTCTATCTCCCAGCCTGCAGGGCTAATGGCCAATAGTCATGCCGGTGGGGAGTGCAATCTTTCTGTTGGACAGCATCAATTATTCTTTACAAAACAAACCTATTGAAAAACGCACTATAGTGAACAATTTTGTAATGTTTTTCCCCCCCTACTCCCCCCTTCTTACCCCCTACTACCTCCCTACTCCCCCCCCCCTTCCCCCCCTCTCCGCACCCCCTTACCCGTTACATTCATTTTTCAAACAGCTCGCGTGCCACTAATTGCAATTTTTTATACAAATTTCATTCAGAGCTCTGAGCTATAGCCTATATGTTTATTCTGATGTATGAGCTAAGGGAACGTACCCATACTACGTGACCAATTTTCCGCAATTTTTAACCTCCCCACCCGGTGACCAAAATCCTAAGACCGCCGCCGCTCATTTGTACCAAGCGTGACATTTTGAAGACTCCCCCCCCCCCCCCCGCTAAACGTGTCACGTAGTATGGGTACGTTCCCTAAGTATATTATTGTAAGAATTCATTATAGTCCATTCTGTAGTTTTTGCGTGAAAGAGTAACAAACATACATACATCCAAAGAAACTTTCGCCTTTATAATATTAGTAGGATAATAATTGGATAATTTGTATAGCGCTGTTATTGTGAAAAATAATACCAAAGCCGTTGTATAATGCTGATGCGTATAGACAGGTAGATAATTATGGAAATAAACGAAGCAACGTGGCTCGGCTCGCTGTAATAATTATTATTATTTGTTTTTAATAGCTCCACACAGGAGGCTCTGAGGAAAAATAATTTCCCTTAGGGCCTTTGTCATCTTAGGGGATGCTGTATGGAGGGTCTTTTTAAGGTAAGGCAGAAGAGGAAGTTCTGGGAAAGAAATAGGTATGAGTAGTGGGCTGGA